>CM028702.1:52433502-52840354 GCA_016771965.1 Brassica carinata
TGCAGGATGACAATCATCTCAGACTCTTGTCACAGTGGTGGCTTGATCGATGAAGCCAAGGAGCAGATCGGTGAGAGCCATAAGAAAGACGATGAGGAGGAGGAAGAGGAAGAGTCGTCTTCCCGGTTCGGGTTCAGGAAGTTTTTGCGCAGCAAGGTGGAAAGCGCGATTAGAGGGAACAAGAAGGACGAAGATGAGGCGGACGAGATCGAGACCAAGGAGATAGAGCTGGAAGACGGAGAAATGATCCTTGCCAAAGACAAGTCTCTGCCTCTTCAGACCTTGATCGATATCCTCAAGCAGCAAACGGGTAACGATGACATCGAGGTCGGGAAGATCAGGCCGAGTCTTTTCGATGCGTTTGGCGATGACTCGAGCCCCAAAGTGAAGAAGTTCATGAAAGTGATCTTAGGTAAGCTTAAAGCAGGAGAAGGAGAAGGTGGGCTGATGGGGATGCTTGGGAAGCTAGCTTCAGGGTTTCTCGAAGGGAAACTTAACGATGATGACTATGTGAAGCCTGCTATGCAGACGGAAGTAGGGAGGAAAGAAGAGGTTTATGCTGGTGGGTCTAGAGGTTCGGTTCCGCTTCCAGACAGTGGGATATTGATCAGTGGTTGTCAGACTGATCAGACCTCTGCTGACGCGACTCCGCCGGGGAAGCCGAGTGAAGCTTATGGAGCGATGAGTAACTCGATTCAGAAGATATTGGAGGAGACGGATGGGGAAATATCGAATAGGGAGATGGTGACGAGGGCGAGGAAGGCGTTGAAGAAGCAAGGGTTTACTCAGCAGCCAGGTTTGTATTGCCATGATGGTTATGCAAATGCTCCTTTTATCTGTTGAGAAAACTATTGATGTTTTTATTTATACCGACCGTTGGTGGTTCTGGTCGGGGAATAAGCCTCTGTTTGAGAGCATTTGTGTAATTGGCAAGTTATGTGTGTTGTGTTTGGTGAAACACTGGATTTATGTTTGTTTTATTGAGGACTATGTTTTGTTTTATTTTTTTTATAAAATTTTTAAGTTCTGTTTATTTTGGACATCCTTGTATGACACCAAAAGAAACATTTAGCCAAAAGGTTAGATAATAATAATAATATTATTACATAACTTGCCAAATTGCCATGTGATATACACAAAAATGAAAGTCAAAGTGTCTTTCTCCTTTGAAAATGAAATAAATAAAAATACGATTAGGCATGGGGGGAACATGGCTTGAGAGGGTTTGGTGTATGTTTTCTTCTTACATAAGACAATGTTTTTGTTTGGTCTCAATCATCGATCTCTTGAACCCATGCTAAATCTGCAAGACAACAAAACGACATAAGTAATCATTCTAGTTTCTTGTGGGACTTAAAACCAAATGACTTTATATGAGATGAGCTTTTGTAATGATACCTTGTAACACAGTTTCTACAGCTGCATTAGGGATAGAGAGTCCCACTATTCTCTGATTATCCGTCGTAGTCTCTATGCGTATAACTCTAATCCTCTTGTGGCTTTGACGGGCCTGCAAACAAAATGAAGCACTGTAAGGTTCCGTCGCCAACACCAAAGAGAGAATGTTAGAGAAAATTTTGCAAATGGATTTTACTTGTTTGGAAAGAGCTTTCTCAATGGTTCCCCAGATGGGAAGAATGAGGCCACCCACAACGTTTACTTCCTGTATTCTTCTTCCTACTGTGCAATACTCTCCCAGCTTACACTTTGGTCCGTGCATACACTGTAAGATCGAAACTCATATTGTTAATGAGCCATGTGGCGTAAACTTAAGCTACACCAGGTTGATTCTGTGCTAATCTATTTTTCTGTCTGAGCAAAAGCGGTTCTATATAGATTCATTATTGATTGAGGAAGCAGACCTGTTTGGATGAAATTTCGTACTCGTCTTCCCAACCGTTACGAGCCTTCTCCAAAGATGAGAGTTTTCGGTATTTAGTTTTCAACTCTGAAAGAGACATCTCTCTGCAAAAAAAAACATGAGTTTATACCAGCTTCTTAGTTAGAAATATGAAATGTGAAGGTACTGGCAATGGTGTGTAGATACCTGATCGACTCTCCTACCGCAGGACGGACAGTCTTAAACAACCCAGAGGCCGTACTGGAAATTAAAAAAAAAAGGGTAATGAGATTAATTAATATTTGTTTAAGGACCATATTTGACGCAAGAATTTATACAAAGATTAGAGGGGAGAATAATTCACCTTTCAAACGCTAATATGAAGTGCCGTCTTCCTAACCATTCCCTTTTGGATTCATAAAAGCCATCACTAGCTGAACCAAGCCCATCCCTTCTCTTACCCTCTAGCATTGAACTTGCAGACTGGGAACACAATCAATTCAATATTTTCATTCAATGTAGTTAAATTGGAGTTATTTACACAGAGCGATAGATATTGAACTACCTCCCATGTAATCCCACGATCTAGGGTGAAAGTAAAGAGCATAGTAGAGGCACCAGACATTTGATCGACATGGACGGTCTGAAAAAATTAAATATTAGTAGGCACAAATACGCTAACGAACCAAAATCAAGCACGAGATATCAACCTTTGGAGTGGTCAGCAGCTCAACGCTATTAGCTTTCATATCCACGATTCCCGAATCAAAAGTTCCTTCAATTCGAGCATTATGTACAAGAACATCTAATATACTCGTAAACAATTCAAACAGCCTGCACAGAACAGGAGACCAAAGCATTAAAGACTGAAACAACTTCTAGTACTACAAAGCGTGAGCTTTCATTTGACGCATATTACCTATTCTGAATATCAGGTGGCAATCCCAAGAGGCGATTCAGAAATCGTCCAACATCATGCATGTCAGAATCAATAATGCGTCCTGATAACTTTCCAGTGTCTTTTCCATTAGCTGTATTGTCATCCATGAAGTAAGGTAAGAAAGGAGGTTACAACAAATAGAATTTAAGTACAGTACGAAAAATGAAAACCAGCAAAACTTACCCAAAACACTGTCCCTAACAATTCCTACAGCAATAAGCGCAGCCCTTGCCTTGGTTAAGAACTCTTTAATTGTTTCCGGTTCATCAGTCGAGCAGCCAGGAGGAACAACGGGTAATTTCTCCTGGAAAGTAAACCATACAATATTTACGCCCTATCCATTATCACCGGTCCTAAATACTGAAGAACACGGGGTTTTATGAGGACCTGCTCCATTATCCCTCTATACATCACCATCAAGGACTTTTTACCAAAGTTACTATCATAATTGTAAGCACTCAAAGAAGGTCCGGCCCTGCAATAATACACCACACCATATTTTGAGATAATATTTTTGGCAAGGTTTTAAGTAGTAACAAGCAACATAACAAACAGCTAGGAAACGGTTTAGAGAGGTGCATGACTTTCCTGCGATCTCCCTGTGTTAAAGCACCAAGAGTTTCTAGTCTCTTTGCAACAATAGAGGCAAAGCGGCGTTCCCCACCAAGATTTGTGAAAAGTAGACTGACAGGGCCAAAACAGAGAACGCATCAACTTCAGCAATTGATATAAGATGAAAAGGTATCAATTACTTTTGCAATTGTACAGGTACAAAATCAACTACACAAACGTAGTCATGCCAACCTGTATTCAGGAGCAGATGTCTGATTTGACCGGTGAGTTCTTCCAAATTGCTGAATCGCACGATCAGCACTCCAAGGAAGCTCCAATGTTAAATGAACCCTTCGTCTCTGCAGACGAATATACAATATTTCCAAATTAACTAATACCTCAAAAGCAAACACGTGAAGTCCTTTGAGGCCATCATTCATAACGTCATTGGATCTTCCGAGCATTAGGTTCATGCAGAGAGACAACAAAAAAGTAGCTAAAAACTCGACACACCTGATTTGCTGCCCTTCTATCTGCTTGCAACGAAACTCCAGCTGAACCAGCTTCAGAAATAATGGCAACAAACTTTTTGCCCTCCATAAATAGTTGTTTCTCGTGCATGTTGACCATTTCCATTGTTATATCCTTTCTAGAGACAAGTACAAGGATGAAAAGTAAATTACTGGTGCGTTATAACATAAACTACTTAGAATGAATTAGAGGCATTAAAGAGGAAATAGAGAATGTGAGAGAGAGAAAGATTTAAAACTTACGTGTTTCTTGCTTGATATGTAACACCTTTCCCATTAGACGCTCTTACAAGCATACCTCGCCTGCCTGTTATTTCTGCCACTTTGTCAGGGCCTCCAAGCTGCAGTAAAACAGCACTAGCAATTTAGGAACATTCTTACGTTTCCAGAAAGTAAATTTAACCACACAATTAAGCCTTTGGATACTACAACTTTTACAATCAACGCACCCTAACTGCCATTACTTGGATAAATGATTCACCTATACCACTCAACACCATCAACATAAAGCATTATTCCATAAAATAAAGGAGATTAACCTATTACCACGAGCTACTTCATATTTAAGAAAAATCAGAGACATTTAGATGATAGTTACCTGATCAACGATATCATCTAAGGGATTGTTTGGAAGATTCAGAGACCGGATAATCTCTAAAATCTTTAATTTTCGTTCCAAGGCTGCTTCATACCTAACAAAATAGATAACCACTCTTAGAAAAACAAATATATATTTTGCTTCAATTATACGAGCAGGAAATTATCAAGACACATGTTGCTATTCAAGATTACAGACCTTTTCTGCAATTCCGCAATGTAGACACGCCTTGCTTGAATGTACTCCTCTGTTTTTTCCTTGCAAGAATAGCATATCCATGCTTCAGATGGTAAGTCTGTAACTGGAGGAACTACACAATCTGGATGAAAAAGCTTGTCACATTCTGAACAATGGAGCAACTTCTTCCTTTCCTAGTTTCATCACAAGAAAAATTATTAAAATTCTTAAGCACAACGGAAATCAAGCTATCCAAGTTAAAAGCAACGTACATCTTCCCCACTGCATATCTGACATATCTGGAACTCATCATCAGAATCATTAGAATCATCAGCAGACTCAGCTGCAATGAAAACACCACTGATTAAGAGAATGTACAGACCTTGAGTAATTAAGGCTCGATTAATAACAGACCAAGAGGATGCATATCAAAAAGTAGGGATACCCCTATAGCAATTTCATATTGAAGATCTATAATAATACATTGCTACATCGATTTCAGGTTTTATAGATTGCAGTGTGTAGAGAAGCATATCAACACTTCCCCTCTTATAATTTGTCCCTAGTCCCTACAGCCTAAGCATCACGATTGTCTGTTCACTATGAAACCCACCTTCGGACTCCAAATAACTTTCATCATCACTATCTGGTTTCCACTTTGCCATCTTTCTTACTCTCCCCCTAACTGAGACACCAGGTGAAGCTGAATGCCTCTTCCTATGAAGTTCTTTAACACTATCATCCTCTGTAAAAGTCAACAATAGGAAAACTATGAACACGAGATCAACGCCAACATGGGTTGAAAGCAAAAAATTTGACAGAGAATTAAGTTACCTGAGAGAGGTTCGGGCTGCTCTGGCAGGGGATAATTCTCTTCCACGAATTTCAACAGGAGCTCTCGAGGTCCCGAGACAAAATCATCAAGCTCAACACCCTATTGCAAGAAAAAGGGGGACAACATAATCAATCACGTAGAAATTAGGTAGATGGAATCATAAAAGGATACTCAAAATATATTTCCAAAAGCAGTATAAGAAGAAACGCACATATTTAGTTACAGCCTCTTCAGTTCGAGCCTCTCCGGTACTCTGAAGGCCAATAACCACACACTTGTTTGCTAATAAGGCTTTCTTAGCTAACCTTACAGTTACAGGAACTTTAGCTGACATACACAAGTGTCTAAAGAAACGCTGCAGTAACATTACATAGAGGAAATAGATCGATCAACCTCTGGGTTTAAGATGACAACCATCAACTGTAATAACACTGTCTATCTGCTATTTCTGGAAGTTTATACCTGATGGCTTGACCAGTATAGTCTCCACAATTGACTAGAATTTGGTTTCTCGTTAGGGAGAAAAGCATTTGCTGACAACATCTCTATCCGTAGCTCTGCCCAAAATTCTGCAGACTTATTGTACATTGCCTACAGAAGAAAGCAAGTAATTCAACACAAACAGCCTACTTTTTAATTTATTGACAGGGATCTCTGAAAAAGTGAAAATAAAAAACACGAGATAATAGAAATAATGAACTTGCTTGCCAAAAGTATCAAAGCACCATTCAGATTTTAAGTTAAGACCACACGATTGGAAATTTCATAAACACAATAAAGCCTGCTAAATTTTTGTAAGAGCTTGGTTTCAAGCTTCATCAGAGACGGCTTAATCTTCATATTATACCAATTTGTTGAGCTTACATGCCATTACTTGATGATAGAGCTAGATAGTCAATTGAGATATGTGCAGCTTTCAAGCAAAATAATATCTATATATAAAAAGAAGAAGATTTACCTCCATTCCTGCTTCTAAAGGAGCTTCAACAATCTCAAACTCAGCCCCTTTGTAGCTCAGGGTACGGCATACATACATCCCCCTATTACGAAGAAGGGATGTTAGAATGAATATGAGCAAATGTGAATGGCTTAAAAGAATGACACAGGCTTCTTAAACCTCGCTTTCATGTCCATGGCAACCAATTCCAAAGCTCCTACTCCACCTTTATCAAGCGCACCTGCACAAACCATTTTATGGAATCATTTGTATTTGTATATGCTCTAGACAGAAACTTAAAACTGACACTAAATGAATGCGTCTTTATCCAATTTAGCTTTAAAATAAAGCTTGTTGTCTACACAAGGCAAATAGGATAGAAAATAGAAATCGAAATGCTACCAAATTATATTCAAAAATAGAAAGAATAGAATACAGACCTAGAAATTTGCTAAAATCACTGAAACTTGTTCCAGCTCCCCAAAGTCCAAGCCTGACCATATAGCCCATGTTTCGTGGTTCAGATGCACCAGTAGCAGAACAATAAAGAACACGTGCTTGGGGGATCTTATCCTGTTTTTCCAAAATTCATAATCTCTAGTCAACTAGGGACCATTAAGCGTTCCAAACTAGACATTAAACTACATTATATGTAACTGAGACGAAGTAATCCAAAAAGAAAAAAAAAATGAGAGTATCTAAGATCACTCTTCAGATTCAGGCATTCAGTTTCAAGTAGCAGACCTGAATGTCAACAACTGCCTGCCCGATGCGTGTCGGCTGACTCCCAGCTTCAGGTACCAAATTTTTTGCTTTATGGCACTACATAAAAGGAATACTTAAGTAAATGAAGCTGCGTAACGTACTAATAATTCGAGCTCTGCTCAAAATTGATGCAACCAGTGATCAAACAGTTTACCACACAGGGATGCATGCACGCTGTTTAATTCATCAAAACGAGCAGAAGAACCATTTTTTACACTAAGGAATTAAATATACTAATTCGTGGATTTACTACCTCATCAAAGATCAAGAGACCATCAAAATCTGGTCCACACCACTGAACAAGCTGCTGCAAACGAGAACGCCCCTTCTCAGAGGAAGCAATAAGACTATTATATGTCAAGAATACCACTCCGTCTTTAACACCAACATTCTTTGAGTCAAGCTTAGAATAGGGCAGCTTGTTCAAAGGATTCACTGCACGTAAAACCCATAACGTTACTAAGTAGCAGACGGAACACAATTGGTAATCAGACAAGACATTCTAATGTTCACTTGACTGAAAATTTCCAGGCTCAAAAATTATAAAATTCAACGAGACTAAGAATCACAAATCCAATTGGAATACAGTCCAAGTTTAATTTATCTGAAATCATTAAGAATGCACAGTAATCAGTTATCCATAACAGTTCTAGGTATGACGACATCATAGAAGGAGCTCAGAAACCCGTTACCTTTATCAGCAAAGTGAATACGCTCTTTAATATCCCGGAACTAATACATATATACTTTACATCGTAATAGTACAGCATGAGCCGATTAAAGCATTCAGCTATAACAGAAATCATTCTGATCCACTCTACTCTATACCATACACTATCAAAACACCATGAGCCGGGAAAAGTATCTAGAAGAAGCTTTAGGTATACCATAAGAGCATTTTGGACCCAAAAAATAGCGAATTACAAACTCAAATTGACAGCCAAAGTCAAGATAGTACCTCCAACGCATGTGGCACCCACATCATCCAAGTCCCTCCTTGCATCGTACTTCAAGTCTGAGCCAACAGAAATCCACCTACGTAAATCATAGAGAAAATGAAGCAAAGATAATTAGAACTCATCCAATCCCAATTTAAGTCATCTACTAGACAAAGGGACACTGTAGGCTATATAGTATACTCAAATAAGCCAGAAAGAATTGAGTTATCAACAGCTAATCAAGGATGTAATTGACTCAGCAGAATCCTCCTACAAGACTTACAAAGCTTTTCTCCTTCCATGTTTCCAATTCTCCCAAATCAACCCAGCAATTGTCCGCCCTTTCCCCACACCAGCACCATCTCCAACAAAAAAGCCCGCTCTGGTACCATCAGCAAGGTGCTGAAGATGCCTCTATAATTAAAAAAAAAACAAACAAACAACGTCAGACAAGAACCAGTCACATTCGAGACCATTAACAAAACTTTCCGCCATTTGATAAGCAACCTGACAAGCGTAAACTAATGTCTCAATCTGCAAGCACGACAAAGCCTTTGACTCTTCGAGCTCCTCCTTGATTCTAAGATCATAAGTTGGCTCTGGGGGCTGCACTGCAGAGAGAGAGGATGTTTCCACGATCGGATCAAGATGAGGAGGTCCAATTGAAAGCTTTGGTGGACGCTGCAAACAAAAAACAAAAAAAAACCATTAAAACTGACAAAAAAGATGATAACCAAAAAAAACAACTGTAAAAAGATGTGACACTCACATAATCCATAAAAGTTTCTCCAGCAGTTCCACCTTCATCCTCTTCCCTCTCAACTTCAATAGCTTCCTACAATACAGTGAATACGATCTCAACATTGATTAACCCAAACATATAAACAAACAACAACACATAGCATAATCCAAATAGCGATGAAATTGAGAAATTAAAACGGGAATAGACCTCGTTGACTTCTTCGGGAGGAGGCGGAGGAACGGAGGGAGGAGCAGATTGAGATTGAGGAGCAGTTAGAGATCGATTAAGCTTAGAGACATCAACCGCGAGCTCCACGTGGCACTGAGGGCAAGAGAACCTCGCGAGCCCGTGGGGGACATTGAGAATCGCCTGGCAGTTAGCGCAGGGCAACTGCATCTTCGTCGGATCGATTCCGTGCGCCGGAACCGGAGGCCTGGGCTGAGGCTGCTGCTGCTGCTGCTGCTGCAAATTCATAGGTTTCAGCTGCTGCGGCGGAGGAGGAAGCGACTGAATCGGCGGAGGCGGTTGCGTCCGTGCCCTAGAAAGAAGCTCCGGCGGCAGCATTTGGGGGAGCTGGCAAGTGGGGCACGAGAACTCCACCACGCCGGTTTTGACCCGAAGAATCACGCGGCATCCTGCGCATCTGACCTGAACGTCGCCTCTCGAAGGACCAGAGTGCGGCGGAGCGGGGAGCGGCGGAGGAGGTTGGGGCGGGGGTTGCGTCATTAATTGATTTCTAGGGATCCGAGCAAGGGGGAGGCAAGGATCCTTGTGAGGAGAGAGGGGAGAGGCAAAGTATGTATGAGTGTAAGTAATGAAATTTTAATCGTCAGAGCGCGAAAGGTTCTTCTTCTTCGTCTCCTTCTCGATTTTTGGTTTCAGATTTTTTCCCCTTTTTTCTTTATTAATTGGTTGGTCTTTGGTTTATCGCTCGAGTACTGTAACGAGAAAGAAAACCACCTCTGTGTTGTACCGGTGAGGGGTGGATGGAGCACGTGGTGTCACGTGACCTAACAGCTCATACAGTAGTTTGGTTTGGGCTTTTTTAACACAAGACCGACCATATAAGAATGATCTTTAGGATTTTGTTATGTAAACATTGTGTTTGGGCTTTGTGAAATATGGTCTTTTATCTTGAGCCTTCGCCATAATGTAAAGGGCTATGCTTACATTCAAATATTTTTCAATTCTACAAACCTTTTTATTTGTTGGTGTGCTCTTCTATATTATTGAAGTTGGACTATGATACAAGAGGATGATGCAGGGGTGAATCTAGAATGTTTTTTGGGTGGGTGCACAACTCATAAAAAGTAAAAATAAATGCATCACCAGGATTGAACCTGAGATGTCATGGGTGCGCATTAAGCCTTTTTCCATTTTAGCTACCTAAGTTGAGTGAACAAATCTAATTTTGCTTTATCTTTTTTTGTTGGTTAAACTGAATGAACAAATCTAATTTTCTTACCACCATGGTAACACGTTTAGCTCACTGGTGATTTTCCACCGCCTCTGGGCAATCTAAGCAAGCTAACTCAATCAAGAGCTCGACAACTCAATCAAGTACAATATTTTGCATTTTTAGCTCATTTATTTTTCATTATGTTATGTTATGAATACATTTGAATGTGTTTGCGTCTGAATTTTTGCAGTTAATGGAAAATTATTAGCTCTGTTTTTTTCCTTTTTGGAGATATTAAAGATTTGAAAATGGATGAACCATAGTGTCTTCCGTGCGCGAGAGACTGAAAATTGGAGGATAGTGGCTTTGAAGAAGGTTGGATTAGACAAATTTGAGCCAAAGAGTATGTACATGGCAAAAGACTTTGTGATACATTTTAAAAATAACTTGAAGAAAGATTGTGATACTTAGGAGACTCAATTTAAGGATAACATATGTCTTTTCGCAGAAGTCACTCTTCCTCAACTGCCACATGGCATGGTTCAAAAACTATTAGTGAGTTGACTAAATCCCAGCTTTTGGTTTCAGCCAGAGCCGAGAGTGTTCATGGATTCGAGAAATTACGCGAACCGAAAGTTCGAGCTTAAATTTGTGTATCCAACGTTTTCGTACGCCATGCCGATGAAAAAGAAAAGTGAATTCTTTGAGGTTCTTTCTATTGTTTTTTCTCTTCTTTCGTTCTTCATCTCTATATGATGTGGTGGGACTGCTTCTACTAAGTAGACCATTGAGAACCTGCAACATTGGAAAGGGGCAGCACATGATAGGATAGTTTATTCAATGTAAGTAGAATGCCCTAAATGTTCACATTGAAGGGTGTATTTTCCATGTATCTTAATATATCTAAAGAGTTTTACATCAAATGAAAGTCAAGTAATTCAGCTCGAGCAAGCATTCCCAATAAGTTGCATCCCAAAGTCCTGCCTCCATATGGTCAGAGCTACTAAGATCTTTAATGATTTAGCATGGTCATAGTTACTAAGATCTTAAAATGATTTAGCATACTTGAAAAGTAATGTGAGCACACTTGAACAAACCAATAAAGTTTCGTTTGAATGCAAAATCTGTTTTAGAAACACATCGATTGTGCAAGTAATAAAAGCAGTCAAGAAAAAGAAATATGGTAATAACATGAACACCAGTTTCTCAAACTTGACTCTAAACAACAATGAGCCTAACTACCACACCTCCTTGATGATTCTCTCACCTCCAACACAACTTCCTTAAAAAAAATTATGTCTACCCTATCGTTTTAAAAATATGTTCCACTTTCAGATAATTTTGTTGCATCTATACTATATAATTAAGAAAGTTAAATGAATCATTAATTCAAATTGGCACAAAACAATGATGAAACAAATAGTTTTTAAAATCAAATAATGTATAAACATATACAAATAATTTATTCCAAAAATGTTATAAAATAAATAGTGAAATTTTAGCTGAGAGATAACTTAAAATATATAATAAAACTAAACTTATATATTTGTTTTCAGTGGTTTGGTGATATGAATAAATTTAAAAAAAAAAACAAATCAAACTATTAAGTTAAAACAGTTTATTTTTCAAAGTATGATTTTCCGAGATATATGTTCACCGGTTCTTCCTCAGAAATGAAAACACTAAATTTTAGCCTGGACTTTCAAAATATCTACGCGGCAAATATAGTTTTCGATTCCGAGAATAGACCGACGTTATGTGTCATGTTTTCTGTGCTTCTTCCGACAACGTCCAACAGTCGGTAATTTTTGAGAAACTTCCGATGACTCTGTGATGAAGTTCATTGTCGGTCTCTCCTCAGAAAATTTTCAATTCCCGATACATTTTAAAGACAAAACCCAATGATTTTCCGAGAAGCTCCGGAGATATACCGAGAACTCCTTTGTTCTCGGAAATCTATGTCTTCCCGAGAAGATTCCGACAAACATTTCCGAGACACTGCCGAGAAAACTAGGTGATCGGAATATTCAGACAAAGTTTTATGAGAAATAACCGACGAAACAGTTTTGTCAAAAAGTTCCGAGAAAATACCGACAAAAAAACTCATTTCTCGGAAAATTGTCAACAAATCATCAAAACCATTCTGACGACTTGTGTTCTCGGGAAATATCGTCGGAGTTCATGAAGTTTTCTTGTAGTGGCTTATATATGGAATTTTGATACAAATGGAAGAAGTCATCACCCAATATATGAATGCATGTAAATAGACACGAATTCATACTATATAGCAAATTAATTTAGTTGACATATAAAAGTTTCCCTGTATAAATGTCATTAGTCAGCTCATTCGTAACAAAGGTTAGTTTAACTGATAAAAAACAAACAGTACAGTCCCTTTCTCATGATTGCGGACAATTTTTTGACCTCAATTTTCGACAATTCTTTTGATAGTATAATAGAGTTTCGACATTTAAAACCAATGAAAGCATATCTACAAAACAAGCGGGTATGGTATGTGTTTCGCATTGACTATTACCAACACAGTCAACTACCAGCAACTCCAGCTAACATAGTAGTATTATACCCATGATTGGAACGACGAATATATGTAATGGTTTCGCTCGCATTTAATTCGGTTAGGTTAAATCTTAATGTCAGATAAAGTATAAGCAAGACATGGGTGTCCTCGTTCTCTGTTTCGGTTAACGGGGTTTCTGGAGGATACTTTTAGAGCACTAGGGGAGTGCGTCAGGGTGATCTCCTCTCTCCGTATCTCTTTGTGCTTGCCATGGAAGCTCTCTCGCGGCTGCTTCATTCCAGATTTCAGGCGGGCTGGATCTCCTATCATCCAAATACTGCTGACCTTCAGATATCCCATCTCATGTTTGCAGATGATGTTATGATATTTTTTTATGGGAGCTGTAGCTCTCTACATGGCATCTCCGAGTGTCTGGAAGATTTTGCTAGCTGGTCTGGTCTGGAAATGAATAAAGAAAAGACTGAGTTATTCATTGCTGGCCTGGATCCTCAGGAAGCCGCTGCCATCGCGAGGTTTGGTTTCACTACCGGTTCTCTGCCTATTAGGTACCTCGGTCTTCCTCTCATGTCGAGGAAACTGAAAATATCAGAATATGCTCCCCTTATTGCTAAGATCTCGGCTAGGTTCAAAATGTGGGCTACTATAATCTCTCCTTCGCAGGCCGTCTTCAGCTCCTCTCCACTGTCATTACCGGCACTGTAAACTTCTGGATGTCTTGTTTCATCTTGCCTAAAGGCTGTATCAAGCAAATTGAATCGCTCTGCATTCGGTTTTTTTGGTCTGGTAATATAGAGCTGCGTAAATCTGCTAAGGTTGCTTGGTCTACCGTTTGCCTCCCCAAGGATGAAGGCGGTCTAGGTCTCCGTAACTTTACAGTCTGGAATCAGGTCCTCTGCCTTCGATTCATTTGGCTTCTCTTCTCCGACAAACCTTCTCTTTGGGCTGATTGGCATCGTCATTACAATTTATCTCAGGAGAGTTTTTGGGCTATTGGGGAAACTCAACAAGACTCTTGGATGTGGAAACGTTTGTTGAAGTTGAGACCGGCAGCCCTTATTTTCTTGCGAGCTAACTTGGGAAAGTTCTCTATGATTAAGTTTTGGTATGATATTTGGACTCCCCTAGGCCAACTTATTCTTTACATTGGCGCAAATGGACCGAGAAACACGAGAATTCCCATAAACGCCACTGTTAATCGAGCTGCTAACGCTACGGGCTGGTGTTTGGGAGGGCCTCGCTCTCAGCAAGAACTTGATCTCCACATACACCTAACTACTCTGCCGCTCCCTGACTCGTCTGTAAACGAAGATGCCTACGTCTAGGAAGCAAATGGTAACTCGGATGGATCTTTCTCCGCTTCTCACACCTGGGAAATTCTCAGGCCTCGGGAGACAAAGAAACAATGGGCTGAGCTTATTTGGTTCAAAGGCGCTGCTCCAAAACACGCTTTCAATATGTGGGTTGCTAATGCAGACCGTCTCCCCACCAAATCGCGGCTCGCATCATGGGGCATTAACATCGAAACTTGTTTCCCCCTTTGCTCATCTCAAAATGAGACCAGAGACCATCTTCTTCTTATGTGTGACTTCTCAAAGGAGATATGGAGGTTGCTGTTCGAACGTCTCGACCGTTCCCGTCACAGTCTGCTCTCATGGGCTGAACTTCTTTCTTGAATCAGAGGACCGCAAGCTTCCCCAACCGTCACTCTTCGTCGTATCTCTGTTCAGACCATCATCTTTCACTTGTGGAAACAACGCAACAACGTCATCCATAACCAGATATCTCTCTCCACAGCTGAAATCTTCTGTCTTGTTGACCGCGACATTCGGATCACCATCACTGCCAAACGGAAACGAAAGAACTTCTCTTCTCTCATGTCTTTTTGGCTTAGATAATAATCTTTCACAAATCCTTTACCTAGCTCCACTATGTTTTTTCTTCTTTTTTGCCATAGTGGTACTCTTTGATTTTTTGTAAATCTAACTCTTTCATTAATTTGAATATTAACAGTTTAGCAAAAAAAAGACATGGATGTCTAGCTATCTTGATTCCTCTCCACACTCGTTTGAAATGACTGATTATAGTGTAAATTTTGAAACATTATCTTAAGGTCTATTTATGAAATAGAAAACAAAAAACGAAAAAAATGCAAGGCCTACAATTTAAGAAAAAAGTGAAAAACCTTAACGTTGGATTATACATTAAAAAACAATCAAGTGATAGTAAGAGATAAACTCTACGTTACATGCATTTAAAACTCTTCATCTGATCATGCAATCACACTACTAGCCATATCATTGTTACTCCGCCGATCTCTGCATTCTTCCTCGTCCATAGTGTCGCATAGATCACTCCCTCTAGTCTCTGGCAATCCGACCGTAAACAAACCAAGCAAACCTATGGCAAGACCAAACAACCCGAACGACCAGACCCCATTCTTCCGACCAGCTGCTACCATAACAGGGCTGAAAACCCCACCAAGCACCAATGCCTGTCTAGCCATTGCGATGGCCGAGTTCCTCACACATGTCGGAAACAACTCAATAGTGTAAATCATCTCCACGTTAAAAGCCGAACACGCACAAAAGTAAGACATTAGTTCTAATACCAACTGTAACGCCCCGTGGTTATTGATTCTCAAATTCTGTAACGCGAATATGAGAACGCTGGAGACCCCGCCCAACGCCGTAAACCCGATGAGTGCGTTTCTCCTGCTGAGTTTGTCGACCAGGAAAAGTGTGATGAGGTTTGCTGGCAAGTCCATCAAGGCATTAAACGCTGCACTCATATAGACATTGAAATCGAGATTAGATAACGCTAGAGGCATCCCGTAATAGACCAAACCGATCCCAAACGCAACCACCATCACCGTGGATAGTCTCTTAAGTGCCCATCTCTTCTCCACCAACACCTTCATGGCTGCGTAGATGTTAACACTAGGTTTCTCATCTATGTTTTCTTGCTCCTCAAATGGTAAACTCATGGCGACATCGCTCGAAGCAACCCTTTTGAGAATCGAAATGGCTTCTTCTCTACGACCTCTGACGAAAAGCCACCTTGGAGACTCGCAAACGAAAAACCGAACCATGACGCAGTATACCATGGTCGGAACCGAGGTCCATAGATATAGAACCCTCCATGAGTTCCCTCGGTTTATATAAGCCATGGCAGGGAGAGACAAGAACCCTAGCATGAACCCGAAGAAACTCATGATCCCGACACGTCCTCGCCACTTCTTCCCGACCAGCTCAGTCGAGAGAACTAGAGCACACGTCCCGACCGTCGCTCGACCAAACCCGTTAACGAACCGAAGAAAAGCGTAAACCCAAACATTAGGTGAGAAGACCGTAAGCATTGCTGATATCGACATGATAAGACATGATAGAAACAGCATGTTCTTACGACCCATCGACGAATCTGCTAGCGTCGAGAGAACCAAACCGCCGATCAAACATCCGACAAAGAAGGAACTCTCCGGCAAGCCCTTGACGAACGAGCCGGAGCATTGGAGACTCCACTCTGAGATAACGGAGACGTGTGGAGAGAGATCCCATGACCATGCGGTTTTGGGGAGGATGCAGATGTTGGAGAGGGAGTCATGGCACGAGTCTGACTCGGTGCAGTGCCACGTGGGTTCGAAATCAGTGAAAACAGAGATGAAAGTTTGTTGCGCGTCGAAAACGCCGGAGAAAGAGACTAACGTGGCTTGAAGAAACTGTGCCCAACCAAAGCTTCCAATGTATCTCTCGATGGTCTCGTCGAGGGACCTTGGTGGAAGCGAGTTTGAATCTGTAAGAAGCGGCCGAGTTGGTTCAGCCATGAATGGTTCAGGAGTTTCCACCTTTTTTTCTTGTTCTTGTCTTGCGGAGAACATCTGATGCAGCGAGTCTTTCGTTCTGCTTTTATTACAGAAGTTGTTTTTGACTTTTCCACATGGTAATGAACTTTTTTTCTTTTCTTGAAATTTCATGGTAATGAACTTAACTATTTTATTCAACGGTAATGATTCATTTAAGTTTATAAAATTTGTTGTAAATGCTTACAGTACCCGAAAATGTTTAATGCATTTGTATGTTGCAAGAATATAATTTTGTCATATTTTCCTGATGATGTCGTAGTGTCATGGTTTAATGATATAATGTTAGTGTTAACCAGACTGGAGAAAAAATGCAACAGTTGAATTAAAACAATTATTTTCGTGGTCTTTGATTCGTTACACATTGAATTGGTTGTTTGAAATCACGAGACACATGTGCGGAAGAAGCTTATACCAAACTTGGACTTAGAACGATACAGAGTACAAACTTATCGTAACAGTTTTTGAGGTATTTTCTAAAACATACAACTTTCGACTTGTTGACTATTATACATCGTGTTTTCATTACGTACATTCATTTAGAACTATACTATAGATATAAATAAAAGCTTAACCTCATCGCTCAGTTTAGAAAGTTGTCACATGTTAGTCTATCATTTGTTTTCCCTTCCTTGTTATAATCAAGTATCTTTAACGACAATATTTAGGTTCACCCCCTATGTTTGAACTTTTAAATTTATGAATTATTCTTGGGTTCACCTCCGAGGTTCACCAACCAATAGGATTGTGTTATTTCATATTCGATATATTTTAAAAAAAGAAACAAAATATTGTAAAATTATATTATCTTTTTAAAATTAAAAGGTAAAAAGAAATAAATAAAAAATAGTAATAATTACAAAAAAAATATTTTTAACGTCGTCAGCAAAACATTAAACCCTAAATCCTAATCCCTAAACCCTAAATTCTAATCCCTAAACCCTTGGGTAAACCCTAAACTCTAGGATAAATCTTAAACTATAAGATAAATCTTAAACTCTAAATCAAAATCACTAAATACGAAAACACTCAAGGGTTTAGGGTTTAGGATTTAGGGTTTAGAGTTTAGGGTTTAGTGTTTTTATTTAGAGTTTAGGATTTATCCAAGGGTTTAGGGTTTACCCAAGGGTTTAGAGTTTATCTATGAGTTTAGGGTTTACCCAAGGGTTTAGAGTTTAGGATTTAGGGTTTAGGGATTAGGATTTAGGGTTTAGAGATTAGGATTTAGGGTTTAGTATTTTGCTGACGACGTTAAAAATATTTTTTTAATTATTTTTTCTGTAGCTGCTATTTTTTTTTTTTACTTTTTTATTTTAAAAACATAATATAACTTGATAATATTTTGTTTCCTTTTTTAAAAGATATCGAATTTGAAATAAAGAAATCCTATTGGCCGGTGAATCTAAAGGTTCACCCTGAACCCAAGAATAACTCTAAATTTATCCCACCATTTATGACCAATCAAAATGACACATAGATTATTAATTAAAAAATATTAAATTAAACAAAAAATAGCTACAAAAAATAAAAACGCTAATTTTAACGAAGCTAACGCTTACAACTAAACCCTAAACCCTAAATCTTAAATTCTAAACCCTATACCCTAAATTCTAAACCCAAATCCAAACCCTAAACCCAAACCCTAAACCCTAAACCCTAAACCCAAACCCTAAACCCAAATTACATACCTTAAACCCAAAATAGACTATAAACCTAAACTCATATCCTAAACCCAAGTCATACACCCTAAACCCAAACCCTAAACCCTAAATTCTAATCCTAAACCCTAAACCCTAAATTCTAATCCTAAACCCAAGTCATACACCCTAAACCCAAAACTAGACTATAAACCTAAACCCTAAACCCTAAACCCTAAATCTTAAATTCTAAACCCAAATCCAAACCCTAAACCCAAACTCTATAGCATCTAAGTTTGGGGTTTGAGTTAGAGTTTACCATTTGGGTTTTAGGTGCAGGATTTGAGTTTATGGTATGAGCTTTAGGTTTAGGATTCTGATTTGGGTTTAGGATTTAGGGTTTAGAGTTTAGGGTTTAGTGTTTTATTTAGAGTTTAGGATTTATCCAAGGGTTTAGGGTTTACCCAAGGGTTTAGAGTTTAGGGTTTAGGATTTAGGGTTTAGGGTATAAGACTTGGGTTTAGGATATAAGTTTAGGTTTATAGTCTGATTTTTGGGTTCAATGTATATAATTTGGGTTTAGGGTCTATGATTAGGGTTTAGGGTATAAGACTTGGGTTTAGGAGTTTGGATTTAGGTTTAGAATTTAGGGTATAGGGTTTAGAATTTAAGATTTAGGGTTTAGCTGGAAGCGTTAGCGTCGTTAAAATTAACGTTTTTATTTTTTGTAGCTATTTTTTATTTAATTTAATATTTTTTAATTAATAATCTGTATGTTATTTTGATTGGTAATAAATAGTGGGGTTAATTTAAAAGTTCATCATATCCTATCGGGTGAACCTAATTTCTGTACTATCTTTAATCAATATAATAAACGTGAAATACACTAGTTTTCTTCTGGCGTGGACTCGCAGATAAATGATAGGTGACAGACACATCCCATTCCTAACGTTGCTGGCATTCTGATCCTTGATTCATTTGGGCCATCATGAGAAATTTATGGATGGAAAACTAATTAGTTTGTCTTCCATATTTGAAAACAAACGTATAGAGAAATTTCTAGATCGATTGTGTATGCATATATACTAAACTAAATATATTAATATACTAAACTAACAAGAGTCTCACATGCTCTCAAAAATACTAAACTAATTATATTAATATTAAAATAACAGGTATTTCAAATTTTATATTCTATTACATTTTGCAACCTTTTTTGCAGCAAAATTTTGATAAAAATGATTAAGATAGCTTCCAAAACGGAGGAACAATAATGGCTTCTGGAACTCTTTTACGTCCATAACGGGCTATTGTATTTTTATATCGGTAGAGTAAGATTCAAGAAACGGGTGGGGTGAAGAAATTAGAGAAATTAACTTGGGACTTGGGATATTAGGGCAACCTTATTGGTGAGATACTCACTAAGTATTCCGCTAATACAATAACATTATATTAAATAAAAATTAAGTCAAAAAACTGTACTAAAATTGTTAGCTCCAACGGTAGATATCCACTAACTTTCTTATCATTATAATATTATTATTTTAATTTTATTTTAATGTAATTTAGGTTAGAAAATATATTTTTAAAATTTTACTTTAATCTATTTTTTTAAACATTGCAATTATACCTAAATTATTTATTTGTATTAGTTAATTTTATTTATATAATAATAATAATAATAATAATAATAATAAATTATAATTGTATTAATTATTTTATGTGTAAAACTAGTAAAGATTTTGTTTAAAAAATAATATAGTAAAAGTTATAATATTTTAAATAACACAAACAGACAAACATAAATTATATAAAAATTTATAAAAACAGAACTAAAAACAGACAAACATAAATTACATAAAAACTTATAAAAACAGAACTAAAAACAGACAAACATAAATTACATACAAAACTTATAAAAACAAACATAAACCATGATCCAAATCATAATTAACTAAGCCTTAGTCTTCACTTGATAATGTGCCAGATTTTTATTACCTTTTTGTCTCAGATACTTCCTCGCATACTATCAAAGTAGCTGCTCTTAACACAAGAGCATCTAATTCCACCCTGACCACAAGTCATTCTTTTCCTTATTCCACCTTAGTCACCACGTCATCCTATTATTATTTTGTAGGACAAAACTTAGATTCAATCACAAAGTGAATCTTTAAATTCACCACCCATCTTATAACCAATTAAAGTGCCAGCTAGATTATTAATAAAAAATTTAATTTTTTTAAAAAAATCAAAAATAACTAAAAAATTCATGCCACTAACAAAATCCTAAATTTTAAATTCTAAACCCTAAATTCAAAACCCAAACTCTAAACCCTAAATCATAAACCCAAACTCTAAACCATAAATCTTAAACCCAAACTCTAAATCCTAAATCCTAAACCCAAACTCTAGATCATAAACTCAAACCTTATACCCTAAACCTAAACCTAAACTCAAATCCTAAACCCAAACCTTATATCTTAAACCTGAATTGTAGACTATAAACCCAAACCCTAAACCTTAAACCCAAAATATTTGAATTTGGGTTTAAAGTTTACGGTTTGGTTTAGGATCTATGATTTGGATTTAGGTTTAGAGTTTAAAATTTGGGTTTAGGGTCCAAGATTTGGGTTTACAGTTTGGGTTTAGGGTTTAGGATTTGGATTTATCGTATAAAGTTTGGGTTTAGGGTTTACTATTTGGGTTTAGGGTTTAGGGTATAGGGTTTGAGTTTAGTATTTAAGGGTTAGATTTAGATTTAGGGTTTAGAGTGTAGGATTTAGAGTTTTGTTAGACATCATTCTTTTTCAACTATTTTAAATTTTTTAAATAAAATTTAATATTTTTTATTACTTATTTAGGTGACAATTTAATTGGTTATAAGAGGGGTGAACCTAAGTTTTGTCCTATTTTTTATTATCTCACTAATAATGGTGTGTTTATTATATCCCATAAGAGTGGGACAGTAAATATATCCCATGAGAGTGGGACAGTAAATATTAATAGGACCCTACCTGGCCGCGTAAAATAAAGATAACAATAATGGTTGCCGCGTTAATTTAGTGGCGAAATTATAAATAACTGTGAACCAAAGGTGCCTTCCTTCAAAAACATTCCAGCAAAGAATCTTATCTCCATCAGGAAAATCATATTTCAATTCGAAGAAGAAGCAAACAACATGTCGACGGGTATGGGGAATTTCTTACGGAAGTTGGGAAGTGGTAAAAGCAAGAGCAGTAGAAGTTTTAGGGGACAGAGAACAACGTCGTCTTCTGTATCATTAGATGAACCATCACCGTCTGATGCTTCAGTCTCAGTTTCCGACAAGATCAACGCCGCCAAGAAGAAGTACGCTCTCATCCCTGATCGTTTCTCTTCCTTGGACCAGGTTCTTGTTTTCTTTCTTGTTCTTTAGACCTCAGTTTATGATGTTGACTTAGACTTTTGATCACCATGCCACTTCCATGTCCTTTGATTTCTTCAAAGTCTTAACTTTAGAATATTTATTTGCTGTAGAAAAACAGAAATGGTTATTTGTTTTCTCCACTATTTCGTTGACACGGGCGGGATATTAGTTAATTTGATATTCACTAAATGCTTGAGTTGAAATTTGTTTTAAGATTCAATAATTTAGTTATCTGGTATGTGTTACTTATTAGTATGCGGTGGTATAGTTGTTTTTCGATTATTCTTGTTTTGGTATTGTATCAAATTAACTAATTGTCCAACTCATAATTATAGATGTACACATGTGGATTTGTGATAACGTTTGATGACAATACTGTTTTTTTTTAATTTTTATTCATAGTGGAGTGTGCATGTGTCAGAAAGAGGCCAATATCAACTTTTATGTTTTTGCGTATGAATTATAAATATATATATTATTTTGTATAATGCATACTTGCTCTACAACATTTGCTTGTAGACTAAAAAAACTATTTTCTATATTTTTAAAAGAGAAAATATTTAGTCTAGAATATAACATGGATATATGTATTGACTATATATAGAAGTTGAATGTTATTTTAAAATGACATATGTATAGAGGTTTTTCAACCATTACTTCACTGACACAAAATATTTATAACTGCAAATACCTTCTTTTAAAAGCAAAACTAATAAAAGCGTGTACAACAAATGTATTTTGATATATATTATATGCATCAAGTTATAAAGGCCGGAAACATTGCAAAACTGTTTGGAGCAAAACTTTTAACTTCATAATCTTCATCTTGACGTCAGTTCAGTGCCGGCCCTGCCCACAAACAGAAGAAGCATGGACTTCCAGCCAACACGATAATAAGTATTTTTGCGGCCACATATTTATAAAAAGTGACTTTAGCCTAGTGGTTCTAAGAAAAATTACCAGTGCTGGGTTCAATTACCCTTGACAACTTTTTGTTTTATTTTGGTCCCAAATATAAAATGGGACACGTGTTACTCCCATAACGCACGACTTGATGACGTGGCATCACGGGAGGGAGACGAACATATTTTTATATATATAGATAGTATTTACGATAGTGGATTAAATTTCGGTGGACTAATAATTTTTTTATAGAACGGGTAAAAATATGAAGGGTATTTTATTAATTGTAAATTATTCATTCATACATTTAAAAAAAATATATATATAGACGACAAAAAGCTTTTAAATGGCTGTTTAATCAATTTTCAGTATTTTGTTTTCCAAAAACATTATATAAAAACCTTTTGAATGGCTGTTTAATCAATTTTCAGTGTTTTTTAAAAATTTAATTTTCTGAGTTTCACTATTAAATGATTTGGTATATTTTCTAATTGAGATAAATGTATGAAAAAGCGACTAGAGAAAGTGTGGTTGATGAGTTAACGAATGGTACTTATTTTTTAAAAGGTATCAAAAGCACTAAGAGAAGCCGGTCTTGAATCATCAAATCTCATTCTTGGAATTGATTTCACAAAGAGCAACGAATGGACTGGTAATCTATAAAAAAGAAACACTACTTATGGTAATAAACTATACCATATACAGAATGTAACAGGGTGATCACCGTTCTGTTTTTTCAGGGAAAACATCCTTCCAAGGAAAATGTCTGCACGCTCTTGGAGAAACTCCAAATCCATATGAAAAGGCAATATTTGTAATAGGCCAAACGTTAGCTCCTTTCGACGAAGACAACCTCATCCCTTGTTTCGGCTTTGGTGACTGTGAGTTATGTTTTTTGTTTGTTTCCTCAGACAAAAATTTTCAAGCTGTGTTTCTAAGACGGTGTGTTTCTTTCTTTCATTATCTAGCAACGACCCATGACGAGGAAGTGTTCGGTTTCCACAGTGATAACTCTCCATGCCATGGCTTTGAAGAGGTCTTAGCATGTTACAGAAGAATCGCACCTAACTTGCGTTTATCAGGTCAGTAAAATCTCTACCTTTCATTACCAAAACATAAGCTTCTAAGTAACGTTTGTTCAAAAGGGCCAACGTCGTATGGACCGCTTATCGATGCTGCGGTCGACATTGTTGAAAAGAACAACGGACAGTTTCATGTTCTGGTGATTGTCGCTGATGGGCAGGTAAAAGTTACAAAGCTTTTCAAAACAAAAAGAGTATGAACACTAAATAACAATGTTTAAAAATTGGTTTAAGCGGCACATACGCGGCAAATTAGTCATAACCGAAACGATTTTCTTAAAGTTTAATTTATGCAACTCAAATCTCGGTTTAAACTCTTCTAAATCGGTTAAAAACAATTTAAATATGTTTAAATCAATCTAAATTGGTCCAAATCTTTTAAATCAAGCAATAATGTTGGTTCAAATTCATCAATTCATTTTTGTATATCTAAATTTGTAATATATAAAAATAATTTAATAATTTTCTTAAAAATTAAATATCTAATATAATTGTAAAATATATAAAATAAATCAATGACACTAACAACTACAGTCCCGAATAATCCACATAATAGCTAGTTGCTCTACTAAACATCTAATTACCGTCTAACTATTTTTTTGAGCATTGATAAATAACAAGGCCATGTTCTGAATGTGAAGGTAACTAGAGGTTTGGATATGCCCGAGGGAGAACTCAGTCAACAAGAGAAAACAACTATAGACGCCATTGTAAACGCAAGGTGAGACAACATAGATTGCTTTCACTTCTCAACTCTGTTTACTAAAACCTCCTTTTCACATTGCAGCTCATATGCATTGTCGATTGTTTTAATCGGTGTTGGAGACGGTCCATGGGAAGACATGAGGAAGTTTGATGACAAGATTCCTAAGCGTGAGTTCGATAACTTTCAGGTATCATCCCATTTTCAACTCCTCTTCCATCTATATTCCGAGCTTCTTCTTGATCTTGATCTTGATCTGCTGCTCTATGCAAAGTTTGTGAACTTTACTGAGATTATGAAGAAAGACTCACCAGCGTCTGCCAAAGAAACTGCCTTTGCTCTTGCTGCTTTGATGGAGATTCCCTTCCAGTATCAAGCAGCAATCGAACTCGGCTTACTCGGGTACTTAAATGTCTCTTTGATATAGTCCAAGAGGCAGAACAGAGCTATTGTCTGTTTCTGTCCTAACTGCTACTGATGTTCTTTTTTATAAAGGAAAACGACGGGCTTAGCCAAGAAAATAAACCCAAGGCCACCACCTGTTCCTTACACGCCTCCAGTTCGCACTGGACAAGCATCATCTGATTCAGACGAACAAACTCAGGTCCCATAAACTGCTTACTTTTCTTATTATGTTGCTGCCTTGTCTCATCTCATCACATCACATCTCATATTGTTTCCTGTTGAACCAGAACTGCCCTATTTGTCTGACTAACCGAAAAGACGTGGCTTTTGGCTGTGGTCACATGGTAAGTTTCACCCCCAAGAAGCCTAAACTGTTTACCTATTACCGTATCACTCAAACCCATTCATGAACAAGAACAAGTTTACTCAGGTTTGCAACTTTCTTGTTTGCAGACTTGTGGAGAGTGTGGATCCAGGATATCAAACTGCCCCATCTGCAGAGTACTGATCACAAGCCGGCTAAGGCTTTACACGTGATCTCTCTGTGCCTTTGCACATAACAAAACCCTTGCACATACTGTCTCAGGTTTACCAAGTGTCTCTGACATTGTTCTGTAATCAGATTGTACCTATTAATTTCCTATGTACTATATATGTTAGCTTGCGAACAAGAATGGCGAAGCAATGTACAAAACATGTAATGTGTTTTACATTTTTATTCTCTGTCTATCACAAAATGTTTGAAGTGACTGAACCTTGCACCAGTTTGATAACCACAAAGCATGCCAGATTCAAAAATAAAATAAAATAAAACATTAACGGCCAATAGACATGCCTATCTTGGCATCCATTACAGTAGCTCTTTCTAAGAAGTGATCATTCATTACTGAGGTTTGGTTGTGACCGTGTCATTTGGCTTTGGCACTGGTTGGATTCTTTGGTAAGGCTTCCTGGTAAGAGTCTCTCCCCTTAGAGCAGCCACGTATCTGTCGTTGGTATCCTGCTTCTGTTTCAACTCCCCGAGGTACTCAGCTAGCCTCTCTTGGTTTACTTTACCCATCATCTGACCAAATACATTGCAGAATCAGAGAAAAATACCACAAATAAAGTTTAAAACTTGCACTATGACGACAAGCGAGTATCAACCTCAATAAAACATATCCTTTCATGCTTAACAAATCAGCCCTCTAGATTATTTAATACAAAGCTATGATCAAGAAACTTAATGGAGTCAACATTGTTAGATACATAAAGTTCCTAGTTAACATTACTAGCAACAGAATCAACACAAGCCATACTATAATACCCTCCCCAATAGATCTAAGCCTCAACAACTAAGGAAGGGACTCAATGCCATGCGGCTTTTTGCAAAGCATCTCAATTTCCCAGGCAGTATAAGCACAAGACACAACAATTATCAACTTGTTCTAGATATTATTCACGACAAGTCCACACAGCAGCAAGACTTCTCTAGGAACTATGTATTAAAAAAAAAAAAAAAAAAAGTAACCATAAAGCTCCAATAAACTAGCTTTCCGACAAGCATCAACAGACCACAAGTTACATGTTTCTATCACCGAACAGCTAATCATGGTCGGTAAAAAAGAAATCCTAAATAAGGAAACTTGCGCCGACAACATCAGACAAATGCATAGTTTTTCGAGTAAAGGAAACATTTTTATGAGATCCGATGATACATACGACGGTTTCGGGTCGGGCGGATTGTCGGAGCCGGGCCTCGAGCTCCGGGTTAGTGGAATTGGTGGCCTGCATAACCCCATAGCCAATGATTCCCGGAATCACACCGCATACGGTAGCGAACGTGAAGAAGAAGGATCTCGAATCTCTCGTCTTCCTCACTAGCCATCTCCATATATCGCTCTTCTCATACAAAAACGACATCGTTCTCTCCCTCCGAGTCACCGTTTCTACTCACCGGAGGTTTCTATGGTTCTTTAAAGGTTCACACTTTAGCGTAAATGCAAATGCCCCCCTATTGTTCTATACATTTTCAATATCACCCCCAAATATTATTATGTTTTAACGTTTACCCCAATAATTTAGAAATCATATTTTGGCCCCTTTAGTTCGTTTAATGACAGCAACATCGCTAGTTAATCCGCTTTCAAAGGGAGAAATAGAGGTCTCGAGTAATTAAAGGACGGTCAAGTAGTTGTAAACTCTTATCAACTCCAACCAAATAATTCTGAAAATTATATGTTATCGATTTAGACAACTTTCTCAATTTCTCTTCATTCTCATCATAACGTTTGAAGAATGCTCATGAACATTGAATCAAGAACAAGATGGATCCAAAGCTGTTGTTCTGTTTGCCGCAAGGAGATGCATTGTTTAACCCTCTTAATACTATGTTTATTCAAATGGCTTGCATTCTCGTCTTCTCTCAGTTGTTCTTTCTCCTCCTCAAACCATGTGGTCAAGCTGGTCCCGTTGCACAGATTCTCGTAAGATTAAAAAAAAAATACATTTCTTGTGTTACACGCAACACCTTAGTTTTAGGGCTTTTTAAAATAATGTGATTGTATTTTTTTCAGGCTGGTATTGTGCTGAGCCCTGCTCTTCTCTCAAGAATCCCTAAAGTCAAAGAGTTCTTCCTCCAGAAAGATGCAGCAGATTACTACTCTTTCTTCTCATTCGCCTTACGAACATCTTTCATGTTCTTGATCGGTCTTGAATTCGATCTACAGTCCATGAGAAGAAACTTAAAGAAAGTCACCGTGATAACCATCAGCTCTTTTGTGTCTTGTGGTCTCCTCAGCCTCGCGTTCTTCTATCTCCTCAAACCTTTACTACACATCAAAGAGGACTACTTCACGTTCTTCTTGGTTCTGTTCATTACCTTGTCCAACACGGCATCTCCTGTAGTCCTACGTTCAATAGCTGATTGGAAACTCAACACATCTGAGATTGGGCGGTTGGCTATCTCATGCGCGTTGCTCAATGAATTAACAAACGTGGTGGTCTACACTCTAATCATCGCGGTCGTATCTGGTAAATTGATAGGTGATCTCTTCCTATTTATTTTCATGACAGGAGCCCTAATCTTGCTCAATAGGTTTCTAGCTCCATGGCTCCCAAAGAGAAACCCTAAAGAGAAATATCTATCAAAAGCTGAAACATTAGTCTTCTTCATCTTCCTTCTCATCGTTGCCATAACAATCGAATCATACGATGTTAACTCATCGGTTTCGGTTTTCATCATCGGCATAAACTTCCCAAGGCAAGGAAAACTCATAGGACGCTGATAAACCGGCTTAGTTACCCGATCCATGAGTTTGTTCTTCCGGTTTACTTTGGTTACATTGGGTTCAGATTCAGCGTCATTGGGTTAACCAGACGATATTACATTGTTCTCGTTATTATAGTGATTCTAACCTTAGTGGGGAAGTTTATTGGTGTGATAAGCGCTTGCATGTACCTGAAGATCCCCAAGAAATATTGGCTTTTCTTACCAACCATTCTCTCTGTTAAAGGCCATGTGGGTCTTCTTCTTCTTGACGCCAACTACGCGGAAAAGGTATTTTCTTCATCTACATAGTTTTGATGATTACTACTTCGCTTTAAAATTCTCGTCATATTCTTTCGCCCTTCACAGTAAACTTGATTTTAGAGTATATTGTTTCACACATGAATCATGATCCACTACAAAAGAACTAATAAAATGAACAAAAAAGACATAATATACAGACAGTACTATTGTGTACTATTGAATTTGTTATTTTTCACAACATACATCTATTCTATTAAATTATGAACATAATCTATTAATAAAGGTTTAATCCAACTATTATTTTCTTCATATAACCTACTTAAAAAATAAATTAAACTAGAGAGTGACCCGCCCTCAGTTGGTATATTATTGATGCCCAAATATATTGATGCAGTTAGGTGAAGCTGATGTAGTGGTTATTAGGTTAGCGATCGGTGGTTATTGTATAAAGTTTGTATTTTTCTTATATACGGTTATCATATCAAAGGTATGTATCATGGAAAATATTTGTTGGACTAAACTAATATCAATAAGTCACACTTGTGTTTTAATAGAATAGATATTTGATAACGCATTTTAAATAAAGCAAAATAAACAAATTATACAACATATAATTTGTAACTTCCATCCCAAAATTCTCGGTACCCACATATATATCACCGACAATTTTGTTTTTGAAAAATATATCAACGACACACTGACAATTAATATATATATATATATATATAATAACAAATATCCTTCTTTTTCTGATTTATATCAAATGTGAATTGTTAACCTATATAATCTTAGATTAAAATGATGTTAAAATAGGTTTTAACGGGTTTAAACCTATATAATCTTAGATTAAAATGATGTTAAAATAGGTTTTAACGGGTTTTAAGTGAATTTTTAATAAAAATAAAAATTCGTTTAAACTCATTTATTTTAACAGATTGTAAATAGGTTATTCTGTTAAAAATTATTTATTAAATGTGATTTTACTAAAAATTAGTGAAGACTATAGTAACCATTTACGTAAATATATTTATCTGAATATATTAAATTCATGATTTTCGGTGCAGGTTGGGTTTGATATTAGTTTTCGGATATAACATTTTAAGAATCTTTCGAGTATATATGTCATGTCTAATAGAACATGAGACTTTGATTTTCAGATCGATTCCAAATCGATTTTTTTGTATGATTATTCTTGACTAATTATGTTAGGTAACTACGAAAAAATATAATATGTCACAAATATTTGGAATAAAACTAAAAAATAATTTCCGAAATACATAAAGCACAAGTTTATAGTTATGCAACTTGACATACTTAGTATAGTTACCAACAATTAAATTAAATTAAATTAAATTAAATTAAATTAAATTAAATTAAATTAAATTAAATTAAATTAAATTAAATTAAATTAAATTAAATTAAATTAAATTAAATTAAATTAATATTAATTACAAAAAACAAAAATATAGAAATTAAAAATTTTAAAAATTTAAACAAAAATATAGAAATTAAAAATTTTAAAAATTTAAACAAAAATATAGAAATTAAAAATTTTAAAAAATTTAAACAAAAATATAGAAATTAAAAATTTTAAAAATTTAAACAAAAATATAGAAATTAAAAATTTTAAAAATTTAAACAAAAATATAGAAATTAAAAATTTTAAAAAATTTAAACAAAAATATAGAAATTAAAAATTTTAAAAATTTAAACAAAAATATAGAAATTAAAAATTTTAAAAAATTTAAACAAAAATATAGAAATTAAAAATTTTAAAAAATTTAAACAAAAATATAGAAATTAAAAATTTTAAAAAATTTAAACAAAAATATAGAAATTAAAAATTTTAAAAATTTAAACAAAAATATAGAAATTAAAAATTTTAAAAATTTAAACAAAAATATAGAAATTAAAAATTTTAAAAAATTTAAACAAAAATATAGAAATTAAAAATTTTAAAAAATTTAAACAAAAATATAGAAATTAAAAATTTTAAAAAATTTAAACAAAAATATAGAAATTAAAAATTTTAAAAATTTAAACAAAAATATAGAAATTAAAAATTTTAAAAATTTAAACAAAAATATAGAAATTAAAAATTTTAAAAAATTTAAACAAAAATATAGAAATTAAAAATTTTAAAAAATTTAAACAAAAATATAGAAATTAAAAATTTTAAAAAATTTAAACAAAAATATAGAAATTAAAAATTTTAAAAAATTTAAACAAAAATATAGAAATTAAAAATTTTAAAAATTTAAACAAAAATATAGAAATTAAAAATTTTAAAAATTTAAACAAAAATATAGAAATTAAAAATTTTAAAAAATTTAAACAAAAATATAGAAATTAAAAATTTTAAAAAAATTTAAACAAAAAATATACCCGCCCTTTTAAGGGCAGGTCAATATCTAGTGAGTTGTTAAAGTATTTCAGACATGATTTGGCTAATATTGAAGCATTTATTAGAGCATCATCATCTGTGAGATATTCATAGTCTTTTAATAATATATTTTAATACTCAAAATTATCAACCATTAAAAGTGCCAAGTGCTGAGAAAATCTTTCATATATACTAACTTTCACAATTTTTTTATTTTCTCTGTTTATTTATTTTTATTGGTGAGAAATTTATCGAGAGTTTGATAGTCGATTTTCATATATTTTCACATTATCTATTTTTTTCTATTTACTTTTGGTTGTGAGATATTCAATAATGTTGATGCTTTTACGGTCGATTTTTATTTCTTTTTCACATTCTTTGTGTGATATGCCTGTAGAAATGGTGGACCACAACTATTCATGATATGGTGATAGCGGCGTTGGTAATCACGACGTTACTAAGCGGTGTCCTTGCGTCTTTCATACTTAAAGCAAGAGAAAGACTTCGCTCACCAGAAAACTTCTCTTGAATCTCACGACACCAGCGAGGAGCTACGCGTCTTATCTTGCGTCTACGGAGCCCGCTGCGCTCGTGGTGAAATCTCTCTTATCTCGTCCTTGAGCGGCTCTCACGGAGGCTCCAAGCCGTTCACGCCTCTTCTCATGCACCTCGTACCACTCCCGAAGAAGAAAATCAGAGCTGTTGTATCACGAGCACGATGAAGATGTGCATGTAGATGATGACTTTGGGACTAACGAAAGTTTGATGGTCAACGACTCTATTGACTCGTTTGCTAAAGACAGTAAGATATTGATCCAACAAGTGAAGCTCGTGACGCAGATGGTTAGCATGCATGAAGAGATATGTAACGCAACGGAAGATCTTCGCGTTAATATTGTGTTTCTTCCGTTTCATAAACATCAGAGGATCGATGGGAAGACTACAAACGATGGAGAACATTTCAGGCAGATGAACCGTAACGTTCTAAGGCATGCACCATGTTCGGTTGGTATATTCGTGGACCGGAACATAACCGGGTTTCAACAACCGCATGGGTTTGGTTCGGTACAAAACGTTGCGGTATTGTTCTTTGGTGGTCCGGATGACCGTGAGGCTCTAGCCTTGTGTAAATGGTTTGCTAACAACACGTTGATACATCTTACAATCATACAGTTCGTTCCCGAGGATTCACATCCAGAGTCTCCAGTTAGGAATGCGACAACACGAGATAGTAGTGAGGTTCTTATAGATGTTCAGGGAAGAGGCCAATCTGAACATGAAGCAGACCGAAGTTTATTAGAAGAGTTCCACAATAGGTACCTTACTAACACTCTCTTCTAAAATTAGAGCCGGTTCCGAGCACAGTCGGATGAAACATTCCCTTCGTCTCCAAATTTTTATACATATGTCAAGTGGTTTCTATAAATTGCCGAAAATATTTTTTACTAAGATTAGCTTTAAGATATTTAGAGCATCATTAACGCAGGGTTCTTAGTACAAGGTTCTTAGCAGAATATAAGAACCCGACTCTTAACTTTTAACTGAAAAAGTTAAGAGTCGGCTCTTAAATCTCTTATTTAAGAGCCGACTCTTAGCATTTTCAGTTAAAAATTAAGAGTCGGGTTCTTATATTCTGCTAAGAACCTTGTACAAAGAACCTTGCGTTAATGATGCTCTTATAACCTGGCCTTAGTGCAACTCATACTTCCATATGCAACAGGTTTGTGTCAACGGGACAAGTAGGGTTCATAGAGAAGCGTGTGAGCAACGGACCACATACGCTGACGGTTCTAAGAGAGATCGAGGAGCTGTATTCACTCTTTGTGGTTGGGAAGAGCAGAGGAGACTGTCCTATGACGGTGAGAATGAAAGATTGGGAAGAGTGTCCGGAGCTTGGTACTGTCGGAGATTTCTTCGCTTCTTCTTTAGATGTAAATGCTTCTGTATTAGTTGTTCAAAGACAAAGAAATTCACATGATGACTTTATAGATGATTAGTAAACATTTCTTAGTTTCAGCAGTAATTATCTCTTCTCTATTTAATCTCTTTTGCATTGTTTATACTTTAGTTTATTAAGATAGGTTTCATGAATTTTAGCAACAACAAAAAAGATAGGATTCATCACTTCATGTATGGAACAAAAGGTTCGGAGCTAAACCCTAAACCAGGACTAAACAGTTTGGTCTCTTTGCCCTTGTCTTAGAATAACGATACCAAATGCATGGTCAGATCTGCGCACATCTTAATGATACATTAGTTTTGGCATCTAAAAGTTGCGAAGATAATATACATATGACTCCCAAATTTTTTTTAACCTCTTTATATTATTAAATTTTTAACTAAATGTTTACGGCCTCCAAAATCTCTAACGCTTGTCCAGATGCCCTAATTTAGCATACAGTGAATACTAGGGAGATGTCTACTAGAGAAAAACAACAGAGTTTTATGAAACTAAAATTTCAGAAACTAGGGCTAATCTTCAAGGCCTTGTCTCTCAGCTCTTGTGCTTCCATTGTATCACAAAGACTTGACCCTTTGGTCTCAGGAAGAAGCAAAACAAACAACCCAAAACCCGACATTGCAAATCCGAAAACCGCGAAAGAGAGTGATGGAACATGTCTTCCTATAGAAGCAATGATAGGACAACAAGCTCCTCCAACCACAAGTGCCTGTCTCAGCATCGTCATAGCGCAGTTTCTCACGCATGTCGGGAACAGCTCAACGATATAAACGGCCATCAAGTTGAATCCAATCCTCGCACATAGGAAAGAAACAAGTTCTAAAGCGAAAGCAATCTTTGTTCTACCGAAAAGGCTTAGGAAGCAACATAGCACTCCTGATGCTCCTCCCACTAAGGCATTGACTAGCACAGAGCTTCTTCTGGTGAAACTCTCCAGCAAGATCGGTGTTATGACAAATGAAGGTAACTCCACCATTGCGTTTAGGGCTTCGCTTAAGTAGATGTTGAGTTTTATGTCTCTGACGGCTAATGGAACTCCATAGTACGACATACCCAACCCAAACATTATGATCATAACAACTATGATTCGTTTGAAAGCCCAGGTTCTGATGAATAAGTCCTTGATCGTGTACCTTGGAGCCTGCTCTAGATGCTGTTGTCGAGGTAACCTAGAAGAGACTGATTCCAAGTAAGCCCTAGTTTCAGGTGAGATTATTTTGAGTACTTCAATGGCTTCTTGGTTCCTTCCTTGTAGATAAAGCCAACGAGGAGACTCTAAGGCGAAGAAAAGGAGACAAATACTGTGAACAGCCGCCGGGACGGATGTGCATAGATAAAGAACTCTCCAGGAAGCGTGACCGAGAAAGGTAAGCGATTCCAGAGAGAGACATAAACCCTAACACAAAGAGAGTAAAAGGAATCATAGTAGCTCTAGGTCTCCACCTTGTGGAAACTCTCTCGGATATCAAAACTAACGCGTAAGTACATGTCTGAGAACGCGCGAAACCAACCAAGAACTTCAAGAAAACGTAGATCCATATGTTGGAAGAGAAGGAGATCGAGATTCCAGTCACTGACATTGTTGAAGTCGACAAGAAAAGAAGTTGCTTGCGTCCCAAGAAACCATCAGGGATCGTGGAGAGTAAAATCCCTCCTACTATAGAACCCATGTAGAACGCCGAGGTGGGGAGACCTCTGAGGAAGGAGCTCGAGCACTCGAGATCGAACTCTGAAATGACGGATTTGCCCTGAAGCCGTTGTCCCAGTCCCAAGCTGACCTAGGTAGTCCACACATGTTGGTCGTGTCCGGATTGCAGATCGTGTGGTCGAGACAATTCCATGTAGGGTATGCGTCTGTGAAGACGGTGATGAATATCTGCATGGAGTCGAACGTAAAGGCAAGCCCTACAAACATTATCTGTAGAATCTGCCGGAGCCCAAAGTCCGATAAGCTTTGTTCAACGATGGTATCAAACGTCAAAGTTGACGAAGTATCTTCAGCTTCAAGATGAGTCAACAAAGGAGCTGAAGAACTAGCCATTGTTGTAGCTCTAGTCAAGTGAGTTATTACATTAATAGCATATTATATGTATGGCTAAGAGATTTTGTGATCTGTGATGGTCGTCTTGTCTGAATCAGAGATCACGAGAAATCTCATATTTCGCATTCAATGTATGTCATCCATAACGTGATCGTTAATGATCGGTTACCTATAGTTAGAGGCTAGAGTGATACAACAAATCAAGTGAAGCATATTAATGCAAGTCACAGACTCACATGTATGGGAATACATATTTCCAATGTTTAATAAATCGTTAGACCGTAACGGTTACATCCCCAGACAACATCTAAAAAAATAAAATATTATTATTTTATTTATATGTTTATATTTTAATTGTCTTTAATCAATTGGAATTCTAGTTAACTGACACTTGGACATCAGAGGAATTCTAATAAAAACTTTTCATTAGTCTCATTCTTACTTTTTGATTAATTCATTTATTTTTAAAGATTAGAACATTGGTGGAAACCACCGGTTAAAGATGCTCTTAACTAGACTTTTTGTAGAAGAGTAAGTCTATGCAGATTATTCAGAGCATAGATAAGACCTAGTTTTTAACTAGTTATTAATTTATTAATTTAATATATATTTTACATTATATAAGATATTTTAGTTTTGAGTTTAATTATAAAATTATTTTGATGAATTATCAAAACTAAATATACAAAACAAAAGAAAATAGAGAATTTTGTAGATTTATACTAACATTGTTGCTTTTTTTTTTGAACACGACTAACATTGTTGCTTAATCACCAAATTTAGATCGATTTAAACCGTTCGTAACCGATTTATAAACTGCTTTGAATTTTATAAATTGGATTTTAAAAAATTTGGTTGGGGATATGACCGAGTTACTGTCTAGACCTATTTTTAGAAGCATGCCTATTTCTGTATATGATCCTATACTGGACTGTTAAGCCATTAACAGGTTAGCTAAATACGATCCAAATGGTTCGCTTTATTAAGATATATAACATTGTAGATTTGTAGGCACAATAACAGAACAGAGTTTATGGAACTATGCTTTTAGCAGCTACTATTGCTAGTCTCCATGACTCGTTCCCTCTGCTCTTGTGCTTCCATTGTATCACAAAGACTTGCACCTTTGGTCTCAGGAAGAAACAACGCGAAAAATCCGAGACCCGACATTGTAAACCCAAAACCGCAAAGAGAGCGACGGAACGTTTCTTCCGACAGAAGCAATGATTGGACAAGCAGCTCCTCCAAGTACAAGGGACAGTCTAAGCATTGTTGTCGCAAAGTTCCTCACGCATGTTGGGTACATCTCAATCATGTAAACCGCCATCAGGTTAAACCCGATCCTAGCGCAGAAGAAAGAGCCAAGTTCAAATACAAAAGCAATGTTCGTTAGGCCTAAAAGTGCCAGGACGAAACAGAACACTGCTAATGCTCCTCCGACCAAGCAGTTCGCAAGCACGGAGGTTCTCCTGTTGAACTTCTCTAGCAAGATTGGTGCGATGACAAAGGTAGGTAACTCCACCATTGCGTTTAGGGCTTCGCTTAAGTAGATGTTGAGTTTTATGTCTCTGACGGCTAATGGAACTCCGTAGTACATCATACCTAACCCGAACATTATGGTCATAACGACCAAGATTCTTCGAAAAGCCCATTTTCTGATGAACAAGTCCTTGATCGTGTACCTTGGAGCCTGCTCTAGATGCTGTTGTCGAGGTAACCTAGAAGAGACTGATTCCAAGTAAGCCCTAGTTTCAGGTGAGATTATTTTGAGTACTTCAATGGCTTCTTGGTTCCTTCCTTGTAGATAAAGCCAACGAGGAGACTCTAAGGCGAAGAAAAGGAGACAAATACTGTGAACAGCCGCCGGGACGGATGTGCATAGATAAAGAACTCTCCAAGAAGCGTGTCTAACAAGGTAGGCTATTCCAGACAAAGACATGAATCCTAACACAAAGAGAGTAAAAGGAATCATAGTAGCTCTAGGTCTCCACCTTGTGGAAACTCTCTCACCTATTAGATTGAACGCGTAGGTACAAATCTGAGAACGCGCGAATCCGATGATGAACTTCAAGAAAACGTAGATCCATATGTTGGAAGAGAAGGAGATCGAGATTCCAGTCACTGACATTGTTGAAGTCGACAAGAAAAGTTGCTTGCGTCCCAAGAAACCATCAGGGATCGTGGAGAGTAAAATCCCTCCTACTATAGAACCCATGTAGAACGCCGAGGTGGGGAGACCTCTGAGGAAGGAGCTCGAGCACTCGAGATCAATGTATGTCATCCATAACGTGATCGTTAATGATCGGTTACCTATAGTTAGAGGCTAGAGTGATACAACAAATCAAGTGAAGCATATTAATGCAAGTCACAGACTCACATGTATGGGAATACATATTTCCAATGTTTAATAAATCGTTAGACCGTAACGGTTACATCCCCAGACAACATCTAAAAAATAAAATATTATTATTTTATTTATATGTTTATATTTTAATTGTCTTTAATCAATTGGAATTCTAGTTAACTGACACTTGGACATCAGAGGAATTCTAATAAAACTTTTCATTAGTCTCATTCTTACTTTTGATTAATTCATTTATTTTTAAAGATTAGAACATTGGTGGAAACCACCGGTTAAAGATGCTCTTAACTAGACTTTTTGTAGAAGAGTAAGTCTATGCAGATTATTCAGAGCATAGATAAGACCTAGTTTTTAACTAGTTATTAATTTATTAATTTAATATATATTTTACATTATATAAGATATTTTAGTGATTGAAATAAATAAGTTGAAAATATTTAAATTGATTAATATGTTTGATAGTTATTAAAAGGGATAATTTGTAAATTACTCCATTAACAGTTTGAAATTTGTAAATTACTCCATTAACAGTTTGAAATTTGTAAATTACTCCATTAACAGTTTGAAATTTGTAAATTACTCCATTAACAGTTTGAAATTTGTAAATTACTCCATTAACAGTTTGAAATTTGTAAATTACTCCATTAACAGTTTGAAATTTGTAAATTACTCCATTAACAGTTTGAAATTTGTAAATTACTCCATTAACAGTTTGAAATTTGTAAATTACTCCATTAACAGTTTGAAATTTGTAAATTACTCCATTAACAGTTTGAAATTTGTAAATTACTCCATTAACAGTTTGAAATTTGTAAATTACTCCATTAACAGTTTGAAATTTGTAAATTACTCCATTAACAGTTTGAAATTTGTAAATTACTCCATTAACAGTTTGAAATTTGTAAATTACTCCTTCTATTTTATTTTTGAAAACTACACTTTCTTAAATATAAATTGACATTTTACCCAGATTCATATTTCAATAATTGAGATATAAATTTCAAATTAATAAGAATAATATTATTATTTTATTTATATGTTTATATTTTAATTGTCTTTAATCAATTGGAATTCTAGTTAACTGACACTTGGACATCAGAGGAATTCTAATAAAACTTTTCATTAGTCTCATTCTTACTTTTGATTAATTCATTTATTTTTAAAGATTAGAACATTGGTGGAAACCACCGGTTAAAGATGCTCTTAACTAGACTTTTTGTAGAAGAGTAAGTCTATGCAGATTATTCAGAGCATAGATAAGACCTAGTTTTTAACTAGTTATTAATTTATTAATTTAATATATATTTTACATTATATAAGATATTTTAGTGATTGAAATAAATAAGTTGAAAATATTTAAATTGATTAATATGTTTGATAGTTATTAAAAGGGATAATTTGTAAATTACTCCATTAACAGTTTGAAATTTGTAAATTACTCCTTCTATTTTATTTTTGAAAACTACACTTTCTTAAATATAAATTGACATTTTACCCAGATTCATATTTCAATAATTGAGATATAAATTTCAAATTAATAAGAATAATATTATTATTTTATTTATATGTTTATATTTTAATTGTCTTTAATCAATTGGAATTCTAGTTAACTGACACTTGGACATCAGAGGAATTCTAATAAAACTTTTCATTAGTCTCATTCTTACTTTTGATTAATTCATTTATTTTTAAAGATTAGAACATTGGTGGAAACCACCGGTTAAAGATGCTCTTAACTAGACTTTTTGTAGAAGAGTAAGTCTATGCAGATTATTCAGAGCATAGATAAGACCTAGTTTTTAACTAGTTATTAATTTATTAATTTAATATATATTTTACATTATATAAGATATTTTAGTTTTGAGTTTAATTATAAAATTATTTTGATGAATTATCAAAACTAAATATACAAAACAAAAGAAAATAGAGAATTTTGTAGATTTATACTAACATTGTTGCTTAATCACCAAATTTAGATCGATTTAAACCGTTCGTAACCGATTTATAAACTGCTTTGAATTTTATAAATTGGATTTTAAAAAATTTGGTTGGGGATATGACCGAGTTACTGTCTAGACCTATTTTTAGAAGCATGCCTATTTCTGTATATGATCCTATACTGGACTGTTAAGCCATTAACAGGTTAGCTAAATACGATCCAAATGGTTCGCTTTATTAAGATATATAACATTGTAGATTTGTAGGCACAATAACAGAACAGAGTTTATGGAACTATGCTTTTAGCAGCTACTATTGCTAGTCTCCATGACTCGTTCCCTCTGCTCTTGTGCTTCCATTGTATCACAAAGACTTGCACCTTTGGTCTCAGGAAGAAACAACGCGAAAAATCCGAGACCCGACATTGTAAACCCAAAACCGCAAAGAGAGCGACGGAACGTTTCTTCCGACAGAAGCAATGATTGGACAAGCAGCTCCTCCAAGTACAAGGGACAGTCTAAGCATTGTTGTCGCAAAGTTCCTCACGCATGTTGGGTACATCTCAATCATGTAAACCGCCATCAGGTTAAACCCGATCCTAGCGCAGAAGAAAGAGCCAAGTTCAAATACAAAAGCAATGTTCGTTAGGCCTAAAAGTGCCAGGACGAAACAGAACACTGCTAATGCTCCTCCGACCAAGCAGTTCGCAAGCACGGAGGTTCTCCTGTTGAACTTCTCTAGCAAGATTGGTGCGATGACAAAGGTAGGTAACTCCACCGCTGCGTTTAGGGCTTCGCTCAAGTAGATGTTCACGTCTATGTCTCTAACCGCTAATGGAACTCCGTAGTACATCATACCTAACCCGAACATTATGGTCATAACGACCAAGATTCTTCGAAAAGCCCATTTTCTGATGAACAAGTCCTTGATCGAGCTGCTTGGAGTGTTTTCCACGTCATCTTTGAAGGTAACCTAGATGATACTGCTTCCAAGTAACCTCTGCTTGCAGGTGAGATTCTTTTAAGTACTTGCTTCCTTCCCAAGAAACTGTCTGGGATCATAGCCATGGCAACCCCTCCAACGATGGAACCCAAGTAGAAAGCAGACGTGGGGAGACCTCTGAGGAAGGAGCTCGAGCACTCGAGTTCGAACTCTGAAATGACGGTTTTACCCTTGAACCCGCCGTCCCATTCCCAGGTTGACCGGGGAAGATCGCAGATGTCGGTTGTTGCCGGATTGCAAACCGTGTGGTCGAGACAGTGCCATGTAGGGTACGCATCTGTGAAGACGGTGATGAATATCTGCTGCGCATCGAAGCTGAAGGCAAGCCCGACAAGAAGTATCTGCAAGAACTGTGAGAGCCCTAAATCAGACAAGCTCTGTTCGAAAATCTTGTTGAAGGTCAAAGGTTGAGAAGTGTCTTCTTCGTCTTCGATGTGGGTCAACAGTGGTGCTGATGAATCCTCCATTGTTTTGCTCTCTTCAGTTGACTTTCTCTATGAGGTTGTGAGAATTATTACATGAATGATATATCAACCACTACTACCTGGTAATTATATAATCTTGGGATCTGGTATATTGTTTGTAAAGAAAATTTAAAATGTCGTCTAGATTGTTTGGTCAAAGACTCAAAAGATCGTGTGATCGTTAGTGACTTGTATGTGTATTGTCTCAGACCAATAATTGAAGCATGTGCATTTTTCTATACAAAAGAATAGTTTTATTTTATAAGATATTTTAGTGATTGAAATAAATAAGTTGAAAATATTTAAATTGATTAATATGTTTGATAGTTATTAAAAGGGATAATTTGTAAATTACTCCATTAACAGTTTGAAATTTGTAAATTACTCCATTAACAGTTTGAAATTTGTAAATTACTCCATTAACAGTTTGAAATTTGTAAATTACTCCATTAACAGTTTGAAATTTGTAAATTACTCCATTAACAGTTTGAAATTTGTAAATTACTCCATTAACAGTTTGAAATTTGTAAATTACTCCATTAACAGTTTGAAATTTGTAAATTACTCCATTAACAGTTTGAAATTTGTAAATTACTCCATTAACAGTTTGAAATTTGTAAATTACTCCATTAACAGTTTGAAATTTGTAAATTACTCCATTAACAGTTTGAAATTTGTAAATTACTCCATTAACAGTTTGAAATTTGTAAATTACTCCATTAACAGTTTGAAATTTGTAAATTACTCCATTAACAGTTTGAAATTTGTAAATTACTCCATTAACAGTTTGAAATTTGTAAATTACTCCATTAACAGTTTGAAATTTGTAAATTACTCCATTAACAGTTTGAAATTTGTAAATTACTCCATTAACAGTTTGAAATTTGTAAATTACTCCATTAACAGTTTGAAATTTGTAAATTACTCCATTAACAGTTTGAAATTTGTAAATTACTCCATTAACAGTTTGAAATTTGTAAATTACTCCATTAACAGTTTGAAATTTGTAAATTACTCCATTAACAGTTTGAAATTTGTAAATTACTCCATTAACAGTTTGAAATTTGTAAATTACTCCATTAACAGTTTGAAATTTGTAAATTACTCCATTAACAGTTTGAAATTTGTAAATTACTCCATTAACAGTTTGAAATTTGTAAATTACTCCATTAACAGTTTGAAATTTGTAAATTACTCCATTAACAGTTTGAAATTTGTAAATTACTCCATTAACAGTTTGAAATTTGTAAATTGGATTTTAAAATTTGGTTGGGGATATGACCGAGTTACTGTCTAGACCTATTTTTAGAAGCATGCCTATTTCTGTATATGATCCTATACTGGACTGTTAAGCCATTAACAGGTTAGCTAAATACGATCCAAATGGTTCGCTTTATTAAGATATATAACATTGTAGATTTGTAGGCACAATAACAGAACAGAGTTTATGGAACTATGCTTTTAGCAGCTACTATTGCTAGTCTCCATGGCTTGTTCCCTCTGCTCTTGTGCTTCCAATGTATCACAAAGACTTGAACCTTTGGTCTCAGGAAGAAACAACGTGAATAACCCAAGACTCGACACCATAACCCCGAAAACCGCAAAAGATAGCGACGGAACATTTCTTCCGACAGAAGCAATGATTGGACAACAAGCTCCTCCAAGTACAAGGGATAGTCTAAGCATCGTTGTCGCAAAGTTCCTCACGCAAGTTGGGAACATCTCAATCATATAAACCGCCATCAAGTTAAACCCGATCCTAGCGCAGAAGAAAGAACCGAGTTCAAAGACAAAAGCAACGTTCGTTAGGCCTAAAAGCGTCAGGACGAAACAGAACACTGCTAATGCTCCTCCGACCAAGCAGTTGGCGAGCACAGAGCTTCTTCTGTTGAACTTCTCTAGCAGGATTGGTGCGATGACAAAGGTTGGTAACTCCACCGCTGCGTTTAGGGCTTCGCTTAAGTAGATGTTCACGTCTATGTCTCGAACCGCTAAGGGAACTCCGTAGTACATCATTCCTAACCCGAACATTATGGTCATAACGACCATGATTCTTTGAACAGCCCATTTTCTGATGAACAAGTCCTTGATCGAGCTGCTTGGAGTGTTTTCTAGGACATCTTTTGAAGGTAACCTAGAAGATACTGATTCCAAGTAAACTCTGTTTGCAGGTGAAATCTTTTTGAGCACTTCGATGGCTTCTTCGTTCTTTCCTTGCACATGAAGCCAACGAGGAGACTCCAGGGCGAATAAATAGATGAAAACACTGTGGACAGCTGCTGGAACGGATGTGCAGAGATAGAGAACTCTCCAGGAAACGTGTCTAACAAGGTAAGCTATTCCAGACAACGACATGAACCCTAACACAAACAGAGTAAACGGAATCATAGCACCTCGCGGTCTCCACTTGGTGGAAACTCGCTCACCTATTAGATTGAACGCGTATGTACAGATCTGGGAACGCGCGAATCCGATAGTGAACTTCAAGAAAACGTAGATCCATATGTTGGTGGAGAAGAAGATTGAGATTCCAGTGAATGACATCGCTAGAGTTGTGAAGAAAAGTAGTTGCTTCCTTCCCAAGAAACTGTCTGGGATCATAGCCATGAAAACCCCTCCAACGATAGAACCCAAGTAGAAAGCAGACGTGGGGAGACCTCTGAGGAAGGAGCTCGAGCACTCGAGATCGAACTCTGAAATGACGGATTTCCAATGTTTAATAAATCGTTAGACCGTAACGGTTACATCCCCAGACAACATCTAAAAAATAAAATATTATTATTTTATTTATATGTTTATATTTTAATTGTCTTTAATCAATTGGAATTCTAGTTAACTGACACTTGGACATCAGAGGAATTCTAATAAAACTTTTCATTAGTCTCATTCTTACTTTTGATTAATTCATTTATTTTTAAAGATTAGAACATTGGTGGAAACCACCGGTTAAAGATGCTCTTAACTAGACTTTTTGTAGAAGAGTAAGTCTATGCAGATTATTCAGAGCATAGATAAGACCTAGTTTTTAACTAGTTATTAATTTATTAATTTAATCTATATTTTACATTATATAAGATATTTTAGTTTTGAGTTTAATTATAAAATTATTTTGATGAATTATCAAAACTAAATATACAAAACAAAAGAAAATAGAGAATTTTGTAGATTTATACTAACATTGTTGCTTTTTTGAACACGACTAACATTGTTGCTTAATCACCAAATTTAGATCGATTTAAACCGTTAAGTAACCGATTTATAAACTGCTTTGAATTTTATAAATTGGATTTTAAAAAATTTGGTTGGGGATATGACCGAGTTACTGTCTAGACCTATTTTTAGAAGCATGCCTATTTCTGTATATGATCCTATACTGGACTGTTAAGCCATTAACAGGTTAGCTAAATACGATCCAAATGGTTCGCTTTATTAAGATATATAACATTGTAGATTTGTAGGCACAATAACAGAACAGAGTTTATGGAACTATGCTTTTAGCAGCTACTATTGCTAGTCTCCATGACTCGTTCCCTCTGCTCTTGTGCTTCCATTGTATCACAAAGACTTGCACCTTTGGTCTCAGGAAGAAACAACGCGAAAAATCCGAGACCCGACATTGTAAACCCAAAAACCGCAAAAGAGAGCGACGGAACGTTTCTTCCGACAGAAGCAATGATTGGACAAGCAGCTCCTCCAAGTACAAGGGACAGTCTAAGCATTGTTGTCGCAAAGTTCCTCACGCATGTTGGGTACATCTCAATCATGTAAACCGCCATCAGGTTAAACCCGATCCTAGCGCAGAAGAAAGAGCCAAGTTCAAATACAAAAGCAATGTTCGTTAGGCCTAAAAGTGCCAGGACGAAACAGAACACTGCTAATGCTCCTCCGACCAAGCAGTTCGCAAGCACGGAGGTTCTCCTGTTGAACTTCTCTAGCAAGATTGGTGCGATGACAAAGGTAGGTAACTCCACCGCTGCGTTTAGGGCTTCGCTCAAGTAGATGTTCACGTCTATGTCTCTAACCGCTAATGGAACTCCGTAGTACATCATACCTAACCCGAACATTATGGTCATAACGACCAAGATTCTTCGAAAAGCCCATTTTCTGATGAACAAGTCCTTGATCGAGCTGCTTGGAGTGTTTTCCACGTCATCTTTTGAAGGTAACCTAGATGATACTGCTTCCAAGTAACCTCTGCTTGCAGGTGAGATTCTTTTAAGTACTTCAATAGCTTCTTCGTTCTTGCCTTGCACATGAAGCCAACGAGGAGACTCTAGGGCGAATAAATAGATTAAAACACTATGGATAGCTGCTGGAACAGATGTGCAGAGATAAAGAACTCTCCAAGAAGCGTGTCTAACAAGGTAGGCTATTCCAGACAAAGACATGAATCCTAACACAAAGAGAGTAAAAGGAATCATAGCACCTCGAGGTCTCCATTTGGTGGAAACTCTCTCACCTATTAGATTGAACGCGTAGGTACAAATCTGAGAACGCGCGAATCCGATGATGAACTTCAAGAAAACGTAGATCCATATGTTGGTTGAGAAGAAGATCGAGATTCCAGTGAACGACATCGCTAGAGTTGTGAAGAAAAGTAGTTGCTTCCTTCCCAAGAAACTGTCTGGAATCATAGCCATGGCAACCCCTCCAACGATGGAACCCAAGTAGAAAGCAGACGTGGGGAGACCTCTGAGGAAAGAGCTCGAGCACTCGAGTTCGAACTCTGAGATGACTGTTTTACCCTTGAACCCGCCGTCCCATTCCCAGGCTGACCGAGGAAGCTCACAGATGTCGGTGGTTCCCGGATTGCAAACCGTGTGGTCGAGACAGTGCCATGTAGGGTATGCGTCTGTGAAGACGGTGATGAATATCTGCTGCGCATCGAAGCTGAAGGCAAGCCCGACAAGAAGTATCTGCAAGAACTGTGAGAGCCCTAAATCAGACAAGCTCTGTTCGAAAATCTTGTTGAAGGTCAAAGGTTGAGAAGTGTCTTCTTCGTCTTCGATGTGGGTCAACAGTGGTGCTGATGAATCCTCCATTGTTTTGCTCTCTTCGGTTGACTATTCTCTATGAGGTTGTGAGAATTATTACATGAATGATATATCAACCACTACTACCTGGTAATTATATAATCTTGGGATCTGGTATATTGTTTGTAAAGAAAATTTAAAATGTCGTCTAGATTGTTTGGTCAAAGACTCAAAAGATCGTGTGATCGTTAGTGACTTGTATGTGTATTGTCTCAGACCAATAATTGAAGCCTTCTATTTCCAAAAGATAGATTTTCTACACAAAATAGTTTTTATTTTATAAGATATTTTAGTGATTGAAATAAATAAGTTGAAAATATTTAAATTGATTAATATGTTTGATAGTTATTAAAAAGGGATAATTTGTAAATTACTCCATTAACAGTTTGAAATTTGTAAATTACTCCTTCTATTTTATTTTTTGAAAACTACACTTTCTTAAATATAAATTGACATTTTTACCCAGATTCATATTTCAATAATTGAGATATAAATTTCAAATTAATAAGAATAATATTATTATAATTATTTATGATTAAGATAAATTTGCGTGTTTAGATTAATATGTTATTTAACTATTTAAAATTTTACAATAACAAGAATAATGTAAAATAAACAAATTATGAATTTTTTGACTTTATAATGAAGTTTATATAAATTTTATTTCATGGATGGGTGAGTTAGACGTCTCTGTTACTCGTGAGTAGCATTTTAATTCTTTTTTTTCATTAGTTCAGTACAATGGATATGGTCAAAAGGTCAAGCACCTACCCAATAGCAACTAGCAAGCGAGTGTTAATCGTTAAGTGTACTCTTGTTTTGATTTTACTTTGATTTTACTGAACAGGTGGCTTATATGGCTTTGGTGGGATCATTTCCATTTAACTCATTCATGTCTAGATTTCTCTCTGGTATTGGGACGGCTGTTCTTGCTGTGTTTTTAGCATTTTGAAAACATACGAATACATGTAAATTAGGAATGTATGAAACCAATAGAGTTTAAGTCAGTTGGTATTAATCAGATATGAGTTTGGAACCAGAACGAGCGTTTACAGATTTTGTGCTATGCAGTTTCATGACACGTTCCCTCTGCTCTTGTGCTTCCATTGTATCACAAAGACTTGCACCTTTGGTCTCAGGAAGAAACAACGCGAAAAATCCGAGACCCGACATTGTAAACCCAAAACCGCAAAGAGAGCGACGGAACGTTTCTTCCGACAGAAGCAATGATTGGACAAGCAGCTCCTCCAAGTACAAGGGACAGTCTAAGCATTGTTGTCGCAAAGTTCCTCACGCATGTTGGGTACATCTCAATCATGTAAACCGCCATCAGGTTAAACCCGATCCTAGCGCAGAAGAAAGAGCCAAGTTCAAATACAAAAGCAATGTTCGTTAGGCCTAAAAGTGCCAGGACGAAACAGAACACTGCTAATGCTCCTCCGACCAAGCAGTTCGCAAGCACGGAGGTTCTCCTGTTGAACTTCTCTAGCAAGATTGGTGCGATGACAAAGGTAGGTAACTCCACCGCTGCGTTTAGGGCTTCGCTCAAGTAGATGTTCACGTCTATGTCTCTAACCGCTAATGGAACTCCGTAGTACATCATACCTAACCCGAACATTATGGTCATAACGACCAAGATTCTTCGAAAAGCCCATTTTCTGATGAACAAGTCCTTGATCGAGCTGCTTGGAGTGTTTTCCACGTCATCTTTGAAGGTAACCTAGATGATACTGCTTCCAAGTAACCTCTGCTTGCAGGTGAGATTCTTTAAGTACTTCAATAGCTTCTTCGTTCTTGCCTTGCACATGAAGCCAACGAGGAGACTCTAGGGCGAATAAATAGATTAAAACACTATGGATAGCTGCTGGAACAGATGTGCAGAGATAAAGAACTCTCCAAGAAGCGTGTCTAACAAGGTAGGCTATTCCAGACAAAGACATGAATCCTAACACAAAGAGAGTAAAAGGAATCATAGCACCTCGAGGTCTCCATTTGGTGGAAACTCTCTCACCTATTAGATTGAACGCGTAGGTACAAATCTGAGAACGCGCGAATCCGATGATGAACTTCAAGAAAACGTAGATCCATATGTTGGTTGAGAAGAAGATCGAGATTCCAGTGAACGACATCGCTAGAGTTGTGAAGAAAAGTAGTTGCTTCCTTCCCAAGAAACTGTCTGGAATCATAGCCATGGCAACCCCTCCAACGATGGAACCCAAGTAGAAAGCAGACGTGGGGAGACCTCTGAGGAAGGAGCTCGAGCACTCGAGTTCGAACTCTGAAATGACGGTTTTACCCTTGAACCCGCCGTCCCATTCCCAGGTTGACCGGGGAAGATCGCAGATGTCGGTTGTTGCCGGATTGCAAACCGTGTGGTCGAGACAGTGCCATGTAGGGTACGCATCTGTGAAGACGGTGATGAATATCTGTTGGGAATCGAAGGCGAAGGCGAGCCCGACAAGAAGTATCTGTAAGAACTGTGAGAGCCCTAGATCAGACAAGCTCTGTTCGAAAATCTTGTCGAAGGTCAAAGGTGGAGAAGTGTCTTCGTCTTCGATGTGGGTCAACAGTGGTGCGGATGAATCCTCCATTGTTTGCTTTGCTCTCTTCAGTTGACTTTCTCTATGAGGTTGTGAGAATTATTACATGAATGATATATCAACCACTACTACCTGGTAATTATATAATCTTGGGATCTGGTATATTGTTTGTAAAGAAAATTTAAAATGTCGTCTAGATTGTTTGGTCAAAGACTCAAAAGATCGTGTGATCGTTAGTGACTTGTATGTGTATTGTCTCAGACCAATAATTGAAGCATGTGCATTTTTTCTATACAAAAGAATAGTTTTTATTTTATAAGATATTTTAGTGATTGAAATAAATAAGTTGAAAATATTTAAATTGATTAATATGTTTGATAGTTATTAAAAAGGGATAATTTGTAAATTACTCCATTAACAGTTTGAAATTTGTAAATTACTCCTTCTATTTTATTTTTTGAAAACTACACTTTCTTAAATATAAATTGACATTTTTACCCAGATTCATATTTCAATAATTGAGATATAAATTTCAAATTAATAAGAATAATATTATTATAATTATTTATGATTAAGATAAATTTATGTTTAGATTAATATGTTATTTAACTATTTAAAATTTTACAATAACAAGAATAATGTAAAATAAACAAATTATGAATTTTTTGACTTTATAATGAGTTTATATAAATTTTATTTCATGGATTGGTGAGCTAGACGTCTCTGTTACTCGTGAGTAGCATTTTAATTCTTTTTTTTCATTAGTTCAGTACAATGGATATGGTCAAAAGGTTAAGCACCTACCAAGTAGCAACTAGCAAGCGAGTGTTAATCGTTAAGTGTACTCTTGTTTTGATTTTACTTTGATTTTACTGAACAGGTGGCTTATATGGCTTTGGTGGGATCATTTCCATTTAACTCATTCATGTCTAGATTTCTCTCTGGTATTGGGACGGCTGTTCTTGCTGTGTTTTTAGCATTTTGAAAACATACGAATACATGTACATTAGGAATGTATGAAACCAATAGAGTTTAAGTCAGTTGGTATCAATCAGATATGAGTTTGGAACCAGAACGAGCGTTTACAGATTTTGTGCTATGCAGTTTCATACACTTACGAACTTGAACAGAATTGGAGTTCTTCAAAGGCGTAGAACATCCATCTCCAGAACTCAGCCAAATCACACCTCAAAAATAGAACTATTGTCAAAGTAAAATAGTAGCAGAATTAGAAACAAAATCTGCTTCATGAATCAACAAACCTCTTAATGAGATAAGACAAAGAATCTGTGAAACTAGAAAAGAAAAAAAAAAGGAGAAAGGGAGGATACTGAGAATGAGACAAGACGTCATCTTGAGTTCTTATTTTTATTTTTCCAAACAATAAAAAGTTTAAGATATATTAAAAGATATTGTCTAGATACTCTAAAGATTTTTTAAAAATATTTTTTGTAAAACTGCTACTTAAAATATAAAATAAATTAGGAATTGATAAATATTAAGATTGTACAATTTGGTAAATTTTTATATACATAAGTGTATTTTTCCAAAACTTAAACAATGGTGTAGTTTTCAAATTATAATCTTATCTGAATGTATTTCTCCAAATTTTCCCTATTAAAAAGTAAACATAATTTTTTTGTGGTTTTTAAAATGGTTTTGGTTTTGATTCTCTAAAATTATTTTTTACCAATCAATTTTTTGTTTTTAAATAGATTCCCTAAACTTTAAGGAAACCAGATTTGAGAAAACTACTTCTTTCTATACAAAAGAATAGTTTTTATTTTATAAGATATTTTAGTGATTGAAATAAATAAGTTGAAAATATTTAAATTGATTAATATGTTTGATAGTTATTAAAAGGGATAATTTGTAAATTACTCCATTAACAGTTTGAAATTTGTAAATTACTCCTTCTATTTTATTTTTGAAAACTACACTTTCTTAAATATAAATTGACATTTTACCCAGATTCATATTTCAATAATTGAGATATAAATTTCAAATTAATAAGAATAATATTATTATAATTATTTATGATTAAGATAAATTTATGTTTAAACATAGAATTATATTATTATTATTTTGTTTTTTTAATTTTAAATAAGCTTATGTGTGTTTTGGTAATAATATTTTAGAAATTAAAATAAAAAAATTTATTTACCTTTAAAAACATTAGTTGGTAGTATTTAAATTAATTGAAAATCAATTGCTGATAGTTACTAAGAATGTATAATAAAATATAAATGGACTGAGTAGTTCACTCCATCGGAAATATTAATTTTACAATGTTTTTTTTTTTTGAAAAAGGGCTTTAATTTTACAATGTTTTTTTTTGAAAAAGGGCTTTAATTTTACAATGTTTTTTTTTGAAAAAGGGCTTTAATTTTACAATGTTTTTTTTTTGAAAAAGGGCTTTAATTTTACAATGTTTTTTTTTGAAAAAGGGCTTTAATTTTACAATGTTTTTTTTTTGAAAAAGGGCTTTAATTTTACAATGTTTGAAAGACTTGTTTACTAAAAATCAGTAAACAACCACAAATCGAACAACACAATAAATTTTGATAAGTATAAATCTTTTAAAGAGGTGCTATTGTTATTTGAGAGAAGGCCTTGGTCCGGGGGTGACAAAAGATGTCGTTTGCTATAATAAAATTTCATCGTGAATCTCTTTATGTGTTGCTCTTCTTATTTAAGTCCACACGACATACTTATTCATCAATATGTAAATGTACGTGTTTATAGTGGCAGTTTTTTTTTTTGGTCAAAGTTTATAGTGGAAACTCTCTCACCTATTAGATTGAACGCGTAGGTACAAATCTGAGAACGCGCGAATCCGATGATGAACTTCAAGAAAACGTAGATCCATATGTTGGTTGAGAAGAAGATCGAGATTCCAGTGAACGACATCGCTAGAGTTGTGAAGAAAAGTAGTTGCTTCCTTCCCAAGAAACTGTCTGGAATCATAGCCATGGCAACCCTCCAACGATGGAACCCAAGTAGAAAGCAGACGTGGGGAGACCTCTGAGGAAGGAGCTCGAGCACTCGAGTTCGAACTCTGAAATGACGGTTTTACCCTTGAACCCGCCGTCCCATTCCCAGGTTGACCGGGGAAGATCGCAGATGTCGGTTGTTGCCGGATTGCAAACCGTGTGGTCGAGACAGTGCCATGTAGGGTACGCATCTGTGAAGACGGTGATGAATATCTGTTGGGAATCGAAGGCGAAGGCGAGCCCGACAAGAAGTATCTGTAAGAACTGTGAGAGCCCTAGATCAGACAAGCTCTGTTCGAAAATCTTGTCGAAGGTCAAAGGTGGAGAAGTGTCTTCGTCTTCGATGTGGGTCAACAGTGGTGCGGATGAATCCTCCATTGTTTGCTTTGCTCTCTTCAGTTGACTTTCTCTATGAGGTTGTGAGAATTATTACATGAATGATATATCAACCACTACTACCTGGTAATTATATAATCTTGGGATCTGGTATATTGTTTGTAAAGAAAATTTAAAATGTCGTCTAGATTGTTTGGTCAAAGACTCAAAAGATCGTGTGATCGTTAGTGACTTGTATGTGTATTGTCTCAGACCAATAATTGAAGCATGTGCATTTTTTCTATACAAAAGAATAGTTTTTATTTTATAAGATATTTTAGTGATTGAAATAAATAAGTTGAAAATATTTAAATTGATTAATATGTTTGATAGTTATTAAAAAGGGATAATTTGTAAATTACTCCATTAACAGTTTGAAATTTGTAAATTACTCCTTCTATTTTATTTTTGAAAACTACACTTTCTTAAATATAAATTGACATTTTACCCAGATTCATATTTCAATAATTGAGATATAAATTTCAAATTAATAAGAATAATATTATTATAATTATTTATGATTAAGATAAATTTGTGTGTTTAGATTAATATGTTATTTAACTATTTAAAATTTTACAATAACAAGAATAATGTAAAATAAACAAATTATGAATTTTTTGACTTTATAATGAAGTTTATATAAATTTTATTTCATGGATGGGTGAGTTAGACGTCTCTGTTACTCGTGAGTAGCATTTTAATTCTTTTTTTTCATTAGTTCAGTACAATGGATATGGTCAAAAGGTCAAGCACCTACCCAATAGCAACTAGCAAGCGAGTGTTAATCGTTAAGTGTACTCTTGTTTTGATTTTACTTTGATTTTACTGAACAGGTGGCTTATATGGCTTTGGTGGGATCATTTCCATTTAACTCATTCATGTCTAGATTTCTCTCTGGTATTGGGACGGCTGTTCTTGCTGTGTTTTTAGCATTTTGAAAACATACGAATACATGTAAATTAGGAATGTATGAAACCAATAGAGTTTAAGTCAGTTGGTATTAATCAGATATGAGTTTGGAACCAGAACGAGCGTTTACAGATTTTGTGCTATGCAGTTTCATGACACTTACGAACTTGAACAGAATTGGAGTTCTTCAAAGGCGTAGAACATCCATCTCCAGAACTCAGCCAAATCACACCTCAAAAATAGAACTATTGTCAAAGTAAAATAGTAGCAGAATTAGAAACAAAAATCTGCTTCATGAATCAACAAACCTCTTAATGAGATAAGACAAAGAATCTGTGAAACTAGAAAAAGAAAAAAAAAGGAGAAAGGGAGGATACTGAGAATGAGACAAGACGTCATCTTGAGTTCTTATTTTTATTTTTTCCAAACAATAAAAAGTTTAAGATATATTAAAAAGATATTGTCTAGATACTCTAAAGATTTTTTTTAAAAAAATATTTTTTTGTAAAACTGCTACTTAAAATATAAAATAAATTAGGAATTGATAAATATTAAGATTGTACAATTTGGTAAATTTTTATATACATAAGTGTATTTTTCCAAAAACTTAAACAATGGTGTAGTTTTCAAATTATAATCTTATCTGAATGTATTTCTCCAAATTTTCCCTATTAAAAAGTAAACATAATTTTTTTCGTGGTTTTTTAAAATGGTTTTTGGTTTTTGATTCTCTAAAAATTATTTTTTTACCAATCAATTTTTTTGTTTTTTAAATAGATTCCCTAAACTTTAAGGAAACCAGATTTCGAGAAAACTACTTCTTTCTATACAAACACGAAAATCTATGTTTTCTTGGTTTTTCTTTGCAAACTGTCGTTAGTTTTTTTTTCTTTGTTAAAATAGTTGTACATTCATAAATTAATAACTACAGAAATCATAAATTAAAAAATACAGAGAAACTATTTTGAAAAAAGAATATATATTTCTAAACAAAAAAGAAGAAAATCATGGTTTTCATGGGTTTTTTCAAAACTTGTCCTATGGATTTTCAGTTATTTTTTTAACTAAAAATATTAGTATATTATGAATGAGTATAAGAAAAATAAATAAAAATGGTAAAATAAAGTGTATATATATATATATATAAATTTATGTTTAAACATAGAATTATATTATTATTATTTTGTTTTTTTTAATTTTAAATAAGCTTATGTGTGTTTTGGTAATAATATTTTATATTTTATTATTTCCAGAATAAATATTTTACTTTAAAAATATTTTGTTTTATTATTTTGAAAGCAAAAAGGCAAAACTAAAAACCAAAATCTAAAATCATCAATCATATTTTTCAAATGGGTGAAACTTTGAATGGGTGAAACTTTGACCTGTAACGTCTCAACATCTCGCCAAGAAAAGAATAACGAAAGGTGACTATCAAAATGAATAATGAGATCAATCTTGGCTTATAAGATTATCCATCTACCGCAACCATTCTCACTAGTGACGTGCCACCTTGTCTTGAATGTACTGTATTGTGTTGAATGCAATAAATATGGTCAAAAGGTCAAGCACCTACCCAATAGCAACTAGCAAGCGAGTGTTAATCGTTAAGTGTACTCTTGTTTTGATTTTACTTTGATTTTACTGAACAGGTGGCTTATATGGCTTTGGTGGGATCATTTCCATTTAACTCATTCATGTCTAGATTTCTCTCTGGTATTGGGACGGCTGTTCTTGCTGTGTTTTTAGCATTTTGAAAACATACGAATACATGTAAATTAGGAATGTATGAAACCAATAGAGTTTAAGTCAGTTGGTATTAATCAGATATGAGTTTGGAACCAGAACGAGCGTTTACAGATTTTGTGCTATGCAGTTTCATACACTTACGAACTTGAACAGAATTGGAGTTCTTCAAAGGCGTAGAACATCCATCTCCAGAACTCAGCCAAATCACACCTCAAAAATAGAACTATTGTCAAAGTAAAATAGTAGGAGAATTAGAAACAAAAATCTGATTCATGAATCAACAAACCTCTTAATGAGATAAGACAAAGAATCTGTGAAACTAGAAAAAGAAAAAAAAGGAGAAAGGGAGGATACTGAGAATGAGACAAGACGTCATCTTGAGTTCTTATTTTTATTTTTCCAAACAATAAAAAGTTTAAGATATATTCAAAAGATATTGTCTAGATACTCTAAAGATTTTTTAAAGAATTTTTTTTTTGTAAAACTGCTACTTAAAATATAAAATAAATTAGGAATTGATAAATATTAAGATTGGACAATTTGGTAAATTTTTATATACATAAGTGTATTTTTCCAAAAACTTAAACAATGGTGTAGTTTTCAAATTATAATCTTATCTGAATGTATTTCTCCAAATTTTCCCTATTAAAAAGTAAACATAATTTTTTCGTGGTTTTAAAATGGTTTTGGTTTTGATTCTCTAAAATTATTTTTTTACCAATCAATTTTTTTGGTTTTTAAATAGATTCCCTAAACTTTAAGGAAACCAGATTTCGAGAAAACTACTTCTTTCTATACAAACACGAAAATCTATGTTTTCTTGGTTTTTCTTTGCAAACTGTCGTTAGTTTTTTTTCTTTGTTAAAATAGTTGTACATTCATAAATTAATAACTACAGAAATCATAAATTAAAAATACAGAGAAACTATTTTGAAAAAGAATATATATTTCTAAACAAAAAGAAAAAAATCATGGTTTTCATGGGTTTTTTCAAAACTTGTCCTATGGATTTTCAGTTATTTTTTTAACTAAAAATATTAGTATATTATGAATGAGTATAAGAAAAATAAATAAAAATGGTAAAATAAAGTGTATATATATATATATATAAATTTATGTTTAAACATAGAATTATATTATTATTATTTTGTTTTTTTTAATTTTAAATAAGCTTATGTGTGTTTTGGTAATAATATTTTATATTTTATTATTTCCAGAATAAATATTTTACTTTAAAAATATTTTGTTTTATTATTTTGAAAGCAAAAAGGCAAAACTAAAAACCAAAATCTAAAATCATCAATCATATTTTTCAAATGGGTGAAACTTTGAATGGGTGAAACTTTGACCTGTAACGTCTCAACATCTCGCCAAGAAAAGAATAACGAAAGGTGACTATCAAAATGAATAATGAGATCAATCTTGGCTTATAAGATTATCCATCTACCGCAACCATTCTCACTAGTGACGTGCCACCTTGTCTTGAATGTACTGTATTGTGTTGAATGCAATAAATATTCAAAACACATGAGTTATGCTATGCCATTTATTTTATATCAACTTGAATTATACAATTATTAATTTAATTTTTAGGCCATGAATATGTAATGTGCTGATCACTAAATTATTCTGCATTTCCAACTTTTATGTACAGTTGTATAAATAGTATAGGGGGATATTGTGGTCACTATTTTTGTTTCTCATGACGAATATAAGCGAGATGGAATGAATCCCAAGACATCCAGACAATAAAAGGAGAAAGAAAAAGGATTAAACTTGTATGCGACTGTCTTTACATGAGACCTTTATCAAAAGACACAACACCTTATCTGATATAAAAACACTATAAATTTCCATTAACCAACAGTAATATCACTGGGGTGTGGTGTCATTTTCCAAGAAAGATTACACCTAGAGATCATACTTACAATTAGATTAAAGGATTAGCATAGAAATCCTCGAAAGAACAAGGCAAAGATCATATGTTAAAATGATTAAAAACAATTCAAATTGAAAGGACCAAAAAGTGTGATCAAAGACTCAAAAGGAGAGCCCATAGTGTACAAAAAGAAGCTGCACGGATCGGATCTATTCACATGACATACTGATTTTATTCCATGTTATTAGTCGCTGTTCCACATTCCTTTCCACGTATGAATATTTGTAATCGGTTATCTCTTCAAGGTAGAAAAGTATTTGCTGAAATATAGATATATAAAATTATTTTGATGCAATTAAATCTTATTGTATAATAGTTATACAAAAAAGGAAAAACAATTCTAGAATTTGCATAAGAAAAGAATAATTCGTCTATTCCTCAATGATTAATTAAATATTTAGAGAGATTAGGAAAGTATCCAAAATAAATTTGTGATTGTCAATATTCGAAGAATTTAAATTTATAAGGTTAAGCGTCTGGGACCGCTGGACTGATACAATGTCCCTTTTGTCTATCCATCTCTCTCCCTACAAGCTACATACAGATATAAATATAAACCAATAATGTTCTCTCTGTAGTACAAAACCATTCTAATAGATATTCGATCCCAAAATAAAAACAGCTGAAACAACCACACTCATCATTATCATCATCACTCTTTGCTATCATCAGATCATAATGAGCAACTCAAAATCATACTGGAGGAAGCAAAGATGGGGAACGCCTCCACAAACGTTAACGCCATTGATGGAAGGACCAGATCCAGACGCATAGAGAAGAAGAGCCAAGAAGGAGAGCTCATGGGAAGCCATTAGAGAATGGTTTAAGGTTCAAGGGTATTTCTGGAAACATGTCTTCTCCATCCGTACAACCACATTGCAATAGTTATGATGTGGCGGCCAAAGGACAAGACGTGAGGCTCTTGCTCGGCGTCTTAGGTTGTCCTCTTGCTCCAATCTCCGTCGTCGGCTCCGATCTATTACCCGATGACCCTCTTCTTGGCTCTTTCCAAATCAAGAATGTCCCATTTGTGAGTATTATTACTACCTCTTTTACACTCTTTCTATTTTGTTGGGTTATATCGAATAATGCCTTTAATTTGATTTTCATAGTTTAAAATGGATTACATTTGAAAAGTTATCATTTAATTTGGAAAAAAGTCGTTTGAGTAGTTAATCTTTAAGATAAATTGGGTATAAATATATTTGTTACTTTTTTCTGTTTTTGATAATCATAGATCCTAAACCAAAGTCCAAACAAATACTCCAGAACCTAACCAAGTAATGTTATCAATTAAATCATCCACAATATTAATTATGAAAACTAGTAAGTATACGTTAGGTATGTATGCATATATATATGGTTTATTTATTTAATTAATTATAAATATTTAAATTATAGGAGACGTCGACGGCTCATTACATAATACAACAATACTTAGCGGCGACGGGATGTCTAAAGCGAGCTAAGGCGGTACGCGACGGGAATAATGAAAATGAGCTGCTGTGAGACGGAGATAGCCGCCGGAAAAAGCGTTAAGACACTCGGTGGTGGTGGAAATGGTCGGAGCGGAGATAGTGGTTGTTTTGTACTGGCAGATGCACCCTGGGATGTGGTCTCTGGAGCTTGTTCTCGGTGGTACTAAACTCATATCCGGCTCCGACGGTAAAACCGTCTGGCGCCATACGCCATGGCTAGGTACTCACGCTGCTAAAGGCCCTCAACGTCCACTTCGTCGTCTCATCCAGGTAATGTATTTATTTTGATAATTATTCAAACATACACGAGGTTTAATTAGAATTTCATATACTCAAATATATATGACGTCATAAAGATTGTTGAAGAGATAAGGACGTGGAAGGAAAAAGAGTAGTCATTGTCCAATAAGAAACGAGAGCTAATAAAAATATATAAACCTGACAAGTGATGGAGAAGCTGTCTCCTTCTCTATTTGCTTTCTTTTGAAACTTCAAAATCAAAACATAGCCCCACACCATTACCCACTCTTGACTCTCCCACGCACCACACGTGCTTTATACTTTTATGTCACGTTGACGTCATTTGTTTTGATTGCTTATATCGAAGGCTTGCTTACTATCTATATCTATATGTGAAATGTTTTGCTAATGGTTTCAGATTTAGTTCCATTTTTAGTAAGTATGAGGTTTAGTTCCACAGATTATTGCATTCTCTCTCTTTTTTTCTATACGTAAAGAAAGTAACGAACTACAAGTTTGTCCGTCAGGACGATTTGCTAGGTAGCTGTGTACAATTATTGGTTAGAGGTGTATATAATATATTAATATGTGGTGTGAAAATAGAGTATAGTGTACTATTATGCACGTATATTCGCCATATGAATACGATCTATCATTAATTCAATTTCAAAGTGGGGAACTTCTTGGGATTATCAAAGTTTGTCTTTCGACTTTATCTTTTCTCTTTTCTTTAAAATCTTTTGCTTTATAGTTCTTGTCGTTCAAACTCCAACGAATATGCGTCGGAAACATTTTTCCTTTGGTGTAAGATTTTTTTTTCTTGTCAGCTTCCTTTGGTATAAGATATTGAGAATTTTTTTTACTTCTGTCTTTAATATATAAAATAGTAAGATTTGTATTTCAATTTATAAAATGTCAAACAATTCTAGAATTTGCATAAGAAAAGAATAATTCGTCTATTCCTCAATGATCAATTAAATATTTAGAGAGTTGGAAAATTTTCCAAAATAATTTTGTGATTGTCAATATTCGAAGAATTTAAATGGTTAAGCGTCTGGGACCGCTGGACTGATACAATGTCCCTTTTGTCTATCCATCTCTCTCCCTACAAGCTACATACAGATATAAATATAAACCAATAATGTTCTCTTTGTAGTACAAAACCATTCTAATAGATATTCGAACCCATAAAAAACAGCTGAAACAACCACACTCATCATTATCATCATCACTCTTTGCTATCATCAGATCATAATGAGCAACTCAAAATCATACTGGAGGAAGCAAAGATGGGGAACGCCTCCACAAACGTTAACGCCATTGATGGAAGGACCAGATCCAGACATGCAAGATGAAAGAGCCAAGAAGGAGAGCTCATGGGAAGCCATTAGAGAATGGTTTAAGGTTCACAAGGGTATTTCTGGAAACATGTCTTCTCCATCCGTACAACCACATTGCAATAGTTATGATGTGGCGGCCAAAGGACAAGACGTGAGGCTCTTGCTCGGCGTCTTAGGTTGTCCTCTTGCTCCAATCTCCGTCGTCGGCTCCGATCTATTACCCGATGACCCTCTTCTTGGCTCTTTCCAAATCAAGAATGTCCCATTTGTGAGTATTATTACTACCTCTTTTACACTCTTTCTATTTTGTTGGGTTATATCGAATAATGCCTTTAATTTGATTTTCATAGTTTAAAATGGATTACATTTGAAAAGTTATCATTTAATTTGGAAAAAAGTCGTTTGAGTAGTTAATCTTTAAGATAAATTGGGTATAAATATATTTGTTACTTTTTTCTGTTTTTGATAATCATAGATCCTAAACCAAAGTCCAAACAAATACTCCAGAACCTAACCAAGTAATGTTATCAATTAAATCATCCACAATATTAATTATGAAAACTAGTAAGTATACGTTAGGTATGTATGCATATATATATGGTTTATTTATTTAATTAATTATAAATATTTAAATTATAGGAGACGTCGACGGCTCATTACATAATACAACAATACTTAGCGGCGACGGGATGTCTAAAGCGAGCTAAGGCGGCTAAAAATATGTACGCGACGGGAATAATGAAAATGAGCTGCTGTGAGACGGAGATAGCCGCCGGAAAAAGCGTTAAGACACTCGGTGGTGGTGGAAATGGTCGGAGCGGAGATAGTGGTTGTTTTGTACTGTGGCAGATGCACCCTGGGATGTGGTCTCTGGAGCTTGTTCTCGGTGGTACTAAACTCATATCCGGCTCCGACGGTAAAACCGTCTGGCGCCATACGCCATGGCTAGGTACTCACGCTGCTAAAGGCCCTCAACGTCCACTTCGTCGTCTCATCCAGGTAATGTATTTATTTTTGATAATTATTCAAACATACACGAGGTTTAATTAGAATTTCATATACTCAAATATATATGACGTCATAAAGATTGTTGAAGAGATAAGGACGTGGAAGGAAAAAGAGTAGTCATTGTCCAATAAGAAACGAGAGCTAATAAAAATATATAAACCTGACAAGTGATGGAGAAGCTGTCTCCTTCTCTATTTGCTTTCTTTTGAAACTTCAAAATCAAAACATAGCCCCACACCATTACCCACTCTTGACTCTCCCACGCACCACACGTGCTTTATACTTTTATGTCACGTTGACGTCATTGTTTTGATTGCTTATATCGAAGGCTTGCTTACTATCTATATCTATATGTGAAATGTTTTGCTAATGGTTTCAGATTTAGTTCCATTTTTAGTAAGTATGAGGTTTAGTTCCACAGATTATTGCATTCTCTCTCTTTTTTTCTATACGTAAAGAAAGTAACGAACTACAAGTTTGTCCGTCAGGACGATTTGCTAGGTAGCTGTGTACAATTATTGGTTAGAGGTGTATATAATATATTAATATGTGGTGTGAAAATAGAGTATAGTGTACTATTATGCATGTGTATGCTCCATATCTATGTATATATATTTAATCATTGTGCTTCATGATGAATACGATCTATCATTAATTCAATTTCAAAGTGGGGAACTTCTTGGGATTATCAAAGTTTGTCTTTCGACTTTATCTTTTCTCTTTTCTTTAAAATCTTTTGCTTTATAGTTCTTGTCGTTCAAACTCCAACGAATATGCGTCGGAAACATTTTTCCTTTGGGGTAAGATATTGAGAGTTTTATTACGTCTGTCTTGATATATAAAATATTAAGATTTGTATTTCATTTTATAAAATGTCAAACATTTTATTAAGAAAAATTTAGTTTTATTATATTTTATATCCAAACTATTTTATAATTGGTTAGATATTTTATTTGAATATTAAATAGTGCTTTTATGTAAAAAAGTATAATTAATACTCCCTACGTTTCAGATTAGTTGTCATTTTAGGGAAAAATTTCGTTTCAAAATAAATGTTGTTTTAATTTCAATGCAAAATTTATTAGTAAGATTCTCCGGTCTATTTCATTGGTTAAAATATGGTTAGATGTATAGTTAATTGTATTTTTATCTAGAAAATATATAAAATTACATGTTTTATTAATATGTGTGCATAAATATAGAACGACAATTAAAATGAAACGGAACGAGTATGCACTTTACTTAATATCTAATGTGATATATTTTTTTACTAAACATGATTTATTATGTAATTTGGGTTACAGGGCTTGGACCCAAAAACAACAGCAGGCCTATTCGCAAAGGCCCAATGCTTAGGCGAGAGAAGAATCGGCGACGATGACTGCTTCGTACTCAAAGTATCCGCCGATCGTGACTCACTGATCGAGCGTAACGACGCCGGAGCTCCGGCGGAGGTTATACGCCACGCGCTGTACGGGTACTTCTGCCAGAAGAGCGGTCTACTGATCTACTTGGAAGATTCACACCTCACCAGAGTCACGACGATCTCACCAGAAGACGAAGCGGTTTACTGGGAGACGACGATAGGAAGTAGCATCGGAGATTACCGTGACGTTGACGGAGTCGCTGTAGCTCACTGCGGACGTGCCGTCGCGACGGTGTTTCGATTCGGAGAGACGTCGTTGCAGTATAGCAGGACGAGGATGGAGGAGATTTGGAGGATCGACGACGTCGTTTTCGATGTGCCTGGGCTTTCGTTGGATTCGTTTATTCCTCCCGCCGATATATTTGAAGATGATAACAACATTAGTACTCCTGTTTGCAGCAATGTAAATTCCCGTTAAAAAAATGTGGACTAATTTAATAACTAAAACTTATTATTTAATTTGGAAAAAGTCGTTTGAGTAGTTAATCTTTAAGATAAATTGGGTATAAATATATTTGTTACTTTTTCTGTTTTGATAATCATAGATCCCAGACCAAAGTCCAAACTAATACCCAAGTTATCATATAAAATCATTCACAATAATTATTTTGGTCGTTGATCATGACAACTAGTAAGTACTGTATAACGTTAGGTATGCATATGGTTTATTTATTTATTAATTATCCGTATATTATATAGGAGACGTCGACGGCTCATTACATAATACAACAATACTTAGCGGCGACGGGATGTCTAAAGCGAGCTAAGGCGGCCAAGAACATGTACGCGACGGGGATAATGAAAATGAGTTGCTGTGAGACCGAGATCGCCGCTGGAAAAAGCGTTAAGACACTCGGTGGTGGCGGAAATGGTCGGAGCGGAGATAGTGGTTGCTTTGTATTGTGGCAGATGCACCCTGGGATGTGGTCACTTGAGCTTGTTCTCGGTGGCACTAAACTCATATCCGGCTCCGACGGTAAAACCGTGTGGCGCCATACGCCATGGCTAGGTACACACGCCGCTAAAGGCCCTCAACGTCCACTTCGTCGTCTCATCCAGGTAATGTATTTATTTTTCTTAATTACTCAAGCATGCACTTGTTACAATTTCAAGATACTCAAATGTATATGACGTCATAAAGATTGTTGAAGAGGTAGACGTGAAAGGAAAAAGAGTATTCATTGTCCAATAAGAAACGAAAGCTAATAAAAATATACTATAAACCTGACAAGTGATGGAGAAGCTGTCTCCTTCTTTACTTGCTTTCTTTTGAAACTTCAAAATCAAACATAACCCCACAACATTACCCACTCTTGACTCTCCCACCACCACACGTGCTTTATACTTTTCTGTCACGTGACGTCATTGTTTTGATTGCTTATATCTAAGGCTCGCTTGCTATCTATGTATATCTCAAATTTTTTTGCTAATGGTTTTAGATTTAGTTCCATTTTTAGTAAGTGTGAGGTTTATTTCCCAAGATTATTGTTGGAGTTATATACATACATACATTTTTTTTTCCTAAACGTAAAGAAAGCAATGAACTATAGTTTTGTCAGTCAGGACGCTTTGCTAGGTAGCTGTGTACAATTATTGGTTAGAGATGTATATAATATATGGTATGAATGTATAGTGTAGTGTACTATTATGCATGTGTATGCTCCATATCTATGTATATATATTTAATCATTGTGCTTCATGATGAATACGATCTTTCACTAACTCAATTTTAAAGTGGGGAACTTCTTGGGATTATCAAAGTTTGTCTTTCGACTTTATCTTTTCTCTTTTCTTTAAAATCTTTTGCTTTGTAGTTCTTGTCGTTCAAACTCCAACGAATATGTGTCGGAAACATTTTTCCTTTGGGGTAAGATATTGAGAGTTTTTATTACGTCTGTCTTGATATATAAAATATTAAGATTTGTATTTCATTTTATAAAATGTTTGACAGTTTATTAAGTAAATTTTAGTTTTATTTATGTTTTTATCCAAACTATTTTATAACTGGTTAAATTTTTATTTAGATATTAAATAGTGCTTTTATGTAAAAAAGTATAATTAATACTCCCTACGTTTCAGATTAGTTGTCATTTTAGGGAAAAAATTTCGTTTCAAAATAAATGTTGTTTTCGAATTTCAATGCAAAATTTATTAGTAAGATTCTCCGGTCTATTTTTCTATTGGTTAAAATATGGTTAGATGTATAGTTAATTGTATTTTTATCTAGAAAATATATAAAATTACATGTTTTATTAATATGTGTGCATAAATATAGAACGACAATTAAAATGAAACGGAACGAGTATGCACTTTACTTAATATCTAATGTGATATATTTTTTTACTAAACACGATTTATTATGTAATTGGGTTACAGGGTTTGGACCCAAAAACAACAGCAGGCCTATTCGCAAAGGCCCAATGCTTAGGCGAGAGGAGAATCGGAGACGATGACTGTTTCGTCCTCAAAGTATCCGCCGATCGTGACTCACTGATCGAGCGGAACGACGCCGGAGCTCCGGCGGAGGTTATACGCCACGCGCTGTACGGATATTTCTGCCAGAAGAGCGGTCTGCTGATCTATCTGGAAGATTCGCACCTCACCAGAGTCACGACGATCTCGCCGGAAGACGAGGCGGTTTACTGGGAGACGACGATCGGAAGCAGCATCGGAGACTACCGCGACGTCGACGGAGTCGCCGTGGCTCACTGCGGACGTGCTGTTGCGACGGTGTTTCGGTTCGGAGAGACGTCGTTGCAGTATAGCAGGACGAGGATGGAGGAGATGTGGAGGATCGACGACGTCGTTTTCGATGTGCCTGGACTTTCCTTGGATTCGTTTATTCCTCCCGCCGATATATTTGAAGATGATAATAATAACTCTCCTGTTTACAGTAATGTAAATTCCCGATGAAGTGTGGACTAATTTAATAACTAAAAACTTATTATTGGCGGGTTAATTAGTTGATGGTATATGTGACTTTTGTTTCTGTGTATTTATCAAGTAGTTACTGTTTTGATTTGGGCTTTTTATGAAAATATGTCTGTCGAAGGCCCACTAAAGTTAAATGCAAATGTTTTAGTACAACGTGGCTTTGAATGAAGCCAGATATCAAAATGAGTAAAATTTATTTTTTCCATTCGCAATGTAACAACTAACAATCTGGTTGTTTCCTACAAAAATGAGTAAAATTTATTTTTTCTTTGTCGACAAATAATTAATTAGAACTAATGGAGGAATCATATTTAAAATACTCCCTCTATCCTACTTTAAGTGGTGTTTTAGGTTTTTTATTTTGTCCCATTTTAAATAATGTTCTCGCAAATCTAGATAGAATTTAATATCATTTCAATTTTGTGACCAATTAAAAAATATTGTATCATTTTCTTATTGGTTGAACTAATTTCATTTAATGATATTTTTATATTACCAAGATCAATTACATAAAAATGTGTATTTTCTTAATCCATGTGCAAAAACCTTAAAATCCACTTATATTGGGACAGAGGGAGTAGCAAAAAGAAGCTTCGAGAGTGTATCTTATATATTAAAACAGAAGACATGACTTATTTCATGTGTGATTTTTTTTTTTATTTGGAGCACTTCTTAGAAAATTACTTAAATAATTTTTTTTGTATGCATATTTGAATTATTCTAAACAAACAAATTAAATAGATATTCCAAGATTTTCTCTTAATTACAAATCTTTTCAAATATTTTTATTTACAATTTAAATATTTAATTAATTTCGTAATTATTTATAATATACATGTATATTTCACTTTTTACTAAAATAAATCTTTTAAGTATCTAATTAATTTTTTAATTATATTAAACTCATGTACAATTTTGTATTATATTTGTGATATTAATTTAATATAATATTTTTAATGTTACCAGGCTTGAAGTGGATTTATATCATTTGCTTCCAATGTAAAATGTGTTGTTTAAATGAGCCAGTGAAAAGCTATTCATTATTTAATGAAATATGAAGTTGGGTTCGCTAAACAGCCAAAATTTGTCCAACTTTAGGTCAATTTATACTCTTTCGTTTTGATTTAATTATCGTTGCAAGGAAAAATTTTAGTTTCAAAATTATTGTTGTTTATAGTTTCAATGCAAAATTTATAAATAAGATTCTCCACTTTATTTTTCTATTGGTTGAAATAATTTCATTTAATGATATTTTTATATTACCAAGATCAATTACATAAAATGTGTATTTTCTTAATCCATGTGCAAAACCTTAAAATCCACTTATATTGGGACGAGAGGGAGTAGCAAAAGAAGCCGAGTGTATCTTATATATTAAAACAGAAGACATGACTTATTTCATGTGTGATTTTTTTTTTTATTTGGAGCACTTCTTAGAAAATTACTTAAATAATTTTTTTTGTATGCATATTTGAATTATTCTAAACAAACAAATTAAATAGATATTCCAAGATTTTCTCTTAATTACAAATCTTTTCAAATATTTTTATTTACAATTTAAATATTTAATTAATTTCGTAATTATTTATAATATACATGTATATTTCACTTTTTACTAAAATAAATCTTTTAAGTATCTAATTAATTTTTTAATTATATTAAACTCATGTACAATTTTGTATTATATTTGTGATATTAATTTAATATAATATTTTTAATGTAGGTTGATATTAATTACACTTAGTGTAGGTTATTCAGTGAAAAATTTAAATCATACATATAATTCGATTAACATATATGTACGATCAAAAGCTAAAATAAAAGTATAATAGAAATTAATATCTAAGTTAATAGTAAGTTGAATGGAATTTGTCGTAAATACCACATGATGTAAGGTTTTAATTAGTGTTTATGTATTAATAAGAGACATATCACTGACAATTTGAAATAAAAAAAATAAATATATGCATGCAAACTATAAAATTGTTGTGTTTGAAAATATATAATAAAATATTAATAATATGATAAATATTAAAACTATATACCACTAATCATGTAAATCAAGTAGTTACATGTATAAAAATGAAAATACCTGCGGTTCGAGATCCTGTTTTTATTTATTCGAGTAATATACTACTTTGTTAAGAGAGCATTCAACATCAACACATACCAAAGAGGCAAAGATAAAGTACGATTTAAAAAACATTTCCTATAGTAAAGAAGTGTAATATAATACCTTCTTTAACAAAATAGAAGAAGTAAGGGAGAAGAAAATGGAATCCAAGGTCGAGATAGTTACGAGTTGCCAACAGATGTTTGTTTTTAATCTGCATGAAAGAATGTGCATAGACCATCGATGAGACCGTTACCTTTATTACTTTTGATTATTTATTTTAAGTACTTTAGTTTTGGTTTGCTTAATAACCATAATAATTACCATATGATATGCGTACAAACATTAACTTTACCAATAATATTATTTTTATTGTTTAAAATTGTGATATACAAGTAAAGCTACTATCACATGCACGTTTATGCATGTGAACGGCGAAAAAGTATCAGAGTGAGATGGATTAACATTAAAAGCTACTGGATAGTTGTAGTAGTTAACTTATGGTTGGTGACTTGGTGTGATTGTATTGTGTCTGAATATTCATTAGATATGCAACACTGTAATTTCAGTTCCAACTTTTATATAATGCATCTTCACAGTGACATTGATTATTTCACCATAACTACTAATTCAATAATAAACATAGACTATATAAATTGCTAGTTTTGTGCACCGCCGGATGAAATATTTGATTTGATCTCCAAATTTAATTAAGTTATTACATAGATCATATGACTACTAAATGGTCAATTCTTTTTTTGCTAAAATTAACATAAAATTTTTATGATCTCTCAAATCTTAGATTCAGCCATGTAGACTATTATATCTAAAAATTTCTGAATGTATTTGTTTGTTAAGGAGAAGTGTGGGGCGTAGGTAAAAGGAGAAGAGAAGCTTCCTCGAGAAATGCACACATGGGAGTGCGTTTATATCTCTATCTATATATGCTTCTCCTTCAATTCTTCTCTTTCTGCCTTTTGTTTTTCTCAGCTTTTAGGAAGAGATAAGAGACTGAGAGAGCTTTCTCTTTTAGATGCCAACTTGCAGTGATGACCAGATCTTTATATTGTACTCTCTAGAGCCAGCAAAGTGTCAGTATATATCTATTACATTATGTGAGCCGTAATTTGAATTTTGTTGTAACGCATCGAGTAATTAAACACATAACATCCGTTATCAAGGCAAAACTTTTTTTATCAAACACTTTAATTAACTAAAAGCTTAAGAATTAGGACCGAATGTACTAATATTTTTTTCTGTGTCTATAGACATTTGTACTAATTAGTGGTCATATGAACCAAAGAAAGAAAGAAAAGAATAAAGAACAAAGATATCTTCGGAAGGAAAGATAGATACTCAGTGTCGGTGAATTTCTCTTATGACAAGTTCTTTTATTTCTTTCTTTCGGAAAGGATGTTGTAGCTATCAATCTCTACACACAACACACACATACTTACGTTATATACATATGAAATCAAGTGACTATATACATTTGAATCAAAATTTACAGCTTTTCTTGCTGTTTGCATGTGGATTTCCCAAAACCCTAAAAACCTTTTGCTTTGATTGGGATCATCATCATTATAACTGGCTCTGTCCTTCCTTTTTCTTAGGGGTGGGACGGATCCGGATATCCGGGATATTCGGGATACCCGGATCCGGATCCGGATCCGTCGGATCCGTGATTTTAGGATCCGGATCCGGATCCGTGTCTTCCGGATATCCGGGTACCGGATACCCGTCTAGATATCATGATATCCGCGGGTATCCAGATTCGGATCCGGATCCGTCAAAATAATTTAAAAAAATAAAAATATTTTTAAAAATACAAAAAAATCTATAAATATTACATAAATTAAATATTTTTACAAAATTTATAAATATATTTATGCATATAATATTATTAAAATTAAAATATAATATTATAAGACTAATTTTATGTATAAATATTAATAAATGAACTATAATTATTAATAATATTTTAAATTTAATATATTTAAAAAACAACGGATCCGGATCCGGATATCCGGACCTAAAAATCCAGATATCGGATTCGGATCCGATTCGGCGGATCCGACATTTTACTATCGGATTCGGATCCGAGCTCGGATATCCTATTTTCGAGCGGATCGGATCGGATCTCGATCGGATCGGATCTCGGATAATAATTCCAGCCCTACTTTTTCTTACTCATTATTTTTTTTACCATAACTTTAATTCTAAGTTTGATTCGAAATTTAGTTTCCCGATGCAGATATCTCCATTTTAGCGTAATCATAGTATAAGGCATCAAGTACAAACTAACTCGAGATAGAAATAACTAACTCATGAAAAAAGCAAAGGGCCCTCTAAAAGCTTTTAAATATCGTACATGCCTTGAAACATGAGCGATCTCATTCTCTCTACCCATAAATGTTCATTATTTAATTTGTCATATAGAAGCTACGTACGTACGTATATATACCGGTTAAGGCATAGTATATGTGATATACATATACATTGGTTAAACGTATATCTCTATGTGCTTGTATAGTTTAGTATATATATTTTACATTTTGTATATGCATTTGATTGGTAAGACTGTCAGTTATATAAGTTGTAAAAAACATAAAAATAATCTGAGAGTTTTTTTTTTGAGAGTTTATTTATATTCATTTATTTTAAAATAGCAAAAGGTAATCATCTGCTGTCAAACATATATATTAAAATAGCTCAGCATAAACACACAAACAAGGAAAATAACTAGTGGTTGAGTAAAAGCAAAGAAAACATAATCACTTAGCCATTCTACTAACTATCATCAATTTTCAAACAGTTGACTGGAAAATAATGAATAAGTACACAATAGATCCTAACTATTATAATGATAATGATACATAGTTTCAGTACAAATTAAAAACGAGCAAAACTAATCCGATAAACATAACAAAGTTTGTAATTTTTTATGTCTCATCTCTAAACCCTAAGCCAAGCTAGCTCATACAACAAAATACAGTATATATCTTCTTCTCACGTTCTCATGCATTAAAATAAATTATTTTATCACCCAAACGGTGAGTTCCTTCCTTGTATTAATCCACCATTAGGGTTCATCATAGGACTCAATGGTGACCTTCGAGGCGATGGCCTTTCCAGAAAGTTCCCACCATTATTTCCGTCATCACCTGATAAACCAGATTTCCTTTCGTAAATTTCTGACAGGGAATCCAAATCCGTGGAAACATGTGTAGCCATTTGGATCTGAATCCGATGCTCATCATCAATGGCTTGGTTTCCAGAAAGTTCCCACCATTATTTCCGTCATCACCTGATAAACCAGATTTCCTTTCGTAAATTTCTGACAGGGAATCCAAATCCGTGGAAACATGTGTAGCCATTTGGATCTGAATCCGATGCTCATCATCAATGGCTTGGTTTCCAGAAAGTTCGTGATCTTGATCAGACCACATTAAAAGTCCTTTCCTTACATCGTTACCATAACTAGGGTTTGGTCGCTTCTTCCCCAAGTAAATGTTGGTGTCTGCAGCATTGTTGGTCGTGTAATGATTCTCTATGTTCTGATGATGGAAGTTATGTTGGTCAAGAACTTGATCGGTTGTGTTTCCATAAATGTTCATTATTTAATTTGTCATATAGAAGCTACGTACGTACGTATATATACCGGTTAAGGCATAGTATATGTGATACACATATACATTGGTTAAACGTCTATACTTTAGTCTATAGATTTTACATTTTGTATATGCATCTGAATATCTGATTGGTAAGACTGTCAGTTAAAAAAGTCGTAAAAACATAAAAATAATCTGAGAGTTTTTTTGAGAGTTTATTTATATTCATTTATTTTAAAATAGCAAAAGGTAATCATCTGCTGTCAAACATATATATTAAAATAGCTCAGCATAAACACACAAACAAGGGAAATAATTAGTGGTTGGTGAAACCAAAGAAAACATAATCACTTAGCCATTCTACTAACTAGCACTGTAATCATCAATTTTCAAACAGTTGACTGGAAAATAATGAATAAGTACACAATAGATCCTAACTATTATAATGATAATGATACATAGTTTCAGTACAAATTAAAAACGAGCAAAACTAATCCGATAAACATAACAAAGTTTGTAATTTTTTATGTCTCATCTCTAAACCCTAAGCCAAGCTAGCTCATACAACAAAATACAGTATATATCTTCTTCTCACGTTCTCATGCATTAAAATAAATTATTTTATCACCCAAACGGTGAGTTCCTTCCTTGTATTAATCCACCATTAGGGTTCATCATAGGACTCAATGGTGACCTTCGAGGCGATGGCCTTTCCAGAAAGTTCCCACCATTATTTCCGTCATCACCTGATAAACCAGATTTCCTTTCGTAAATTTCTGACAGGGAATCCAAATCCGTGGAAACATGTGTAGCCATTTGGATCTGAATCCGATGCTCATCATCAATGGCTTGGTTTCCAGAAAGTTCGTGATCTTGATCAGACCACATTAAAAGTCCTTTCCTTACATCGTTACCATAACTAGGGTTTGGTCGCTTCTTCCCCAAGTAAATGTTGGTGTCGCTAGCTTGAATACCTTTGAATTACTTTCAGTATAAAATGTCTGTAAAGAAATATACGTATACACCAGGTCGTATACATGAAGTAATTCATGTATTTCTCAAATGACTTTGAAACACTGCAAAGTTGTAATTACAAAAAAAAGAATGTTTTTCACTCTCTACCATAACTATAAGCATTAGTTTAGAAATATCTTAAAATCTCTCGAATTTGAGGTAAATTTAGATCTACTATTTTCTTTTTGCTATTATCCTTTCTTTCTACTAACTCTTAATCCATGAGCACGTTTTAAAACCATTTTTATTATTATCTTTTAATTTATTTTGCTCGATTTACTTATCAATATGTGTAAAAAGTTAAAATAAATTCGACAAGAATAATATAAAATCGAGAATATAAAATTGTATTAATGTTTTTTTAAGAAAGGAAATGGTTATAACTTATAATATTGCAATACTATTGTTTTATCATTACTAAGTAAGGAAGAGAATTAAAGTTTTAGACTAGTACACAGACGTTCCTTTGCGAAAAGATACTGTCGCTAGCTTGAATACCTTTGAATTACTTTCAGTATAAAATGTCTGTAAAGAAATATACGTATACACCAGGTCGTATACATGAAGTAATTCATGTATTTCTCAAATGACTTTGAAACACTGCAAAGTTGTAATTACAAAAAAAAAAGAATGTTTTTCACTCTCTACCATAACTATAAGCATTAGTTTAGAAATATCTTAAAATCTCTCGAATTTGAGGTAAATTTAGATCTACTATTTTCTTTTTGCTATTATCCTTTCTTTCTACTAACTCTTAATCCATGAGCACGTTTTAAAACCATTTTTATTATTATCTTTTAATTTATTTTGCTCGATTTACTTATCAATATGTGTAAAAAGTTAAAATAAATTCGACAAGAATAATATAAAATCGAGAATATAAAATTGTATTAATGTTTTTTAAGAAAGGAAATGGTTATAACTTATAATATTGCAATACTATTGTTTTATCATTACTAAGTAAGGAAGAGAATTAAAGTTTTAGACTAGTACACAGACGTTCCTTTGCGAAAAGATACTGTCGCTAGCTTGAATACCTTTGAATTACTTTCAGTATAAAATGTCTGTAAAGAAATATACGTATACACCAGGTCGTATACATGAAGTAATTCATGTATTTCTCAAATGACTTTGAAACACTGCAAAGTTGTAATTACAAAAAAAAGAATGTTTTTCACTCTCTACCATAACTATAAGCATTAGTTTAGAAATATCTTAAAATCTCTCGAATTTGAGGTAAATTTAGATCTACTATTTTCTTTTTGCTATTATCCTTTCTTTCTACTAACTCTTAATCCATGAGCACGTTTTAAAACCATTTTTATTATTATCTTTTAATTTATTTTGCTCGATTTACTTATCAATATGTGTAAAAAGTTAAAATAAATTCGACAAGAATAATATAAAATCGAGAATATAAAATTGTATTAATGTTTTTTAAGAAAGGAAATGGTTATAACTTATAATATTGCAATACTATTGTTTTATCATTACTAAGTAAGGAAGAGAATTAAAGTTTTAGACTAGTACACAGACGTTCCTTTGCGAAAAGATACTGTCGCTAGCTTGAATACCTTTGAATTACTTTCAGTATAAAATGTCTGTAAAGAAATATACGTATAAAGAACAAAGATATCTTCGGAAGGAAAGATAGATACTCAGTGTCGGTGAATTTCTCTTATGACAAGTTCTTTTATTTCTTTCTTTCGGAAAGGATGTTGTAGCTATCAATCTCTACACACAACACACACATACTTACGTTATATACATATGAAATCAAGTGACTATATACATTTGAATCAAAATTTACAGCTTTTCTTGCTGTTTGCATGTGGATTTCCCAAAACCCTAAAACCTTTTGCTTTGATTGGGATCATCATCATTATAACTGGCTCTGTCCTTCCTTTTTCTTAGGGTGGGACGGATCCGATATCCGGGATATTCGGGATACCGGATCGGATCCGGATCCGGATCCGTCGGATCCGTGATTTTAGGATCCGGATCCGATCCGTGTCTTCCGGATATCTGGGTAACGGATACCGCCTAGATATCATGATATCCGCTGGTATCCAGATTCGATCCGATCCGCCAAAATAATTTAAAAAATAAAAATATTTTAAAAATACAAAAATCTATAAATATTACATAAATTAAATATTTTACAAAATTTATAAATATATTTATGCATATAATATTATTATAATTAAAATATAATATTATAAGACTAATTTTATGTATAAATATTAATAAATGAACTATAATTATTAATAATATTTTAAATTTAATATATTTAAAAAACAACGGATCCGGATCCGGATATCCGACCTAAAATCCAGATATCCGATTCGATCCGATTCGGCGGATCCGACATTTTACTATCCGATTCGATCCAGCCCGGATATCCTATTTTCGGAGCGGATCCGGATCGGATCTCGGATCGGATCCGGATCTCGGATAATAATTCCAGCCCTACTTTTTCTTACTCATTATTTTTTTTACCATAACTTTAATTCTAAGTTTGATTCGATATTTAGTTTCCCGATGCAGATATCCCCATTTTAGCGTAATCATAGTATAAGGCATCAAGTACAAACTAACTTGAGATAGAAATAACTAACTCATAAAAAAGCATAGGGGCCCTTCAAAAGCTTCAAAATATCGTACATGCCTTGAAACATGAGGGATCTCATTCTCTCTAGTCTCTACCCATAAATGTTCATTATTTAATTTGTCATATAGAAGCTACGTACGTACGTATATATACCGGTTAAGGCATAGTATATGTGATATACATATACATTGGTTAAACGTATATCTCTATGTGCTTGTATAGTTTAGTATATATATTTTACATTTTGTATATGCATTTGATTGGTAAGACTGTCAGTTATATAAGTTGTAAAAAACATAAAAATAATCTGAGAGTTTTTTTTTTGAGAGTTTATTTATATTCATTTATTTTAAAATAGCAAAAGGTAATCATCTGCTGTCAAACATATATATTAAAATAGCTCAGCATAAACACACAAACAAGGGAAATAATTAGTGGTTGGTGAAACCAAAGAAAACATAATCACTTAGCCATTCTACTAACTAGCACTGTAATCATCAATTTTCAAACAGTTGGCTGGAGAATAATGAATAAGTACACAATAGAACCTAAATATGATAGCAACAATAATGATACATAATTTCAGTACAAATTAAAAACACCAGCAAAACTAATCCGATAAACATAACAAAGTTTGTAATTTTTTATGCCTCATCTCTAAACCTAAGTCAAGCTCATAAAACAAAATATATATCTCATTCTCACGTTCTCATGCATCACATATTAAAATAAACAATTTTATCACCCAAATGGTGAGTTCCTTCCTTGTATTAACCCACTGTTAGGGTTCATCATAGGACTCAATGGTGACCTTCGAGGTGATGGCCTTTCCAGAAATTTGCCACCGTTATTTCCTTCATCACCTGACAAACCCGATTTCCTTTCGTAAATTTCCGACAGAGAATCCAAATCCGTGGAAACATGTGTAGCCATTTGTATCTGAATCCGATGCTCGTCATCGATGGCTTGGTTTCCAGAAAGATCATGATCTTGATCAGACCACATTAAGAGTTCTTTCCTTATATCGTTACCATAGCTAGGGTTTGGTCGCTTCTTCCCCAAGTAAATGTTGGTGTCTGCAGCATTGTTGGCCGTGTAATGATTCTCTATGTTCTGATGATGGAAGTTATGTTGGTCAAGAACTTGTTCGGTTGTGTTTCCATAAATGTTTAGGTCTTGAAACGGCGGGAAACTAAGAGGATGAGGTTGTGGACCCACCGCTGCGGAAAGACTTGTACTTCCCAAATTGGTCTTGTAACCTCCTCCGGCGGCGGCAGCGGCTGCCATGTTCTCACCGGCTAAGGTTTGGCAAGCTCTCTCCAATATAGTTTGCATGTACTTTCCTTGTGCTTCAATCCTCAGCTGCAAATGTCTCTGCACCTAAAACATTTAAATGCAATATATATTATATATCAACCAAAATTATCTTTTATAAGAGATGAATATTATAAAATATGAAAAAATTAACTACCTCTAGCTGTTCATGCAACCTTCTCTGCACTTCCATTTGCATCCTGATCAAATAAACCAAGTGTAAGTTGCTGCTAATATAAACAGAACATTAAAATAGATAAAATTAACGTGAAGAGAGGATGTACTCGTTCATGTTGCGGCTGATCATGCCAGAGGAGGAAGCTATGTTGCGCTGAATATCCATGGCAGAAGCTAAAGAAATATAATTTATTTTAGAGAACAATGGATTAAAAATACACATATATTATATATATATATATATATGTAATTTCTGCAACCCTAATATGATAGAGAAAGGAATAGTGGTCACCTCTTGAGCCTTCCTTTGTGGACTGATCTCCGTACTCCTTGTGCGGCTGCTTTCCAAGCCTGAATTTCTGCACTCATACAGCCAGGTAACATTATAATATTATTATATGATTAAGTGAAAAGAAAAAAAAAATATAGAGAGAAGAGAAAATCAAAAGCAAGTAAGGAAAGAAAACCCTAATTTATATTTGTGTACATACCTGAAGATGGCTCTTTAGGTGGTAAAGAGTAAGACCCTTCACACCCATAACTCTCATAATCGTCTTTGGAGTCGCTTCTGTAAATAAAAAGAACGATCAAAAACTTATTAGTATATAATTCTCAAAAAAAAAACTAGTATATGTTAAAATCGATCAAGATGATATATATGTGTGTGCATACTATCGGGGCCGCCGAGCTGAGCGACGGCATCGACAAAACGCTCGTGGAGTTCGACAGTCCAACGCAAACGCGGTTTAGGGTCGGTGGTGAGGACAAGGCCTGAATCTCCTTGAACGCACATAGCTCTGTTCTCATATGAACCATTCATACTTGAAGGTTTCTTAGCATGGAACATTCTCTCTCTATGACTCTCTTTCTCTCTCTCTAACAGAGGGATTCAAGGAAACGAATGTGATGCAAAAATGTGAGAGAATACGATGCGGTTTTGAAGAGATCAGATGACGGCTTTTTGCTCTTTATCCTTCTCTCTCGCGTATTCTTTTTATTTTTCTTGTGAATAAATTTTTTTTATTAATATTTTTTTGAGAAAGAAAATGGTTATAATATTATAGTAATTAATACTATTGTTTTATCATTATTAAGTAAGGAAGAGAACTAAAGTTTTAGACTAGTACACAGACGTTCCTTTGCGAAAAGATACTGTCGCTAGCTTGAATACCTTTGAATTACTTTCAGTATAAAATGTCTGTAAAGGAATATACGTATACATGAAGTAATTCATGTATTTCTCAAATGGCTTTAAAATGTTGCAAAGGTTTAATTACAAAAAATAAATTAATATTGATTTCTTTTTTGTTGTTGAAAAAGGTAAGTTTTAACATCGGGGATCCTATACAAGTTAGCTATACACAAAAGAGGTTATATCATCAGATGGAAGGTGTTTGTAATATGTACTCATTAAATTTTACAAAAACACTAGCATTTTTCACTTTCTGCCATAAATATAAGCATTAATACATTTAAAATATCTCGAATTTGATGTAGTGGTACTATTCCTTCTGTTTCATATTAAATATCATTTTAGCTTTTAATTTTTGTTTCAAAATAAGTGTTGTTTTATATTTCTAATGCATATTTTACACATATTTTCCAATTTACCCTTATGTTTAATTCATTAATTAATAAAAATCAAACAAAAAATTACATTAAATAGAGGTGAAACAGTTGACCCAAAAAAAAGAATAAAACAATAAATTTAATAGTTTTTTATTAATTGTAGAAACCTTAAAGCACATTTATATTGAAACGAGTACTACTTTTTTGTTATTTCTCTCTACTAACTTTCAAACTATGAGCACGTTTTAAAACCAATTTTATTATTATCCTTTAATTTGTTTTTCTGCTTGATTTGGTGTATATAAGTACTAACTAATATTTGTAATAAATTAAATTCGACAAGAATAATATAAAAACGAGATTATAAACTTTACTTTTCAAAGTTGAATATATTAAAGTTATATATGTATATATTCTATTCAATTAAGATCGCACGAGGATAGTCGTATACTAGACTTATAGTATGTTTACATCGTCGTTATATATTGCAATCAGGACACATACACACATATCTAAACAAACAAGTCGACAAGGGGTTTTATCATTAATGACAGGGTAAACCTTTTGGTTAATTATGAGCTGAATATACAATTCTAAGCAATGATGAGTTCGTTAGGTGGTAAAGAGTAAGACCCTTCACACCCATAACTCTCATAATCGTCTTTGGAGTCGCTTCTGTAAGATAAAAAGGATCAAACTAAACTTACTGATATTTGTTAAAATCGATCAAGATAATATATAGAAATATATATATGTGCATACTGTCTGGGCCGCCTAGCTGGGCGACGGCGTCGACAAAACGCTCATGAAGTTCGACGGTCCAACGCAAACGCGGTTTAGGGTCGGTGGTAAGGACAAGGCCTGAATCGCCTTGAACGCACATAGCTCTGTTCTCATATGAACCATTCATACTTGAAGGTTTCTTAGCATGGAACATCTCTCTATGACTCTCTCTCTAACAGAGGGATTCAAGGAAACGAATGTGATGCAAAATGTGAGAGAATACGATGCGTTTTGAAGAGATCAGATGACGGCTTTTTGCTCTTTCTCTCTCTCGTCTTCTTTTTATTTTTCTTGTGAATAAATTTTTTATTAATATTTTTTGAGAAAGAAAATGGTTATAATATTATAGTAATTAATACTATTGTTTTATCATTATTAAGTAAGGAAGAGAACTAAAGTTTTAGACTAGTACACAGACGTTCCTTTGCGAAAAGATACTGTCGCTAGCTTGAATACCTTTGAATTACTTTCAGTATAAAATGTCTGTAAAGGAATATACGTATACATGAAGTAATTCATGTATTTCTCAAATGGCTTTAAAATGTTGCAAAGGTTTAATTACAAAAAATAAATTAATATTGATTTCTTTTTGTTGTTGAAAAAGGTAAGTTTTAACATCGGGGATCCTATACAAGTTAGCTATACACAAAAGAGGTTATATCATCAGATGGAAGGTGTTTGTAATATGTACTCATTAAATTTTACAAAAACACTAGCATTTTTCACTTTCTGCCATAAATATAAGCATTAATACATTTAAAATATCTCGAATTTGATGTAGTGGTACTATTCCTTCTGTTTCATATTAAATATCATTTTAGCTTTTAATTTTTGTTTCAAAATAAGTGTTGTTTTATATTTCTAATGCATATTTTACACATATTTTCCAATTTACCCTTATGTTTAATTCATTAATTAATAAAAATCAAACAAAAAATTACATTAAATAGAGGTGAAACAGTTGACCCAAAAAAAAGAATAAAACAATAAATTTAATAGTTTTTTTAATTCGTGTGCAGAAACCTTAAACGACATTTATATTGAAACGGGAGTACTACTTTTTTTTGTTATTTCTCTCTACTAACTTTCAAACTATGAGCACGTTTTAAAACCAATTTTATTATTATCCTTTAATTTGTTTTTCTGCTTGATTTGGTGTATATAAGTACTAACTAATATTTGTAATAAATTAAATTCGACAAGAATAATATAAAAACGAGATTATAAACTTTACTTTTCAAAGTTGAATATATTAAAGTTATATATGTATATATTCTATTCAATTAAGATCGCACGAGGATAGTCGTATACTAGACTTATAGTATGTTTACATCGTCGTTATATATTGCAATCAGGACACATACACACATATCTAAACAAACAAGTCGACAAGGGGTTTTATCATTAATGACAGGGTAAACCTTTTTGGTTAATTATGAGCTGAATATACAATTCTAAGCAATGATGAGTTCGTTATAAACTAATGGACCGTATAGTATTACCAAATACAAACCGTCAGGTGGAATATGTTTTTATAACGAAAACGTTGACTGATCGACCAATTTAGAAAATATGGTTTACAAACGTGAACTACATCCACTAAACTATTCTTTATACAAATGATGATGAATTGTCTTACGTCAAAAAAATCAATTACATTCATCATATAATAAGTCCATCTATCGCATTATTCTTTTATTTTCCAACATCAATGATCAATCGCAAAATTCATAATAATTTGATTTTGGTGAATGAATATATTCATATACATGTAAGATGGTCAACCTGATATGTATGAGTGGGAGGTCCCATATGGTATATTTACGTAGAACAAGAATAATCCAATGAATATGGCGTTGAGATTGATATGCATACTTTTTTATAAGAAAATGATATGCACACAAAAAAGAGAGCATATGATCTAGGAGTATAAAACTGCATTAAATCTGCAGAAATTTTAAATATGTACTATAAATTTTTGTATTAAATATGAACAGGGAAATGTCCAGTGTAGCATTTAGTGAAGGAATATAATCTGGAGTTTAAAGAGAGAAAACAACATAAGAATATGGAAGCAACACTTTGAGTTATACATATACATGGTTTAGTGATATGTGGAGAATTATGCATCAATGTGTAAAGAGAGTGTTACTGTTGGGGACCTCTTCTTATACTTATTAAAGCTCTTTTATTCTTTTGTTTTATTTTTACTATATGTTTTCCCTTTTCCTTCATCACCTGACAAACCCGATTTCCTTTCGTAAATTTCCGACAGAGAATCCAAATCCGTGGAAACATGTGTAGCCATTTGTATCTGAATCCGATGCTCGTCATCGATGGCTTGGTTTCCAGAAAGATCATGATCTTGATCAGACCACATTAAGAGTTCTTTCCTTATATCGTTACCATAGCTAGGGTTTGGTCGCTTCTTCCCCAAGTAAATGTTGGTGTCTGCAGCATTGTTGGCCGTGTAATGATTCTCTATGTTCTGATGATGGAAGTTATGTTGGTCAAGAACTTGTTCGGTTGTGTTTCCATAAATGTTTAGGTCTTGAAACGGCGGGAAACTAAGAGGATGAGGTTGTGGACCCACCGCTGCGGAAAGACTTGTACTTCCCAAATTGGTCTTGTAACCTCCTCCGGCGGCGGCAGCGGCCATGTTCTCACCGGCTAAGGTTTGGCAAGCTCTCTCCAATATAGTTTGCATGTACTTTCCTTGTGCTTCAATCCTCAGCTGCAAATGTCTCTGCACCTAAAACATTTAAATGCAATATATATTATATATCAACCAAAATTATCTTTTATAAGAGATGAATATTATAAAATATGAAAAAATTAACTACCTCTAGCTGTTCATGCAACCTTCTCTGCACTTCCATTTGCATCCTGATCAAATAAACCAAGTGTAAGTTGCTAATATAAACAGAACATTAAAATAGATAAAATTAACGTGAAGAGATGTACTCGTTCATGTTGCGGCTGATCATGCCAGAGGAGGAAGCTATGTTGCGCTGAATATCCATGGCAGAAGCTAAAGAAATATAATTTATTTTAGAGAACAATGGATTAAAATACACATATATTATATATATATATATGTATATAATTTCTGCAACCCTAATATGATAGAGAAAGGAATAGTGGTCACCTCTTGAGCCTTCCTTTGTGGACTGATCTCCGTACTCCTTGTGCGGCTGCTTTCCAAGCCTGAATTTCTGCACTCATACAGCCAGGTAACATTATAATATTATTATATGATTAAGTGAAAAGAAAAAAAAATATAGAGAAAGAAAATCAAAAGCAAGTAAGGAAAGAAAAACCTAATTTATATTTGTGTACATACCTGAAGATGGCTCTTTAGGTGGTAAAGAGTAAGACCCTTCACACCCATAACTCTCATAATCGTCTTTGGAGTCGCTTCTGTAAATAAAAAGAACGATCAAAAACTTATTAGTATATAATTCTCAAAAAAACTAGTATATGTTAAAATCGATCAAGATGATATATATGTGTGTGCATACTATCGGGGCCGCCGAGCTGAGCGACGGCATCGACAAAACGCTCGTGGAGTTCGACAGTCCAACGCAAACGCGGTTTAGGGTCGGTGGTGAGGACAAGGCCTGAATCTCCTTGAACGCACATAGCTCTGTTCTCATATGAACCATTCATACTTGAAGGTTTCTTAGCATGGAACATTCTCTCTCTATGACTCTCTTTCTCTCTCTAACAAGAGATTCAAGGAAACGAATGTGATGCAAAAATGTGAGAGAATACGATGCGGTTTTGAAGAGATCAGATGACGGCTTTTTGCTCTTTATCCTTCTCTCTCGCGTATTCTTTTATTTTTCTTGTGAATAAATTTTTTATTAATATTTTTGAGAGAAGAAAATGGTTATAATATTATAGTAATTAATACTATTGTTTTATCATTATTAAGTAAGGAAGAGAACTAAAGTTTTAGACTAGTACACAGACGTTCCTTTGCGAAAAGATACTGTCGCTAGCTTGAATACCTTTGAATTACTTTCAGTATAAAATGTCTGTAAAGGAATATACGTATACATGAAGTAATTCATGTATTTCTCAAATGGCTTTAAAATGTTGCAAGGTTTAATTACAAAAATAAATTAATATTGATTTCTTTTTGTTGTTGAAAAAGGTAAGTTTTAACATCGGGGATCCTATACAAGTTAGCTATACACAAAAGAGGTTATATCATCAGATGGAAGGTGTTTGTAATATGTACTCATTAAATTTTACAAAAACACTAGCATTTTTCACTTTCTGCCATAAATATAAGCATTAATACATTTAAAATATCTCGAATTTGATGTAGTGGTACTATTCCTTCTGTTTCATATTAAATATCATTTTAGCTTTTAATTTTTGTTTCAAAATAAGTGTTGTTTTATATTTCTAATGCATATTTTACACATATTTTCCAATTTACCCTTATGTTTAATTCATTAATTAATAAAAATCAAACAAAAATTACATTAAAATAGAGGTGAAACAGTTGACCCAAAAAGAATAAAACAATAAATTTAATAGTTTTTAATTAGGTGTGCGAAACCTTAAACGACATTTATATTGAAGCGGAGTACTACTTTTTGTTATTTCTCTCTACTAACTTTCAAACTATGAGCACGTTTTAAAACCATTTTTATTATTATCTTTTAATTTATTTTGCTCGATTTACTTATCAATATGTGTAAAAAAGTTAAAATAAATTCGACAAGAATAATATAAAATCGAGAATATAAAATTGATTTTTCAAAGTTGACTATATTAAAGTTATAAATGTATATATTCTATTCAAAGCACGAGGATAGTCGTATACTAGAATTAAGTATCTTTACATCGTTATATATTGCAATCAGGACACATACATGCCTACATCCACAGGGGGTTTTATCAATAATGGCAGGGTAAACCTTTTTGGTTAATTATGAGCTGAATATACAATTCTAAGCAATGATGAGGTCGTTATAAACTAATGGACCGTATATTAGCACAGACAAACCGTCAGGTTGATTTTATTTTTATAACGAAAACGTTGCTTGGTCGACCAATTTACAAAATATGGTTTACAAACGTGGAAATCAAGCTTGTTATTATTGAGTCTTCAGCCTGGCTAATCTTCTGGGACTGACAATTTTAACTAATTCTATTATGTTTGTAAAATGAAGATCGAGTTTTAATTTCCTCTGGTTGGGCAATACCTACTAAATTATTTCTTTACAAATGATGATGAATTGTCTTACGTGTAATATGTACTCATTAAATTTTACAAAAACACTAGCATTTTTCACTTTCTGCCATAAATATAAGCATTAATACATTTAAAATATCTCGAATTTGATGTAGTGGTACTATTCCTTCTGTTTCATATTAAATATCATTTTAGCTTTTAATTTTTGTTTCAAAATAAGTGTTGTTTTATATTTCTAATGCATATTTTACACATATTTTCCAATTTACCCTTATGTTTAATTCATTAATTAATAAAAATCAAACAAAAATTACATTAAATAGAGGTGAAACAGTTGACCCAAAAAAGAATAAAACAATAAATTTAATAGTTTTTAATTAGGTGTGCCTTAAACGACATTTATATTGAAACGGGAGTACTACTTTTTTTTGTTATTTCTCTCTACTAACTTTCAAACTATGAGCACGTTTTAAAACCAATTTTATTATTATCCTTTAATTTGTTTTTCTGCTTGATTTGGTGTATATAAGTACTAACTAATATTTGTAATAAATTAAATTCGACAAGAATAATATAAAATCGAGAATATAAAATTGATTTTTCAAAGTTGAATATATTAAAGTTATAAATGTATATATTCTATTCAATTAAGATCGCACGAGGATAGTCGTATACTAGACTTATAGTATGTTTACATCGTCGTTATATATTGCAATCAGGACACATACACACATATCTAAACAAACAAGTCGACAAGGGGTTTTATCATTAATGACAGGGTAAACCTTTTTGGTTAATTATGAGCTGAATATACAATTCTAAGCAATGATGAGTTCGTTATAAACTAATGGACCGTATAGTATTACCAAATACAAACCGTCAGGTGGAATATGTTTTATAACGAAAACGTTGACTGATCGACCAATTTAGAAAATATGGTTTACAAACGTGAACTACATCCACTAAACTATTCTTTATACAAATGATGATGAATTGTCTTACGTCAAAAAAATCAATTACATTCATCATATAATAAGTCCATCTATCGCATTATTCTTTTATTTTCCAACATCAATGATCAATCGCAAAATTCATAATAATTTGATTTTGGTGAATGAATATATTCATATACATGTAAGATGGTCAACCTGATATGTATGAGTGGGAGGTCCCATATGGTATATTTACGTAGAACAAGAATAATCCAATGAATATGGCGTTGAGATTGATATGCATACTTTTTTATAAGAAAATGATATGCACACAAAAAGAGAGTATATGATCTAGGAGTATAAAACTGCATTAAATCTGCAGAAATTTTAAATATGTACTATAAATTTTTGTATTAAATATGAACAGGGAAATGTCCAGTGTAGCATTTAGTGAAGGAATATAATCTGGAGTTTAAAGAGAGAAAACAACATAAGAATATGGAAGCAACACTTTGAGTTATACATATACATGGTTTAGTGATATGTGGAGAATTATGCATCAATGTGTAAAGAGAGTGTTACTGTTGGGGACCTCTTCTTATACTTATTAAAGCTCTTTTATTCTTTGTTTTATTTTTACTATATGTTTTCCTCTTTTCCCAGTTTTTAAATTTTTTTTTGGTTAAAGCTTGCTGGGACTACCCTTTTGGCTTTTGTAGGACTGACGATTGTGCAGCTATACATGGTAATACATTTTCCAGATATTAATTTGAATTTAATTTAGTAATATTGTTTAATTTGTTAAATAAACATTGTTTTTCTTTGCCAGAAATACTAAATTGTGGCTTTAAAATGAATTGTATGCACAATAAATTAATCAACGCACACAAATCTGGCTAGGATATAATATATAATAGGAAAATGGTGTTAAATTTAACATAATATAACAAATGAAAGTTAAAATAGCATGAGAATTGGAATCAATTCTTCGCCTCTTTGATGAATAAAGATAGATTCTTATTGCGCCAACAATATTAAAAAATGAAAATAGAACTCCCGCGATAGATGCCAACCGTATGAACTTGGCCAGCCACATTTACATAGTTACATGCAATATATTACTAGACTTTTTCTGACCCCTTTAGAGTTTAGATACGCACACCTTATTCATAATGATTTCCTGTCCTTTTGATATTTTTCGGGAATCAAATTACAAAATTTATTCATAGTGATGTAAAGTATATTTGCATTAGCAAATTAGACGGCCATAAGATCATTTAAATTCTTATTTTCTTGATTTTAATGCCTTTAAGCAAGAGTTTATTTTACAAGCAAAGTTTTTGTTTTATTTAAATCAGGTAAAGGCAATGTTTAAGTTTTAGGCTTTTAGCTAATTGTAGTTGAAGCAAATTAAGAACTTAAAAAGAAATAAATAAGCCGGAAAATAAATAAATTGATGACAATAAAGTAAGTCGGTTCAAAAAATAGAGGCCATGGTTGCTTGAACTTCAAGCATCTTTTAATGGTGCTTTAGAATTTCTTCTCTGAATGAATATATTCCTTCCGCTCTTCTTATCTTTTCTCCAATTAAAAAACGTTAAAAGAAATTAAAATCCCAAGTTCGGCATAGAACCACGTATTTCTAACGCTATTTTAAATCATACCCGAGTGCAGTTTTCTTGATAATGAATCTCTTAACTTAGATAAACCCATATAATGCCTTTTTTAAAACAGCAATTAACTGAATGTGTGTGTGTGTGTGTGTGTGTGTGTTTTTATAATAAGATACTGATGAAAAAATAAAAATAAAACAAAACACAACGACTTCCAAGAACAAGACCGCTCTCTTTTTAGTATATACGAACCAGAAATTGTCAGAATATTACACAAAAAACAACTTAAGAACCATGCTAAAACATATTGGCCGTAGTAGACCAATTCTTTATTCTAATAAGAAACCTCCAAACCCTTATTATGTTTCAAAGTAACAGCGAAGAACCCTTCAAAGATGAGCTATTATTGGAAGTATATATAAGTGGTGGGAGGCACTGTCCAAGCGCTATTCGACAAACCAAATCACTGTCTGTTCATATCTCCCATGCATATGTATTTGATCTGCATCGGAGCCAAAGCGTTTTAAGTAATTTACAAACAGTTTTATGCTTATAAAGAATTTACATTGCACAATTTATAACCATCTTTTAATCAAATTCAGTCTTTAAATAAGTTGATTCGATCAAATGAAGCGTAGGTTGATAAAAGAGAGAGAGAGAGAGATGAGTGCTGTTGTGAGTTACCTCATGGTATTCGTCCATACCGTACTTAGATCCTTCCCTGCCAAGACCAGACTGCTTCACTCCCCCGAATGGAGCCACCTGCAATTTAAAACATGTCAGCAAATGTATGGCTTATAATTTGGAGAATGTACTTCTTCCATTTCTGGTCTTGCCTCTGTTGATATGATTCCTTCGTTCACCCCTACAAGTCCGTATTCAAGTGCTTCAGAGACACGCCACGATCGTTGTACACTGTTTGTGAATATATAAGCAGCAAGTCCTGCACACACGTACATTTCGTACGTCATTTCCTTTATCATGTTATAAAAAGGTTGCTAAGATTGCATGAGGACAAACCTGCAATAGTGTCATTGGCGATCCTGATAGCGTCCTCCTCAGTTTTGAAACGAATAAGGGGAGCTACAGGTCCGAAAATCTCCTCCCTAAGAAAAACAAATCAGTTCTTCTGATGATAAAACGCGAGGAATACTAAATGTTTCTAGTTCTTTCTTTAGAGACGCAAAAAGCTATAACACTGCAATAATGTGAATCTTTCACAACTTACTTAGACATGATCATGTTACTCGTAACATCACGGATAACAGTAGGCTCATAAAAAGTCATCCCTAGACTGTGCTTTTTGCCGCCGAGAAGGATTTTTGCTCCCTTTAAGAAGACAATAACAGATAACACAAAAAATCACTTGAAACAAAATCATTCAAAAACCATGCTAAAACATATTGGTCCGTACTAGACCAATTCTTTATTTCTAAATAAAAAATCTCCAAACCTTTATTATGTTTCAAAGTAACAACGAACAACTCTTCAAAGGTAAGCCGTTATTGGAAGGATATATAAGTGCAGGAGTAGCTGACCATTTCCAAGCTATCTAACAAACCAAATCACTGTCTGTTCATATCTCCCATGCATATGTATTTGATCTGCATCGAACCCAAGCGTCAATAAACGATAAGCAATTTACAAACAACTTTATGCTTATATAGAAACTTTTACAACACAAGATTATGTGCTATGAGTTGGGGGTCTGGGAGCATTTACATTGCACGTTTTATAACCATCTTATAATCAATTTAATCTCTAAATAAGTTGATTCGATCAAATGAAGCGTAGGTTGATAAGAGAGAAGATGAGTGTTGCTGTGAGTTACCTCATGGTATTCGTCCATACCGTACTTAGATCCTTCCCTTCCAAGTCCAGACTGCTTCACTCCACCGAATGGAGCCACCTGCAATTAAAAGATGTCAGCAAATGTATTGACTATAATTTGGAGAATGTGTTTCTTCAGTTTCTGGTCTTACCTCTGTTGATATGATTCCTTCATTCACCCCTACAAGTCCGTATTCAAGTGCTTCGGATACACGCCACGATCGTTGGACACTGTTTGTGAATATATACGCAGCAAGTCCTGCACACACATACACATTTCGTCATCTCCTCTATCATGTTAAAAAAGTTGCTAAGATTGCATTGCATGAGGACAAACCTGCAATAGTGTCATTAGCGATTCTGATAGCGTCCTCCTCAGTCTTAAACCGAATAAGGGGAGCTACGGGTCCGAAAATCTCCTCCTAAGAAAAACAAATCAGTTCTTCTGATGATAAAACGCGAGGAATACTAAATGTTTCTAGTTCTTTCTTTAGAGACGCAAAAGGTATAACACTGCAACTTTCTGAATCTTCCACAGCTTACTTAGACATAATCATGTTACTCGTAACATCACGGATAACAGTAGGCTCATAAAAAGTCATCCCTAGACTGTGCTTTTTGCCGCCGAGAAGGACTTTTGCTCCCTTTAAGAAGAAGACAACAACAGAGCATAAAAAATACCTCTTGTTAGTATGAATCGGGGAAATACAGGATTTTTCTGTTTTGCTGTGAATGACGTACAAATGCAAAATATAAACCGCTTCACTTAGAAACCAAGGTTAGCAAAGATGCATAAGGGAAAAATACAAACCTTGGAAACGGCATCTTGCACGAATGACTCTACCTGCAATTATATAGCATGAAGATCAAGACTATTAACATGAGTGCCATCAAATATTATTGGTGTATGAAAAGAAACTCGGAAACTGGAAACTATTATTAATGTACCTTCTGAATTGCTGCATCGTTTATAAGTGGACCCTGTAAGAATATTGAACTGACAAGTAAGTTTACAGCAAAATAGCAGAGTACACAAGAAAGTAGACTCAGTAAACCTTAAACTAAGTCGTTTGATGTTAGTTGACAGAACCAGAAAGAAGGTACTAGTAACCTGCTTCTCTAGATTCGCTAGCAAACAGCCTTTTCTAATTTTGTAATCACCCAATCATCAAGGGTAAAACGCCACAAAGCAGAAGCGTAAGCCGAAAAAGGCATACCTGGGTTGTCCCTCCTTAAAACCATCCCCAACTTCTAATTTTTGAACCGCTTCAGAAAAGGCCTCAGCAAATTTATCGTAGATACCTGTGGAAGAAAAAAAAATATTACGTTAACAGCAGATGAAAGATTCATTAGGGGTATGCCGAGTATCCAAATTCTTACCATCTTGCACAAGTACTCTGTTCGCACAAACACATGTCTGACCACTATTCCTAAATTTCGCTGCAAGCTGCAAAATCACAAATCAAATAGGTAATATAACGAATTAGTGTTGACGATCCCCATAGTGCACCACAGAGAAAATTTTGCTTGATACAAGGAGGGATAGGTGGAGCTTGGAAGTATAACCAGCTTAAGGGATAATACACATCTTTTATGGAAAAGGAACGGGATACCGTCACATTAGAGAAATTTCTCCAGAATAGACCAATGTTTTGCACCTTTTGGATAAATCAATGCCGTAACACTCATGACTATCACTTACAGTTCCTTTTACTGCTACATCCAGGTCTGCATCATCAAATATTATAGAGGGTGCATTGCCGCCAAGTTCTAGAGAAACCTAGAACAAGGAAAAAAGAAGAGGTACCTCCGATATTTAATCTGAATATTTTTAAATAGCATGATACTGATGCTTAAGCATACCTTCTTGACAGTAGGTGCAGCAGCTGCCATCAACTTTTCCCAACTGCCGTTGATCCTGTGAACGTGATTTTCCTCACCTGAGTAGCACAAGAAGAAAACAGTCACTTGATAAGGTTACTCATATTTTATCATGCATCACTACCAACGGCAGAGATACAAAAACAAAAAGTACACAAAGAGGACTAGAGAAACCTGTGGACTCGTAAGCAAAGCATCCCCAATTTCAGGAGCATTTCCCATGACCACATTAAGTGCACCCTGTCAAAAAGCATGCAAATGCATCATACAAAAATAAACCCTCAATAGAGCCAACACAGCTGCAAAGAAATGACCTGCTCAGAAAGTTCATGATCACATAAGAAACACTGTTAAAACTAGTCTTCCAGCCACAATAGTCATAGTTTAACGGGTCACACATCAGATTAGTAGCCACATTTGAAGACAGTACAAGCACTTGAAGATGGGTCGATAAAATCAGATCACATGTTATAACGAAAAGACTACGTGTTTGAAATTTACACATTAGCAGGCCATCTCCCTGACAGGATGGTATCAAACATCGATTAGGCCAGAGATGCTTGTGGGTTATATAGTTCAAGCCTAAAATCGTAACTTACTGGAGGAACTCCAGCTTGAAGTGCAAGTTCGGCCGCAGCAAGTGCTGTCAGTGGCGTAAGTTCAGATGGTTTAACAACTACCGTGCAACCAGAAGCCAGAGCAGGACCAACCTGCAGTACGTCACATCAAACTGAATGAAAAAAGTTCAACACAATCTACTAGGATTTTTGTAGAAACAGAAGGTAAATTGCAACTGTACAACAAGCAAGACCTTTCGAGTAATCATAGCCAAGGGAAAGTTCCAAGGGGTAATTGCGCCAACAACACCAATAGGCTGCACACCAAATCAAGGGAGTCAAGCAGTGCAAGTGTAATGTATATTACTTGCTATTGTAAATACAGCCAGTCAGCCACATGAGGGGGAAAAGGGACACGAGAAATCTCAACATATAAATCGGAATCCGCAAAGCAACTTCTCATGTAGCATTGCTACAGGATAGAAATTTCATGAATATTTCTTGAGAAGCTGAGAAGCAGAGAAAGGTCACAGGTTTCCCAGCCCACATAGTCTGGCGATTATTTCACCATAACATTTACAACTAGCACCTCCAAGCTAAGCTAAGGGTGCAGAATTATGTCACTCAAAAATGAAAAGTTGCATACATAAGAATTTGTGAATCAGAAAACTGGGCAAACCTGTTTTAGGACCAACAACCGGCGATCAGACGCATTAGGAGGAATTATATCACCGTATACACGTTTTGCCTCCTCCGCATAGTACTCAATAAAACTTGCCCCATATGCGACCTGTAAACTAAATTACAGAATCAGATACTGCATTTAAGAGACGATTGCAACATTTGAAACAAGCTCAAATCGGCACATATAAAGTTCTCAGATATAAAAAGAATCGTCTACCTCTCCTATAGCCTCCTTTAGTGGTTTTCCTTGCTCCAAAGTTATAAGTTGTCCAAGTTCTTCCTTGTGTGCAACCAGGAGGTCAAACCTGTGTTTGGAGAAACGAAAGTATATCAGGAACCTCGGTTCCAGTAACGTGCAATAGCTTATAACAGGATACCAGAAAATCCCCTAACTCTGCCAATATCTCTAACCTTAACATTGAAAAGGGAGCAGTCAATTATTTTCGAAAGCCTTGATAAATTTTAATTTCATAGGCATCTGATAGCCATGGAAAACATTCCTCCATTGCCACACTGGTCTTATAATCCTAAAACTTGACCATGCACGCTGCATAAGTAAAAGAGTATGCATATTGCTACTTGCTACAGGATAAAAGTGCGTACCATCGCCTTAAAACTTTACTCCTCTCTCCAGCAGTCCGTCTGCTCCAAGCTGAAAGTATGGAAAATATATTATAAGGAATAAGTTTGTATACTTCCAAGCACATTGCTCAGTATAATGAGCAGAGACGAAACATCTTTAGATATTGCAATTAAGAAAAGCTCAGAAGGAAATAAAAATCTTGGGTCAGGTACATGGGAATGCTTCGTAAGAAGAAGCAATAGCATCATTCGTCTCTTTGACTCCCATACATGCAACATCAGCCACAATTTCACCTGTTGCTGGATTGTTAACCTGTCGAGAAAAAAATATATGATGCCAACAGAATCACTCCACCAATAAGAGTAGTTTTTAAGTCAAGAGGTAGGTAGATAAGATTGTATGACCTTGATTGTGGTCTTATCATACGAATCAATCCACTTTCCTCCTATTAGACCTTGTGTTCGTAACAGACCTGAGTTCCTCAGCTTCTCGGAAACGCTTTGTGCATCCATACTCATCTGAATAATCAATTTAATTGACAAATAACAAAGTTACAAAAAAAAAAAAAAAACTATTCATAGTCTCTCGTGTTCAACAGCTTCTATAGTAAGGCTATACGAAAATACGATCAGAGAGGAAGAACAGTCAGTGCTAATTGGCAACGACGAGATCTGGATATTTCGATTATTGAAGCGATGTGAAGAAACCTCTCGATATTTTCTTAGCGACTGAATACAAAGGAGATGACTGAGAATGATTAACCTGGCGGCACTGAGAGGAGGAGACGAGGAGGGGGGAAGCATGTGAGGAGGAGCAGACGAGCCTACGGCAACCGACGATGGCTACACGCGCTGCAGCTCCGAGTACCATTGATTTCAATCGAACAAGACGACGAAAACAAGTGTGAGGAAGATGAGATCAGATGAGTATAAAAAGTAAAATATCTTCTTCGCCGGGGAATTAAAAAAAGGGAAATTAGGAGGCGAATACTGTATTTATAAAACTGACAGGTAGGTTGGTGATATTTGACTGTATGCGAGAGCGCTATTGCAGAGCATACTCCACGTGGCGTTTACATCATGCTATGCGAGAGTGCTACTGCAAAGTATAGTCCACGTGGCGTTTACGACATATTATATGGAGTGGATTGAGTGTCAATGATTTTTTTTACAAATCAGTATAGAAAAAGAACTAGAAGATCCACGTTATTTTTTTTTTTTTGAGAAAGGAAGATCCACGTTATTAATGAAAATAATTGGAACATAATGCGATAAATCGTTCAACGGTACGTATTTATTTTATTTTATTTTTGTTAACTACCATTTAATTTTATTAAACAGTTTTAGTCAAAAAATGATCTAAAAAACAATATCTAACTGTTTTATAATTTATTCATACAGAAAAAAAAAACAATACATCTTGTGCTCTTGTTTGTTTATTTATTTTGTCGTAAATAGTTTCCCTCCCATACTAATCGATCATCTTCCCGTGCGACTCGGTTCTGTGTTCTCCGTCGTTTCCCTCTGATTTTGTTCGGCAATGAGTTCCAACGTCGGAACGTCTGAACCTTCCGGTGTAAAGAAAACATCGAAGCGACCAAAATGTGATCTATCCTACATTTCTTGTTTTTATTTTCCCCCAATAACACGATTATGTATGAGCATATAGACAGAAGTCCAGAAACAAGATTCTTTGTTTGATGGTGTTGCTATACCTTTTGATCTCTACGTTTATGCATATTTCGTTTTTTTGAACACAACACAAGCATTCTTTTTGTATATTCTATGTTTGATGTAGATTCTTTGTATAGACTATATATAGATACGTTCATTAGCTTGGTCTTTTATGTTATCCCTCCTGGATGAAAGTTTCATGTCATTTGATAAGGTGTACGTAGCTGTTGGATTTTTGTATAAACTTTACGTTTGGTTGTTGAATTTTTAATTTGATATAAGTGTTTTGTCCGTAAACTTTAAACTTGTCCGTAAACTTTAAACACCCTTCTCCCATAATCGTATTCTTTATGTCTTTAACACGTGTTGTTCTTTGCCAGATTCAAAGTTTACTCAGCAGGAGCTTCCAGCGTGCAAGCCAATTCTTACTCCAAGTTGGGTGAGTTCCATTTTGGTTATCTCACATTCTTAGATTCGAAACTGCGATGTTACGTGTAACGTACATATTTGAAAATAAGAAGGTTTCTTATTTCGTGTTATTTTCTGTCTTCTGACTACAATTGTTGTTATGTGCAGGTGATCTTGACATTTCTTGTTGCTGGAGTTGTCTTCATTCCCCTCGGAGTCATCTGCTTATTTGCTTCTCAGGGAGTATGTGCACTAGGAAAAGTACGGTACTTTCCCTTATTTACTCAGTAATAGTATTTCGATTCTGTTTGTTACTTAATTTCTTTATATTAACAGTAAGTTTTGGTCATTCAATGAGGTTTGCACATCTCTGGTTGATTATATGTGTAGGTACGTGAAAAGTCGGAGCGATGCACAACTAAGAAGTCCAAGAGAAGAGCGTGATGTGCAGAAATGTGCACCTGAGGATAACGTGGGTGGAGAACCAATTGTTCCATGTGGTCTTGTTGCTTGGAGTTTGTTCAATGATACTTATCAGTTTTCAAGAAACAGCCAAGAACTTCCTGTGAATAAGAAAGACATCTCATGGAAGAGTGACAGAGACAGCAAGTTTGGTAAAAATGTCTTCCCTAAAAATTTTCAGACAGGAGCTCCCATAGGTGGCGGAACACTTGATCCCAATAAACCGGTAAAAAAAACGTTAATAAGTATCAATTTGATTCTTTTTTTTTGAATTATATGCTAACAGCTCTAAGAGTTCTTTGTTGGCTAGTTGAGTGAGCAAGAAGATCTCATAGTCTGGATGCGGACGGCGGCATTAATTGCCAATATTCAGGAAGCTGTATGGGAAGATTGAAACAGACCTGAATGCTGGTGATACCATAAGGGTCTTGTTGGGGAACAACTACAACACTTACAGCTTCAATGGAGAGAAGAAGCTCGTGCTATCAACCACTAGCTGGCTCGGGGGAAGGAACGACTTCCTCGGGGGCAGCGTATCTCACTGTGGGCAGCATCTGCTTGTTCTTGGCTGTTACATTCTCCGTACTATATCTAGTTAAGCCAAGGTACGTCTTCAACTTTGGCTTCTGATCATGCATGGTCTTCTTCATTTTGTTAAGACATTAGTGAAATGGTCTTGTTGTCTTATGGGTTTCAGGCAACTCGGAGATCCCTTGTACCTTTCGTGGAACAGAAGTCCTGGAGGTTGACAACAGATAAAAGAGTTCTTTACTCTTCATGCAGTTTCAGGCTTGTTCCCTCCATCGTCAAACACATAACAAAAAGAAATGAAAGAAGTATTTAGTCCTTTTTTTGATAAATAATATATATAGTCCTTTTATAATTCGATATTGTTAATAAATAACATTTACTTTCTTTTTTATTTCTGTGTTATCATGCATCATTGGTAAGATTGCCACTTAACGGTGTTTACATAAATAAAGTGAATCAATTAGTTCAAAATGAATATTGACCAGAGAAATGTTACAGTCCTTGGCTTAACCATCTGGTAACTGTTCTTGACTTCTTATGGCTTGAATTAAGAAATATAAGAGAACTAGTATGTGTTCAAAAAAAAAAAAAAGAGAACTAGTATATTCAAAATACTTTATTATTAAAAATAGATATAGTTCTTTTAATTAAAAATAGATTTTTGATAAATAATATATACGCAATAAAAATAAGATATAAACTAAATGCTGTTAGATTACAAATTTTGAAATATCATTTAATTCTATATAAACCTGCAAAAGATAAATATCATTTAATGCTGTTAGTTCTTTTAATTAAAAATAGATTTTTGATAAATAATATATCGTAATAAAAATAAGATATAAACTAAATGCTGTTAGATTACAAATTTTGAAATATCATTTAATGCTGTTAGTTCTTTTAATTAAAAATAGATTTTTGATAAATAATATATACGTAATAAAAATAAGATATAAACTAAATGTTGTTAGATACAAAACAAGATATAAACTAAATGCTCTTAGATTACAAATTTTGAAATATCATTTAATTCTATATAAACCTGCAAAAAGATAAATATCATTTAATTCTATATATCATTCAAAGATAAATTTGTAATCTTACCAAGTAATTTTGTTTCCAAAATGCTAATTTCTACTTGACCCTTTTCATTAGATAGTATGGTATCTACGGGGTCCACCTGTCAGATTAGTTTCTAGACATGTCACGTTATTTCTTTCTCGCATATCCTAATTATGTTTCTTTGTGGGGTCGGATCCTTTATCGTAATCTAACTGGTCTAAAAGGATTACTTAACATAAGATCACCCTAATCAAACTATTTAATTATTAGTAGTTTATTTATTATCACTAAGCCAGATTTTCCAGACATTTTTTGGTCGTCAAGGCTCAAACTCATCGGTAGTATATTCGTTTTCTCTGTTCGTTCTCAAATTTATCTTCACAATGTTTTATTTAGCCTCACACATTCTTGAATTGTCTCTGTGCCTGACTCTCAAGTCTAACTGTTGTTGATGATGATGATGATGATGATAGTCCAGGTTCATACGACGGCGTTTTGGTTGCTTCTGGTGTCTCCATGTCTATTTCTTCCTCTACCAACCTCCGTTCGTCGCCGATCTCAGGTTAAGTGATTCTTCGCTTGCATGTCCGTGAATCTTTTCTTGATTTCTCGTGTACTATGAACTTGTTTTTGTGGTAATCTTCGTGATTTCTCTGAGCTTAATGGAGATTGAAGTAAACTGGCTTCAGTTTGATGATGCTGTCTGAACTGTTACGCAAATGGAAATATCTGATTTTGTGTTTTTTTTTTAGTTTATACGAATGTTCATTTCTTCACTCATTGCTTAGTATTGATTTTGGACTAATTACATTTGTTTATACGTAATGGTCAATTTGAGATGTGTTTCTCGTTGTGCAGCGACTCTTGAAACGAGACTAGAGGCAGTAGAACACACAAGAGCTAACAATGTGGTAAACAAAACTAAACTAAACAGATGTTTTTTTTTGGTGATTCGTAATCTTTGTACTCCTGCTTGCTTTTCTACAAATGATAGTTTTGGTCTAAGACCAACTGATACCATTACATTTATATCCAGAGCTTTGAGCAGACAAAGGAAAAGATTAGGAAGATGTTGGAAAAAGTGGAGCTTTCTGTTTCGGCTTATGATACCAGTTGGGTTGCAATGGTTCCATCACCGAGTTCCAAGAGTTCTCCACTTTTCCCACAATGTCTGAAATGGTTACTGGAGAATCAACATGAGGATGGATCTTGGGGACTTGATGATACTCACAGTCATCCATCTCTTAAAAAGGATATGTTATCGTCTACATTGGCATGTATCCTCGCTTTGAAGAAGTGGGGAACTGGTGAACGGCAGATAAGTAAAGGTTTCTTTTTTTCTCTCTCTTTTGTTACTATTTGTGGAAAGTTCATTGAATGATGAGTGTCAAAATAAAAAATTTCAGGTCTCCAGTTTATTGAGCTCCATTCTGCTTCAGTCACTGATGAGACCATACAGAAGCCAGCAGGGTTTGGTATTATATTTCCTGGGATGATTGAATATGCTAGAGATTTGAATCTGGTGATTCCATTGGGCTCAGAAGTGGTTGATGCCATGATACAGAAAAGAGATATGGATCTTAGAAGGTATACTCCTACTCTTTTATTACCTTACTTAGACGGAATTGAAAGCTTGTCTTGTCAGAACTCTTCATTTCAACAATTGGTTTTGTGTTTGGTCTCTGATAGTGAAAGCGTTTCAAGGGGAAGAGAAGCATATCTGGTCTATGTTTTAGAGGGAACAAGAAAGATTCAGGATTGGGATTTGGTTGGTAAATACCTAAGGAAAAATGGATCATTGTTTAATTCTCCAGCCACAACAGCAGCTGCATTTACTCAGTTCAGAAATGATGGGTGTCTCCGTTATCTCTCTTCCCTCTTCCAGAAATTTGAGGCTGCAGGTCTGTTAATCAACACTCTGTTGTTCATTTCTGGTTGTATCTAAAGTCTCTCACTGCTAATATATTTTCTTATCATTTGCAGTTCCTACAGTTTATCCATTTGACCAATATGCACGCCTTAGTGTTATTGACACTCTTGAAAGCTTGGGAATCGATAGGGACTTCAAGAACGAGATCAGAGGCGTGCTGGATGAAACTTATAGGTAATCTAGTTTAACACACACAAAGTTTGAATGTTCGTATTCATGACTTTCTTAAACCATCATTGACCAACAGATGCTGGCTTCGTGGGGATGAAGGGATATGTTTGGACTTGGCTACTTGTGCTTTGGCATTCCGGTTATTACTTGCTCATGGATATGATGTGTCTTATGGTGAAGTGACCATCTTTCTTTCAGATGAATATATAGCTTAGATTTTAGTCAACTGCATGTATGTGTTAAGTTGAGACCTTTGTGTTTGTTGCAGATCCGCTGAAACCATTTGCAGAAGAATCTGGTTTCTCCAATACTTTGGAAGGATATCTGAAGAATACAGTTTCTGTGTTAGAACTGTTTAAGGCGGCTCAAAGTTATCCACATGAATCGGCCTTGAAAGAGCAGTGTTTGTGGACTAAGCAATATCTAGAGATGGAATTATCCAACTGGCCAATCACCTCTGTTCAAGATAAATACCTCAAGAGAGAGGTAACCTCTTTTTTCTAAACTATCTTCCCATGAGAGCCTTATCTGAGAATCTTATCCTTTTTCAGATTGAGGATGCTCTTGCTTTTCCCCACTACGCAAGCCTGGAAAGATTAGATCATAGGAGAAAGTTACTCAGAGGTTCATGTGTAGAAAACAACACAAGGGTTATGAAGACATCGTTTTGGTAAAATCTGATGTTCCATTCCTTTAGTTGTCTGTTCTAATCAAGACACTGTGTCTCATTATTTTTCCTCTGTGTGCTAGTTTTTCCAATGTTTGCAGCTCTGATATCTTGAAGCTAGCTGTGGAGGACTTTAACTTCTGCCAGTCTATACACGGTGAAGAAATGAAACGTCTTGATAGGTCCACTCCCATCTTAACTTAACCCACACACTTGAGCGAGTTCTCTGCCATTACTGTTTCCTGTTCATGTGCCAGTTTTATTTGTTATGTTTGACTTTTATGGCTAAATCTCATATCTCTGCTCTCCAACTTGCAGATGGATTGTGGAGAATAGATTGCAGGAACTGAAATTTGCCAGACAGAAGCTGGCTTACTGCTACTTCTCTGGGGCTGCAACCCTTTTCTCTCCAGAGCTATCTGATGCTCGTATATCGTGGGCCAAAGGTGGAGTACTGACAACGGTGATAGACGACTTCTTTGACGTTGGAGCTTCCAAAGAAGAAATGGAAAACCTCATACACTTGGTTGAAAAGTACATCTATTTGGCTCCTTTTTTCAAAGCTCTCTTTCTCTGTTTGTTTATATAACATGTTTCTCGTTTACAAATTGCAGGTGGGATTTGAACTGTGTTCCTGAGTACTGCTCTGAACAAGTCAAGATCATTTTCTCGGTTCTAAGGGACACAATTCTTGAAACAGGAGAAAAAGCATTCATTTATCAAGGACGCACCGTAACACACCACATTGTGAAAATTGTAAGTATAAATCATACCACACTAAAATTAGATCATCTTGAATCATTTCTTAACAATTCATCTGACCATAGTCAATTGGTGACATATCTTATGCAGTGGTTGGATTTGCTCAAGTCTATGTTGAGAGAAGCAGAGTGGTCCAGTGAAAAGCCAACACCAAGCTTGGAGGATTACATGGAAAATGCGTACGTATCATTTGCGTTGGGACCAATTGTCCTCCCAGCAACCTATCTGATCGGACCACCAATGTTAGAAGAAACTGTCGGAAGCCCTGAATATAATCAGCTCTACCAGCTCATGAGCACAATGGGTCGTCTCCTAAATGACATACAAGGCTTTAAGGTAAGACGTTTCTAACTAAAATGCAGAGTTGGAAGATGGTAACTGTAATGGTAGTTGACTGGGGTTTAATGTGTCCATGTTGTTGTTGGCAGAGAGAAAGCGCGCAAGGGAAGCTCAACGCTGTTTCATTGCACATGATACACGACAGAGACAATCGCAGCAAAGAGGATGTCATAGAATGGATAAAGGGTTTAGCAGAGAGAAAGAGGGTAGAGTTGCAGAAGTTAGTTTTGGAGGAGAAAGGGAGTGTGGTTCCAAGGGAATGCAAGGAAGCCTTCTTGAAAATGAGCAAAGTGTTGAACTTGTTTTACAGGAAAGACGATGGATTCACTTCACTAGATCTCATGAGTGTTGTTAAATCTGTGATGTATGAACCTGCGACCTTACAGGATGAGTCTCTAACTTGATAAAACTTGTTCTTTTTTTTCTTTTGCTTCAGAATAAAAGGGATATAATCTCTTGATCTTTCAGAACTTTACCAAATTAGTTTTAAACTTTGTACAAAATGATGTTAGATAAAGTTGATATTAGGATTGAACAGGTTGAGAAATGTTCAAAAATATTTTTTAAATAAACATGAAAAATGTAACATGAGCAATAATAGTATGTGAACAACTCAAAACATATCCCTCAAAGTTTGGCCAAAGCTTAAAACGATTTCTTCTCATAAGAAACCAGACCATGAACTCCTCCTTCGATCTGTGCTGCACCAGTTCGAGCCTGTCACACAAAAAACAAAAGCAGCATTCATTAACACTAGGCTCAGCCAAATCAGAGTGAGACTTCTTACAAAGACAGTTCCATTCACCTCGAGCCTGAGGACGTTAGATCTCAACAGATCATGAGCAGATTGCAAGGAAGAAGCACCAAGGTCTTGAAAACCTTGCTTCACAGCGTGCATTGTGTAAGGTATCAGCTTCAACACCGAGCCTTTATCTGCAACTGCACCGACCACTCCTTGAGCAATCTTGAGGTTTGTTTTGTCTCCTAAGTATCTCTGATCACTTCCTTTTGTCATTGCTTCTAGCGATCCCATCCCACGGTACTTCTTGATCCTCTTACCATTCTATCATAAACCACGAAACGATCAAAAACACCTAGTGTTAGCTAAACCGAAAGAGGATGTGACGATGATGATACCTTATACTCATAAGCCCCAGGAGCCTCAGTGCTTCCGGCTAAGAAGCTTCCCATCATAACAGTTGAAGCTCCAAGGACTAGAGCTTTAACAATGTGACCTGAGTTTGAGATACCACCATCCGCTATAACCGGAATCCCGCTCTGAGCAGCGAGTGAACAAACCTTGTACACAGCAGTAGCCTATACAATGTCCAAATCACACATGACAGAACGAATCAGTAAAGTCATATAATCCACAAAGTTCACACAGGATTCTTCAGAGCTTTTCATCTTACCTGTCCACGACCAACCGCACAAACCTCTTGCGTGGTACATATCGAACCAGATCCCATACCTACTCTCAACCCATCAACTCCAGCTTGAATCAAGTTCTGCGCCTGGTAACTCGTCACCACGTTTCCACCAATCACATCCAACTCAGGATAACTCCTCTTCACATACTTAATCATCTCAAGCTGGTAAATAGAGTTCCCCTGAGAACTATCCAACACCACAACATTAACCCCAGCATTCACCAAATGCTCCAGCCTCTCCTTATCAGACTCCCTAGTCCCAACCGCTGCACCGACCATCCACTCACCGTCTGCACCTAAAGTCCCTGGTCCTGACTTGGGATAACCCTTAACCCTCTCTATATCGTCTCTCGTCACCACGTTCACAGTCTCGCCATCCCTTTCGAGAACCACAAAGCCCTTCTGCTTATCTTCTAGCAAAGCTTCGATCTTCTCGATGTCAATGTCCCACGGTAGACAGTACTCGCTGCCTTCACAGCTCTTCATGTAGTCGTGTATCTTCATCTCCCTTTGCTCGTAGTTCATCTTCTTCCACTGCTGTTTCGTGACGTAGCCTAACAACTTCGGAACCGTCATCGTTCCTGCTCAAATCAAGTAAACGTTAAAAACTTCATCTCATTCGCTAACTAGCTGTTGGCCTAGTGGTAAGAATGTTTAGTACAGCCACTAGGGTTCGATCCTCGTTGGGACTATTTACAAACATTATTATATCATAGGAACAGTGAAAACGAATCTGATTCTGACCTGATTGCGTGACAAAGACGAAGGAAGAAGGACCAAAGGCATCCAGCGAAGTGATCTCGTACTCGGGGAGCTTCACGCCGGCGTCGGAAGCAATCGGATGCCTGAGAGACTTGGCCTGTCGGATCACCGACGCCTGAGCGGCGATGTCACAGTTGTAGTGGACGATCCCGATCCCTCCGAGGGAGGCCATCGCGGCAGCCATGTGAGACTCCGAGACGGTGTCCATCGGAGAGGAGACGCAGGGGATGGAGAGGGGCACGCGCCGGCTGAGGCGCGTGGAGAGAGAGACGGCGTCTGTGGAGAAATCGATGTAGTGAGGGAGGAAGATGACGTCGTCGTATGTGTAGGAGTATCCCTGAGAGAAGAGCTTCTCCGCCGGGAACCCATCTTCGAAAGACGACGACATCTTGAGAGAGGAGGCGGAGGTGGTTAGGGTTTAAGGAATCAAATGCTGAGATCGACCAAATGGGTACACAAAAATCTGGAAGACACTGCTTTTATTTTTTAATGAATTAATAATAAATCGAAATTAAGTGAAAATCTTATAAAGCCAAAACTTTAACTTATTTACATATCCAACCAACCTACCCCACCCACTAACCACCTCATTCCTTCCGGATCCTTCTTCCCAAATCAAACTAAATCCCTAATTCCTCTTCCCGACATAACCAACGAGAAAAAATTCACGATCTCTTCCCTCCCTCATCTCATCTCACTAATCAAACTCTACCACAATCATCACGATCTCCCTCTATCTCATTTGTTTCTCTTTGGTGTTACTCTTTGAAACACTATGGCTCCAGACTTCGTTTCACCGAACAAACAAACAAAGAAGGTCGCGGAGAAGAAGAAGAAGAAGAAGAAGAAGAAGAAGAAGAAGAAGAAGAAGAAGAAGAAGAAGAAGAAGAAGAAGAAGAAGAAGAAGAAGAAGAAGAAGAAGAAGAAGAAGAAGAAGAAGAAGAAGAAGAAGAAGAAGAAGAAGAAGAAGAAGAAGAAGAAGAAGAAGAAGAAGAAGAAGAAGAAGAAGAAGAAGAAGAAGAAGAAGAAGAAGAAGAAGAAGAAGAAGAAGAAGAAGAAGAAGAAGAAGAAGAAGAAGAAGAAGAAGAAGAAGAAGAAGAAGAAGAAGAAGAAGAAGAAGAAGAAGAAGAAGAAGAAGAAGAAGAAGAAGAAGAAGAAGAAGAAGAAGAAGAAGAAGAAGAAGAAGAAGAAGAAGAAGAAGAAGAAGAAGAAGAAGAAGAAGAAGAAGAAGAAGAAGAAGAAGAAGAAGAAGAAGAAGAAGAAGAAGAAGAAGAAGAAGAAGAAGAAGAAGAAGAAGAAGAAGAAGAAGAAGAAGAAGAAGAAGAAGAAGAAGAAGAAGAAGAAGAAGAAGAAGAAGAAGAAGAAGAAGAAGAAGAAGAAGAAGAAGAAGAAGAAGAAGAAGAAGAAGAAGAAGAAGAAGAAGAAGAAGAAGAAGAAGAAGAAGAAGAAGAAGAAGAAGAAGAAGAAGAAGAAGAAGAAGAAGAAGAAGAAGAAGAAGAAGAAGAAGAAGAAGAAGAAGAAGAAGAAGAAGAAGAAGAAGAAGAAGAAGAAGAAGAAGAAGAAGAAGAAGAAGAAGAAGAAGAAGAAGAAGAAGAAGAAGAAGAAGAAGAAGAAGAAGAAGAAGAAGAAGAAGAAGAAGAAGAAGAAGAAGAAGAAGAAGAAGAAGAAGAAGAAGAAGAAGAAGAAGAAGAAGAAGAAGAAGAAGAAGAAGAAGAAGAAGAAGAAGAAGAAGAAGAAGAAGAAGAAGAAGAAGAAGAAGAAGAAGAAGAAGAAGAAGAAGAAGAAGAAGAAGAAGAAGAAGAAGAAGAAGAAGAAGAAGAAGAAGAAGAAGAAGAAGAAGAAGAAGAAGAAGAAGAAGAAGAAGAAGAAGAAGAAGAAGAAGAAGAAGAAGAAGAAGAAGAAGAAGAAGAAGAAGAAGAAGAAGAAGAAGAAGAAGAAGAAGAAGAAGAAGAAGAAGAAGAAGAAGAAGAAGAAGAAGAAGAAGAAGAAGAAGAAGAAGAAGAAGAAGAAGAAGAAGAAGAAGAAGAAGAAGAAGAAGAAGAAGAAGAAGAAGAAGAAGAAGAAGAAGAAGAAGAAGAAGAAGAAGAAGAAGAAGAAGAAGAAGAAGAAGAAGAAGAAGAAGAAGAAGAAGAAGAAGAAGAAGAAGAAGAAGAAGAAGAAGAAGAAGAAGAAGAAGAAGAAGAAGAAGAAGAAGAAGAAGAAGAAGAAGAAGAAGAAGAAGAAGAAGAAGAAGAAGAAGAAGAAGAAGAAGAAGAAGAAGAAGAAGAAGAAGAAGAAGAAGAAGAAGAAGAAGAAGAAGAAGAAGAAGAAGAAGAAGAAGAAGAAGAAGAAGAAGAAGAAGAAGAAGAAGAAGAAGAAGAAGAAGAAGAAGAAGAAGAAGAAGAAGAAGAAGAAGAAGAAGAAGAAGAAGAAGAAGAAGAAGAAGAAGAAGAAGAAGAAGAAGAAGAAGAAGAAGAAGAAGAAGAAGAAGAAGAAGAAGAAGAAGAAGAAGAAGAAGAAGAAGAAGAAGAAGAAGAAGAAGAAGAAGAAGAAGAAGAAGAAGAAGAAGAAGAAGAAGAAGAAGAAGAAGAAGAAGAAGAAGAAGAAGAAGAAGAAGAATGATCCTAATTTTGTTTCTTTGTGGGGGTCAGCCTTCATCGTAATCTATTGGTCCAAAAGGATTACTTAACATAAGATCACTGTAATTACAGTATCTAATAAACTAATTACTTATAAGTACTTTATTATTACTATAAGCCAGATTTTCCAGACATTTTTGGTCGTGACGGCTCCAACTCATCGGAAGTATATTCCTTTTCTCTGTCTTTCTCAATTTTTTCTTTACAATGTTTTATTTAGCCTCTCGCAACAATCTGGATTCGTCTCTGTGACTGACTCTTAAGTCTTTACTGTTGATGATGATGATGATGATAAATCAGGTTCATACGACGGCGTTTCGGTTGCTTCTGGTCTCTCTATGTCTATTTCCTCCTCTACCAACCTTCGGCGCTCTCCGATCTCAGGTTAAGTAATACTCTCACTTTCTCGGCACTGTTTTGATTCTTCGCTTGCATGCTCGTGATTTTGTTCTCTAATTTGTAACTTGATTCTGTGGTAGTCTTCGTGGTTTCTCTGAGCTTCATGTAGAGTGAAGTAAACTGGCTTCAGTTTGATGATACTGTCTCAACTGTTACGCAATTGAAATTTCTGATTTGGTGTCTTTTTGTTTATACGAATGTTTATTTTTTTCGCTTATATTGTTGAAATTGACTATTATGTTCTCTCACCTGAGATGTTCTCTCGTTATGCAGCTACTTTGGAAAGGAGATTAGAGGCAGTAGAACACACAAGAGTTAACAATGTGGTAAACTAAACAGCTGTTTTTTTTGTGATTCGTAATCTTGTACTCCTGCTTGCTTCTGCAGTAATCCAACTGATGTTCTTGCATTATCCAGAGTTTTGAGCAGACAAAGGAAAAGATTAGGAAGATGTTGGAAAAAGTGGAGCTTTCTGTATCAGCTTATGATACTAGTTGGGTAGCAATGGTTCCATCACCGAGCTCCCAGAACGCTCCACTTTTCCCACAATGTCTGAACTGGTTACTGGAAAATCAACATGAGGATGGATCTTGGGGACTTGATCATCCATCTTGTAAGAAGGATATGTTGTCATCTACATTGGCATGTATCCTCGCTTTGAAGAAGTGGGGAACTGGCGAAAGGCAAATAAGCAAGGGCCTACAGTTTATTGAGCTCCATTCTGCTTCAGTCACTGATGAAACCATAGAGAAACCAGCAGGGTTTGATATTGTATTTCCTGGGATGGTTGAGTATGCTAGAGACTTGAATCTGGTGGTTCCATTGGGCTCAGAAGTGGTTGATGCCATGATACAGAAAAGAGATCTGGATCTTAGAAGGTAATGCTCTTGCTGTTTTGTTACCATACTAAGACTTAATTGAAAGCTTGTTTTATAACTAGAGGTCGTTAGCTCAACTGAAAAGGATCTTGACCATTGTGTTAGAAGAGGTCCCCTGTTCGAGTGACCATTGGGACAAAACTAATATTACATGTTGTGGTTTCGGGGCCTGGAGATACTAAACTTGGCCCCGAACCTCCTGGTATTAAAAAAAGCTGATTTAATGTTTGGTATGTGATAGGGAAAGCTTCTCAAGGGGAAGAGAAGCATATCTGGTCTATGTTTTAGAGGGAACAAGGAAGATTCAAGATTGGGATTTGGTTGGGAAATACCAAAAGAAAAACGGCTCTTTGTTTGATTCTCCAGCCGCAACAGCAGCTGCGTTTACTCAGTTCAGAAACGATGGGTGTCTCCGTTATCTATCTTCACTCTTCCAGAACTTTGAAGCTGCAGGTCTACTAATCAACACTGTGTTCACTTTGGTTGTAAACTAAACATTCTCACTGTTAATATATTTGCTTTATCATTTGCAGTTCCCACAGTTTATCCCTTTGACCAATACGCACGCCTTAGTGTAATTGACAATTTGAGATGTGTTTCTCGTTGTGCAGCGACTCTTGAAACGAGACTAGAGGCAGTAGAACACACAAGAGCTAACAATGTGGTAAACAAAACTAAACTAAACAGATGTTTTTTGGTGATTCGTAATCTTTGTACTCCTGCTTGCTTTTCTACAAATGATAGTTTTGGTCTAAGACCAACTGATACCATTACATTTATATCCAGAGCTTTGAGCAGACAAAGGAAAAGATTAGGAAGATGTTGGAAAAAGTGGAGCTTTCTGTTTCGGCTTATGATACCAGTTGGGTTGCAATGGTTCCATCACCGAGTTCCAAGAGTTCTCCACTTTTCCCACAATGTCTGAAATGGTTACTGGAGAATCAACATGAGGATGGATCTTGGGGACTTGATGATACTCACAGTCATCCATCTCTTAAAAGGATATGTTATCGTCTACATTGGCATGTATCGCTTTGAAGAAGTGGGGAACTGGTGAACGGCAGATAAGTAAAGGTTTCTTTTTCTCTCTTTGTTACTATTTGTGGAAAGTTCATTGAATGATGAGTGTCAAAATAAAAAATTTCAGGTCTCCAGTTTATTGAGCTCCATTCTGCTTCAGTCACTGATGAGACCATACAGAAGCCAGCAGGGTTTGGTATTATATTTCCTGGGATGATTGAATATGCTAGAGATTTGAATCTGGTGATTCCATTGGGCTCAGAAGTGGTTGATGCCATGATACAGAAAAGAGATATGGATCTTAGAAGGTATACTCCTACTCTTTTATTACCTTACTTAGACGGAATTGAAAGCTTGTTTTATAACTAGAGGTCGTTAGCTCAACTGAAAAGGATCTTGACCATTGTGTTAGAAGAGGTCCCTGTTCGAGTGACCATTGGGACAAAACTAATATTACATGTTGTGGTTTGGGGCCTGGAGATACTAAACTTGGCCCCGAACCTCCTGGTATTAAAAAAAGCTGATTTAATGTTTGGTATGTGATAGGGAAAGCTTCTCAAGGGGAAGAGAAGCATATCTGGTCTATGTTTTAGAGGAACAAGAAAGATTCAGGATTGGGATTTGGTTGGTAAATACCTAAGGAAAAATGGATCATTGTTTAATTCTCCAGCCACAACAGCAGCTGCATTTACTCAGTTCAGAAATGATGGGTGTCTCCGTTATCTATCTTCACTCTTCCAGAACTTTGAAGCTGCAGGTCTACTAATCAACACTGTGTTCACTTTGGTTGTAAACTAAACATTCTCACTGTTAATATATTTGCTTTATCATTTGCAGTTCCCACAGTTTATCCCTTTGACCAATACGCACGCCTTAGTGTAATTGACACACTTGAAAGCCTGGGGATCGATAGGGACTTCAAGAACGAGATCAGAAGGGCATTGGATGAAACTTATAGGTAAATCTAGATTAACCCACACAAAATTCAATGTTGTGTTTATGACTTTCTTAAACTATCATTGACAAACAGATGCTGGCTGCGTGGGGATGAAGAGATACGTTTGGACTTGGCCACTTGTGCTTTGGCGTTCCGTTTATTACTTTCTCACGGCTATGATGTGTCTTATGGTGAAGTGACATCTTTCTTTTTAGACGAATATAGCCTAAGATTTTAGTCAACTGCATGTATGTGTTAGTTAAGTTGATACCTTTGTGTTTGTTGCAGATCCGCTAAAACCATTTGCTGAAGAATCTGGTTTCTCCAATACTTTGGAAGGATACCTGAAGAATACAGTTTCTGTGTTGGAACTGTTTAAGGCTGCTCAAAGCTATCCACATGATTCAGCTTTGAAAAAGCAGTGTTTGTGGACTAAACATTATCTAGAGATGGAATTATCCAACTCGCCTATCACCTCTGTTCGAGATCAGTACCTCAAGAGAGAGGTAAACCTCTTTTTCTAAACTATCTTGCCATGAAAAGCTTATCTGAGAGTCTAATCCTTTTCAGGTTGAGGATGCTCTTTCTTTTCCCCACTACGCAAGCCTGGAAAGATTAGATCATAGGAGAAAGTTACTCAGAGGTTCATGTGTAGAAAAGAACACAAGGGTTATGAAGACATCCTATTGGTAACATCTGATGTTTCATTCCTTTAGTTGTCTGTTCTAATCAAGACACTGTGTCTCATTGTTCTTCCTCTATGTGCTAGCTTTCCCAATGTTTGCAGCTCTGATATCTTGAAGCTAGCTGTGGAGGACTTTAACTTCTGCCAGTCCATACACGGTGAAGAAATGAAACGTCTTGACAGGTACACTCCCATAAGCTAATGTGTTTTATGAATATAATCATGCACTTGACTACTTTTATATGGCTAAATCTCATTATCTCTATAAATCTCTGCTCACCAACTTGCAGATGGATTGTGGAGAATAGATTGCAGGAACTGAAGTTTGCAAGACAGAAGCTGGCTTACTGTTACTTCTCTGGTGCTGCAACCCTTTTCTCTCCAGAGCTATCTGATGCTCGTATATCGTGGGCCAAAGGTGGAGTTCTGACAACGGTTATCGATGACTTCTTTGACGTTGGAGCTTCAAAAGAAGAAATGGAAAGCCTCATACACTTGGTTGAAAAGTACATCTATTTGGCTCCTTTTTCAAAGCTCTCTTTCTCTGTTTGTTTATATAACATGTTTCTCGTTTACAAATTACAGGTGGGATTTGAACTGTGTTCCTGAGTATTGCTCTGAGAAAGTCGAGATCATTTTCTCGGTTCTAAGGGATACAATTCTTGAAACGGGAGAAAAGGCATTCATCTATCAAGGACGCAGCGTGACAAACCACATTGTGAAAATTGTAAATCATACCACATTGAACTATATTATATGTTATCATTTGCTAACAATTCATCTGACCATAGTCCATGTGGTGACATATCTTATACAGTGGTTGGATTTGCTCAAATCTATGTTGAGAGAAGCAGAGTGGTCTAGTGAAAAGTCAACACCAAGTTTGGAGGATTACGTGGAAAATGCATATGTATCATTTGCATTAGGACCTATTGTCCTCCCAGCAACCTATCTGATCGGACCACCAATGTCAGAAGAAACCGTCGGAAGCCCCGAGTATAATCAGCTCTACAAACTCATGAGCACTATGGGTCGTCTTCTAAATGACATACAAGGCTTTAAGGTAACACTCGCTGCTTAGAGCTGGAAGATGGTAACTGTAATGGTATTAGATTGGGGTTTAATGTGTGTCAATGTTGTTGGCAGAGAGAAAGCGCTCAAGGGAAGCTGAACTCTGTTTCATTGCACATGGTACATGACCAAGACAATGGCAGCGAAGAGGAGATCATAGAATGTATAAAGGGTTTAGCAGAGAGGAAGAGGGTAGAACTGCAGAAGCTGGTTTTGGAGGAGAAAGGGAGTGTGGTTCCAAGGGAGTGCAAGGAAGCATTCTTGAAGATGAGCAAAGTGTTGAACTTGTTTTACAGGAAAGATGATGGATTCACTTCACAAGATCTGATGAGTGTTGTTAAATCTGTTATGTATGAACCTGTGACCTTACAAGATGAGTCCCTAACTTAATGCAAGTTGATATGGCAATTAAACTTTTTGTTGTTATGTAATGTTCTGGAAATAAGCCGAAACAATTTTCTTAAAATCCTATTTTCTTAAAATCTAATTTATATTCGGTTTAAACAGTTTTAAATTGGTAAATATCGGTCTAAATCAATTTAAATTCGGTTAAAATATGTTAAATCAAACAATAGTATAAATCCAATTTTATTTAAAAAAAAAATTATATATAATTTTTATAATTAATCAAAACAATTTTCTAATTAAAATGGATGATATCTTTTGATCTTTTACCAAATCAGTTTTTACTTTGTAAATGAATGATAGATAATGTTGATGTTAGGATTGAACTGGCTGAGAAATGTTTAAAAATGTTAAAATAAATAAAAATGAAAAATGTAACATGAGCAATAGTATGTGAATAACTCAAAACATATCCCTCAAAATTTTTGGGCAAAGCTTAAAATGATTTCTTCTCATAAGAAACAAGACCGTGAACTCCACCTTCGATCTGTGCTGCACCGGTTCGAGTCTGTCACAAAAAAAAAACAGCATTAACACTAAGCTCAGCAAATCACAGAGACAGTTTCACAAGGACAGTTTCATTCACCTCGAGCCTGAGGACGTTAGATCTCAACAGATCATGAGCAGATTGCAAGGAAGAAGCACCAAGGTCTTGAAAACCTTGCTTCACCGCGTGCATTGTGTAAGGAATCAGCTTCAACACTGATCCTTTATCAGCCACTGCACCAACCACTCCTTGAGCAATCTTGAGATTTGTTTTGTCTCCTAAGTATCTCTGATCACTTCCTTTTGTCATTGCTTCTAGCGATCCCATTCCACGGTACTTCTTGATCCTCTTACCATTCTATCATTACCATAAGCAGCATATCAAGAAATGAGTGTTTGTTAAACCAAAGAGGATGTGATGAATGATGATACCTTATACTCGTAAGACCCAGGAGCCTCAGTGCTTCCGGCTAAGAAGCTTCCCATCATAACAGTTGATGCTCCGAGTACTAGAGCTTTTACAATGTGACCTGAGTTTGAGATACCACCATCCGCTATAACCGGAATCCCACTCTGAGCAGCGAGTGAACAAACCTTGTACACAGCAGTAGCCTAAGATGTCCACATCACACAAAAAAAAACGAATCAGATAAGTTACATAATTCTAAAAATCGGTATAGACGACAGCCTAAACAAAACCATTTTTCTAGATCGTTACATAATTCTAAAAATCGGTTTAGACTACAACCTAAACAAAACGATTTTTCTAGATCGATGAAAAAATCGATCTAGGTGCCCCGCCTAATCAAATAACAATCTCATATAAAGCGCCTAATTGCAGCTATCGATTTTTAAACATCGCATAATTCACAAAGTTCAAATAAATAGTAAGGATTCGGAGCTTCTTCATGTACCTGTCCACGACCAACCGCGCAAACCTCTTGTGTGGTACAAATCGAACCAGACCCCATACCAACTCTCAACCCATCAACTCCAGCTTGAATCAAGTTCTGCGCCTGGTAACTCGTCACAACGTTTCCACCAATCACATCCAACTCAGGATAACTCTTCTTCACATACTTAATCATCTCAAGCTGGTAAATAGAGTTCCCTTGAGAACTATCCAACACCACAACATTAGCCCCAGCTTTAACCAAATGCTCCAGCCTCTCCTTATCGGACTCCCTCGTCCCTATCGCCGCACCAACCATCCACTCCCCGTCTAAACCAACAGTCCCTGGCCCTGACTTGGGATACCCTCTGACCCTCTCTATGTCGTCTCTCGTCACAACATTCACAGTCTCACCGTCCCTTTCGAGAACCACAAAGCCCTTTTGCTTATCTTCTAACAAAGCTTCGATCTTTTCAATGTCAATGTCCCATGGTAGACAATACTCGCTGCCTTCACAGCTCTTCATGTAATCATATATCTTCATCTCTCTTTGCTCGTAGTTCATCTTTTTCCACTGAGCTTTCGTGACGTAGCCTAACAGCTTCGGAACCGTCATTGTTCCTGCTCAAATCAAGTAAACGTTAAAAACTTCATCTCATTCGCTAACTAGCTGTTGGCCTAGTGGTAAGAATGTTTAGTACAGCCACTAGGGTTCGATCCTCGTTGGGACTATTTACAAACATTATTATATCATAGGAACAGTGAAAACGAATCTGATTCTTCTCACCTGATTGCGTGACGAAGACGAAGGAGGAAGGACCAAAGGCGTCCAACGAAGTGATCTCGTACTCCGGGAGCTTCACGCCGGCGTCGGAAGCGATCGGATGACGCAGCGACTTGGCTTGTCGGATCACCGACGCCTGAGCGGCGATGTCGGAGTTGTAATGGACGATCCCGATCCCGCCGAGGGAGGCCATCGCGGCGGCCATGTGAGACTCTGAGACGGTGTCCATCGGAGAGGAGACGCAGGGGATGGAGAGGGGCACGCGCCGGCTGAGTCGCGTGGAGAGGGAAACGGCGTCGGTGGAGAAGTCGATGTAGTGAGGGAGGAAGATGACGTCGTCGTAGGTGTAGGAGTATCCCTGAGAGAAGAGCTTCTCCGCCGGGAAACCATCTTCGAGAGACGTCATCTTGAGGGGAGAGAGAGAGGCGGGGGTGATTAGGATTTAAGCTAGGGCTTTTGGGGAGATTCGTATAAAAGGAAGACGACAAGTTGAGACAGAAGAAGTTGGCACTTGCGTCTTGTAAGAAAGATTAAGTTCAGAGTTTGTATTTATAGTGCTAATCAGATTTGAAGTTACATTGGGGTTACTGACCGGGTTTCGTCTATTTTTTTTTAGCTTTATTTATTTTAAAATCGTTAAACTTTATCAATGTAGTTTATTTTTAAAAGTTAAAACCTATAACAATTTTCTATCAATTTTTACCAATCATGTTTTATCTTTATTTTAAAAACTACAGCAAAAAAATATTAATCAAACTTTTATGTATTTTATGCAAAAAATCTACATCTTTATTTTATAAACCGTAGAGTCTGTAAAATAAAAAATTATTTATATCAAATAAATTAGATAATCCTAATAAAAACATGTATAAATATTTTAATTTAATTAGTGTAATGGTACAACTAAGTGTTTATGTGTTGTATAACTTCGGTTATTTATTCTTTGTATTTTGTTTGTATTTTTCGGGTTGAGAGTGATGATATGACCATAGAAGGTGTGACCTGCTGGTTTTCTTCTTCAATCCGAGCAACTATGGAAAGGGTTGCAAGCTCTCCTCGAGGTGCCATCAACACGATTTTGAACAAGGCGATTGGTAAGTTGGATGCCCGAGAAGAAGAGTTGGTTTCGAGGAACATCCTCGGTTCAAGCATATATTCCACATGGATTGTACCTCAACAAGAAAAGTGATGGGATTGTGGATGTTGCTACGCCGTACTATGCATCTGAGAGAAGGGTCGACAAGCTTGGTTTGGGGTAAGCGGTTAAGATACTATCGGGGAACATAGCCTCCTCTGGTTTATACGCCACTCATATCAGAAAACTATCGAGAGCATGGGGGACGAAGTTTCGCGAAAGTATTTTAAAGTGAAGAAGACAAAGGATGGGAAGGAAAAGGGTCCCAGTAATGAGAAGCGGATGTTAACTTGAAGATGAAATTTGATGGTAGTGGCGATCGTCGAGGATGGCGGTTCTTTACTTTATTTCACGCTTTAGAGGAAGGTCCAAAGGGATACTTCATTGAGTATTTCCTTCTCCAAGCATAGAAGATTTGGAGTTTGCAGAATTTCCATGGGGCGTTACACCTTTGATGATTGCATGAAGGAGATTTTTCATGTAAGGGATCATTTTCGTGATGGGATCGAGCATGCCGATGGGTATTTCAGGTTTATCAACCCTTTGGAGGTATATGAATAACATTTTTCATAAGCATATTTGTTATAATATAACTAAAGTGATTGTGTGAAATGATGTGCGATATTAGCATTTGAATGTATCCCCTCCCAGGAAAGAGATTGAGAGAGCTGTTCAAACTGTTTTGATGGTTGTCCAAGAATGTGCAAATGGAAGTTCAAGAGGACCGAACAACAGTTTCCACTTGACATGATTTATCGGACGCTAGAAACACAAAGGTAAAAGCTTATAATTTTTTAAGTGTTGTTTATGTCATTTTCTTCAAGTTCATAGTTAATTAAATGTGTAATTTGTTGTTGGTCATTTCAGGAGATTATCGGTGTTTTGGAACCAAAAGGAAATGAAGTAGACCTTTTGTATGAAATAATGGATGAAGGGACTTTTGAAGACTTGGAGCTGATAGATGATTCGGATCACGTAATAGCATTGGCAGTTGGAACAAGATCTAATGGAACCAGGGAAAAATCTTGGCCGGATCTATATGAGATGGATGTGGAGAGCAAAGAGAGGAGGACAGGAGAGCAAGCGGAGCTTTCGGCGGAGGCAGAGCAAGCGAAAGCGTGTAAGAAAGCAGGAAGTTAAGGAAAAAGAAAAATCAAAGGAGAAAGAATTAGGCCACGTTCAAAGGAGAAATGAGATGGATAGAATCCAGGAGAATCCTGAAGTGACAAAGGCTTGAATCGTAAGGTAATCCGAAGGTAGAATATAGGTAATCAGGATAGGTAATCATTAAAGGATAGGTGATCAGGAAATTGTCGGATGGAGTAATGAGACGATAAGGAAAGCGAGGATAAAGTATCAGAAATTGCAATAGGATAAGTGATAAGGATGTGAGATAAAGTAATAAAGTGGCTGAAGTGTGATATTGCCAAGAAAGGATGATTAAAATGGTGATGAAGAAATAAAAGATAAGTGAAAGGAGATAAATGAAAGATTAAAGCGAAAATGAAAGAGATGGTAAAACATCTCGAGAGTAGAAAAGTTGATAAATCAAATCATGATCATATAACTTCAATTTTATTTTTAATGATGATGATAAGTCAGGATGTATTTTTTGTATGTAATCACGAAGATGGAGATGAACAATTACACTTAAAATTATGAACTCTGCAGAGAGATTTGAAACTGCTTGAAAAAGCTGCTGTGGACAAGAAGCGATGAGGTTGTAGATAATGATGCTGGAGAAGGAAGGTGAGGTTAGAGTTGATGGCGCTTTAGAGAACACGCTTCGGTTGGAGATTCACGGATCCTGCCGAGATGCCAAAGAGCTGGCGTTCTCATTTGTTGAGGTCCTTTTACGCCAAACTGATTGGCTGAACTATGTTGTTGTTTTGGAACTTGTATGTGTTTGTTTTAAAACCTAAAACGGATGAACTTGTATGTGTGTGTGTTTTAAAACCTAAAACTTGTATGTGTGTGTGTTTTAAAACCTAAATCCAAACTTGGTGGTTGAACAGGTTGCAATTACAGGTGGGAAGTAAAACAACATTATTACAGCATCAACTATGCCAAAAAATATGAAAGTAGTATAACTAGAAAAACTAGTACACCTAGTGTTAAATTAAAAAGTGTAGGACTTATCCGGGAATCCACTTATTTGAAACTCATTATGCACACAAAGTTGTTTTAGTTTTTAGTTTATCTTGGTTTCTACAAAGTTGTCTAATTTATTAGTTATCTTGGCTTACACAAAGTTGTACTAGTTTATTAGTTATACTAGTTTGTACAGAGTTGTACTTTGGTGAAACACGAATATATTAGTTGTACCAAGAGAAAATACCATTATCTAAGTTGTACCACTCATTTATGTTAACATGTGTTTGCCGGGATACAATGAAATCATCACTATTGTGAAAATACTTGTCATGTATGTTTTTCAAAATATGTGGACAAATATGTTAACAAACCTTAAAAGTATAAGGTAGATCAAGCAAACTTTTGTGATGGAGGTAGAAATCGGAAAAAAAACAATACAAAACACAAAGAAACCTATCCAAACACTTAAAATTAGACCATTTGAATGTTTTATTAATATGGAAAAACCTAAAATAATATTTAAATTTCAGATCCTCCATAGTTTACTAGTTATTCCAAGTAGAACCTATTTTAGTAAACTAGACATAGTTGAACTAGTTATTCCAGGTATAACTTATTTTTAGTTTTACTAGTTGTACCAAGTATAACAACACAAAACATGAATGTTAGGTTTAATGAAGTTTTACAATTGTACTTGTTGCGCAAGCGAACAACACATTACATAAATAAGTTCTACAACACATAAATAAGTTTCATAACACTTTGATACCGATGATCCTCACGTTTTTGTCTTGAGGATCATTCTTTCTAACATGATGGTACCGGATTCATTCTTTCTAACATGTACAAGTAAGATGGAAGTCTGCAAAACTCAGGGTTACCGCGAATCAACGACGACTTTGTGTTTCCTCTCAAAGCTGTAGAATATGAAACCGTGACACCTAGTTTGTTCTTCACCAACTTTATGAGAGACTGGATCTGGAGTCTTGTATTGGCTGGATAATCTTCATGCACCACTCCTGCGACCAAGCTTGGTGTTCCTCTTTTCCCCTCTTGGTTACACTTCCCTCCCGAGTACACGTATGCATCTTTCTATCGTTCGACGAAAAGGCTGAGTTTTCAGCCTTGCGCTCGTAAATACCATCTGCATCCAACCCCGACATTTCAATACATAAGCGATGCGATCGTCTGATTATATCAACCTCAAAACAATTGAATGCACTCCTGCGTCCACTAAATTCCTCACTCTTCCTGTGCAAATTCTTGATACAAACTCATATCAATACCATCATCCCACTCAGCATTGACAATGTATGAGATGGTGTGTGGCAACTCCTCCCTATCATTCATTTCATCACCTTCTTCATTGCAATCCTCATGCTCATACCTATCTGATTGTCTTGGAGGAACAATTGCTAACTCCTCATGATTATACCCATCTGATTGGTTTGAGGAACAATTGCCAACTCCTCAACTCCAGCCATACCATCATTAGCTGCATCAATCAATTTCCTCGTTAAGCGCTGCGTTACTCGATTTTACGAGATATTTTCGGAAAACTCCACATCGCAAAACACTACGCGGTTTTTCCTATCCACCTCCATTAAATATCCTAAAACATCTTCATCATCCAAAATATAACAAGGCCTCTTATTATCCGACCAGGGGATAGTAGCTGATTGAAGCTTAAATTAATACATCGATATTCATTTCTTTCTCTATTTCGTTACTTGAAACACTATGGCTCCAAAGACTCAAGCCACCGAACAACAAACAAAAAGCATGCCGCCGAGAAGAAGAAGAATGAGTCGTGGAGAAGAAGAAAGCCGGAGAGAAGAAAGTCGAGGCGGAAAAGAAGAAGAAAGACTGCGATCATGAAAAAGAAAAAGCAGCGTGAAAAGGAGGAGAAGCTCAAGTAAAAAAAAGAGAGCAGAGAAAAAGAAGATGAAACGCAGAGAAGAAGAGGAAGCTGATAGCAGGTAGACGATGAGTCCTCGTCCATCCATCCACAAGCTGCCTCGGACCGCATCTTCACCGTAACATCGCCGATCCCGATCATTATCCGCCACTATCAACGGAGTTACCTTCGGCAGATGATGAGGTACGCCAGCCCATCAGTCCGATTGAGCCACAAAAATCACCTACTCAAACACCCAATGAGCGGAGAATCCATCGAAGCTCCAATAACTTCTACCAACGAGAATCGAGCCTCACCCGAGGCCGCCTAACATTAACGCAAACCAGAAACAAATCAATTAAAATGGTTTTGGAATTTTATGATAAAATTGGACTAACAAATAGGAACCGGAGCGTGATTGGATCTAACAACATAGATTCAAATTCATACTGCTATGGATCTGCCGCCATCGACGACCACGCCCAAGAACGGTAAACAAGTCAACTTAAATGGTTCTAAATATTTATCATGGTCAAAAAAAAAGAGTGATTATATAAGAAGTGTAACTAGTACAACTAAAAGAATGAAACTAGTTCAATGGTAATAAAATGTTGTAAAACGAATCAATGGAACTAGTATAACTAGTACAACCAATGCTTTAACTAATATAATGGTATAACTATGAAAAGTATAATTAGTCTAACTAATACAACCGAGTATTAAATTACTAGTACAACTAAAAGAGTGAAAATGGTGCAACCTGGTAATAATATGTTGTAAACAAATTCGGGATAACTAGTAAAATTTTTTATAAGTAATATAACTGTACAACTACGCTTCTTATATCGTGTAGTCCTACTAGCATAACGAGAAGTATTTTGTATAACCGTTTAATGAGATGGTGTTGTTGTTGTATAACCAGGCTTTCTGGTAACTAGTAATATTATTTTAATTTAATTAGTGTAACCGTACAATGCTAGTGTTTATGTGTTGTATAACTCGCTTATTTATTCTTTGTATTTTGTTTGTATTTTTCGGTCGAGAGTGATGATATGACCATGAAGTTTGCATGCACCGCTGGTTTTTCTTCAATCCGGTAGCAACTATGGAAAGGGTTGCAAGCTCTCCTCAAGGTGCCATCAACACATTTTCAACAAGACGCATTGGTAAGTGGATGCCCTCGTAGAAGAGTTGGTTTCGTGAACATCCTCAGCCTGCATATATTCCACATGGATTGTACCTCAACAAGAAAAGTGATGGGATTGTGGATGTTGCTACTGCACTATGCATACGAAGGGTCGACAAGCTTGGTTTGGGGTAAACGGTGTTCCAATTAGATACTCTATCGTGGAACATACCTCCTCTCCGGGTTTATATCGCCACTCATATCCGTAAAACTATCGTGAGCATGTGGAGACTGAAGTTTGCAGAAAGTATTTTAAAGTGAAGAAGACAAAGGATGGGAAGGAAAAGGGTCCGCAAGTGACGAAGCGGATGTTAAGGAGAAACTTGAAGATGAAATTTGATGGTAGTATGATTGGCCTGAGGATGGCTTTTTTACTTTCCTGCTAGCTTTAAGAGGAAGGTCCAAAGCAGGATACTTCATCGGCATTTCCTTCTCCGCAAGAGAAGATTTTTGCATCCAATTTCCATGGGGCGTTACACCTTTGATGATTGCATGAAGGAGATTTTTCATGTAAGGGATCATTTTGATGGGATCCTGAAAGCATGCATGCACAAGGTATTTCTCGGTTTATCAACCCTTTGAGGTATATGAATAACATTTTCATAAGCATATTTGTTATAATATAACTAAAGTGATTGTGTGAAATGATGTGCGATATTAGCATTTGAATGTATCCCCGTCCCTAGGGAAAGATTCAGAGCCTGCTCCAAACCGCTTTGATGGTTGTCCAAGAATGTGCAAATGGAAGTTCAAGAGGACCGAACAACAGGATTTCCACTCACATGATTTATCTGGACGCTAGGAAACACAAAGGTAAAAGCTTATAATTTTTTAAGTGTTGTTTATGTCATTTTCTTCAAGTTCATAGTTAATTAAATGTGTAATTTGTTGTTGGTCATTTCAGAGATTATCAGGTTTTTGGAACCAAAAGGAAATGAAGTGACCTTTTGTATGAAATAATGGATGAAGGGACTTTGAAGACTCGAGCTGGAGATGGATGATTCGATGACTAGACATGGCTGCTGACATGGAACAAGATCCTAATGGAACCAGGGAAAAAATCTTCTGCCGGATCTATATGAGATGGATGTGAGAACCCGAGAGCAACAAGAGAGGCAGTGGAGGCGAGGGTGGCAGAGGCGAAAGTGGGGGGCGAGGTGGAGGCTGAGGAGAGAAGGAGAGGCGAGGCAGGAGGGCGAGGGGGGTGGAGGGGAGTTCAAATGGGGGCGAAGGGTCGTGAGAGTTAAGAGAATTAGGAATGAAGTGAACAAAGAATGGATGATGGATTTGATCAGAGACGAAACAATTGGCTCGGAAGCAAGAGTAAAAGTTGGAAGAAGAAAATCCAGAGAAAGTTGGTCGCCCGTGAGGGCGGTGATGTATGGTGATAAAGGAGGCTGAGATACTTGGTGATAAGGAGGGCAGATGCATGGTGATAAGGAGGGTGAGATACATGGTGATAAGGATGGTGATGAGACTAACAAGGATGGTGATAAGGGATAAGGATGGTGATGATGAGCCTGGAGGAGGGCAGGGAGGGGGTGATAATGGGGTGGATGGATGAGTGGTGGAAGGAAGGATACGGTGAGAGGAGATGAGGCAGATGCCGACAAGGTGAGTTGGAGGCTGAGAAGGATAAGTGAGAAACAGATTGTGGAGGCGAGGTGGAAAGGATGGTGAGAAACATATCGAGGCTGAGAATGGAAGTCGATGCAAGGTAAGTCATGATAACATATAACTTCAAATTTTATTTTTAATGATGATGATCTAAGTCGATGTATTTTTGTTCAATGTAGATAATAGATGGAGATGAACAATCTACACTTCAAATTATGGCGCATAACGCAGAGATTTGAGAAGGTCACAAGGAAAAAGCCGCTGTGGGATGGATGAGGTTGTAGATAATGATGATGCTGGAGAAGGAAGGTGAGGTTAGAGTTGATGACGCTTTAGAGAACACATGTTCGGGTTGGAGATTCACAGGATCCCTACTGAGATGCCAAAGAGGGTGCCCCGCGTTCATTCATTGAGGTCTCCTTTACGCCAAACTGATTTGGCTGAACTATGTTGTTTTGGAACTTGTATGTGTTTGTTTTAAAACCTAAAACGGATGAACTTCAGGTGTGTTTTAAAACCTAAAACTTGTATGTGTGTGTGTTTTAAAACCTAAATCCAAACTTGGTGGTTGAACAGTTGCAATTATTGTGGAAGTAAAACAACATTACAAGATCAACTATGCCAAAAAATATGAAAGTAGTATAACTAGAAAAACTAGTACACCTAGTGTTAAATTAAAAGTGTAGACTTATCCGGGAATCCACTTATTTGAAACTCATTATGCACACAAAGTTGTTTTAGTTTTTTAGTTGTAATGGTTTCTACAAAGTTGTACTAATTTATTAGTTATACTCCAGACAAAGTTGTACTAGTTTATTAGTTATACTAGTTTGTACAGAGTTGTACCAAGTGCTGAACCCGAATATATTAACGGCAAAGAGAAAATACCATTATCTAAGTTGTACCACTCATTTATGTTAACATGTGTTTGCCCTGGATACAATGAAATCATCACTATTGTGAAAATACTTGTCATGTTTTCAAAAATATGTGGACAAATATGTTAACAAACCTTAAAAGTATAAGGTAGATCAAGCAAACTTTTGGATGGAGGTAGTAAATCCGAAAAAAAACAATACAAAACACAAAGAAACCTATCCAAACACTAAAAATTGTAACCATTTGAATATTTTAATGGATATCCATATTTTATTTCATGTAAACTATATTATTAAATAACCGGTATTTATTCCAAAAGATAACTTATTTTTAGTTTTACTAAGTGTATTCAAGATAACAACACAAAACATGAATGTTAGGTTTAATGAAGTTTTAACCAATTGTACCTTGTACTGCATTGAAACAACACATTACATAAATAAGTTCTACAACACATAAATAAGTTTCATAACACTTTGATACCGGATGATCCTCGGCTTGTTTTTGTACCGAGGATCATTCTTTCTAACATGTGATGGTACCAGGATTCATTCTTTCTAACATGTACAAGTAAGATGGAAGTCTAGCAAAACTCTCCCCGAGGGTTACCAACGAAATCAATCGACACTTTGTGTTTCTCTCAAAGCCGTAGAATATGAAACCGTGACACCTAGTTTGTTCTTCACCAACTTTATGAGACTTTGATCCGAGTCTTGTATTGGCCCGGATAATCTTCATGCACCACTCGCCACAAGCTTGGTGTTCCTCTTTTCCCCTCTTGGTTACACTTCCTCTCCCCGAGTACACGATGCATCTTTCTATACGCTCGTTAACCAAAAGGCTGAGTTTTTCAGCCTTGCGTACCAAATACCATCTCGCATCCAACCCCACGACATTTCAATACATAAACAAGACGATTCGCCTTGATTATATCAACCTCAAAACAATTCAATGCACTCCTCGCTGGCCCACTAAATTCTCACTTTTCCTAGTCGCAAATTCTTGATACAAACTCATATCAATACCATCATCCCACTCCAAGATTGACAATCAGGTTCTACAGATGGTGACAGCCGCAACTCCTCCCTATCATTCATTTCATCACCCTCTTCATTGCAATCCCTATGCTCATACCTATCTGATTGTCTTGGAGGAACAATTGCTAACTCCTCATGATTATACCCATCTGATTTTCCTGAGGAACAATTGCCAACTCCTCAACCCATACCATACCAGCCTCGCATCAATCTGAACCTCGCTCATAGAAAAAACCGCTTCATTTCCGATTTTCAGATATTTTAAAACTCCACATGCAAAACACTACGCCTTTTTCTATCCACCTCCATTAAATATCCTAAAACATCTTCATCATCCAAAATATAACAAGGCCTCTTATTATATACCACTGACCTGGGATAAGAGCTCAAGCTTTAGCTTCACGCAGCTACATCGATATTCATTTTCTTGCCTATTCTATCAACCAAGGAGAATAGGTTATCTCCTCATATTTTCCTCTCATTACTAATGTATATATATTTTGTCTCCACCATGATCAAAATGTATCACCACAGCTCCATACCATCCAGTTCCTGAAAAGAGTTAAAACCAACATTACAAATTACAAGTTATATCATTATAATGAAGTTCTAAAATAAATAAGTTATACTAGTATTACCAGCTATACCGGTTTACATGTAACAGTCGTTTATAAGTTATACTAGTTATACTAGTATTTGACTTGTCAAAGGATACTAAGAGTTATCAAGTTTTACCCATACTCTATTCTTGTTACTTAGAGTTGTACCAGGTTTACTAGTTGTACTAGTGTTATTCTTAAAGTTTTACCGGGTTTACGTGTGTACTCAACGCCTGCGAATCAGTGTAACCAATGTAAAAATGATTTAATCTACAATATCATGATTCATACTATAAGAGCGTTATCTTAAACCATGGAACCTGACTCATAATGGTAACATACATATTATGGGACTAAAACTAAAACAAACAAATAAAAAGAAGAGGAGTGAGAGAGAGAGGGAGAGAGTATACACTTACCAAGCGATTTCAAGACCAAGGATCTAGGTACATTTGTCGCCTTCAAGGATCTAGAAAAGTCAGTAGAAGAACCCTAAGAAACGAAATTAAAGGTTCGGGATAAAACTCAAGAAGAAAACTTTGGTTGGTGATTGAAATGAATTTTCGTGGGTGGTTGAGTAATGAAGAAGATGGTAGGAGTTATTACTTTGATTCTGCAACCGCACGAGAGAAGAGAAAGGAAGAAGAAAATTGACTAACCGAGATTAGTTTCCATTATTTGATCCAATGGCTCACATGCCACTTTCATTAAACGCAAATCGCAGAATTTTAATGTACTCTTTGGCCCATGATAGATCACAATTGGTCTATGTAGACTTTTTTGTCTTTTTGGTCTCATATAGATCATTGTCCCGGCTTCAAGGGTTTTTGGGAGATTCGTATAAAAGGAAGACGACAAGTTGAGACAGAAGAAGTTGGCACTTGCGTCTTGTAAGAAAGATTAAGTTCAGAGTTTGTATTTATAGTGCTAATCAGATTTGAAGTTACATTGGGGTTACTGACCGGGTTTCGTCTATTTTTTTTTAGCTTTATTTATTTTAAAATCGTTAAACTTTATCAATGTAGTTTATTTTTAAAAGTTAAAACCTATAACAATTTTCTATCAATTTTTACCAATCATGTTTTATCTTTATTTTAAAAACTACAGCAAAAAAATATTAATCAAACTTTTATGTATTTTATGCAAAAAATCTACATCTTTATTTTATAAACCGTAGAGTCTGTAAAATAAAAAAATTATTTATGATATCAAATAAATTAGATAATCCTAATAAAAACATGTATAAATATTTTAATTTAATTTTGAGTGTTTTAAAATTATTGAAATATTTAAAATAACATAAATATTATTTACATATCACACTTTGAATAACCGTAAACTTTGTTAATTTATAAAAAAAATATCAATATAAATTATTTGAATTGATAAAAATCATTATTTTATATATACATCATATATTACACATATTTTATTTTAAAATATCTATAGCATATACTTTACATCTACAACAAATTTAACTATAACAAAAGGTTCTGCAAAAAAAAAAATTTGCGGTAACAATTTTACAACTACAACCAACTCACTTACAACTAAAATTTATAGCTAAATTTTAACGGTTACGGTGAAACCAATCATCACCATTATTCGACTTTTTCCTTTTCAATATCTTACGGTTTCCAAATTGAATTCTACTTAGTAGTGTAGTTTTGGAGATATATATGGCTTGATTTTTTGTATAAAGAGATGACCTGATTTGTATGGTTCCCTCATTATCCTCGTATGGAGGCTTTTGGACCCTGGTTTTTGTGAGTTGGGGCAGGTGATTTTTGTTGGTTGTAACCTTATGCAAATATATATATATATATATATATATATATATATATATATATATATATATATATATATCCTAATTTGACTGGAAAAAAATGAATTTTATAGGTGAAATAACTCAATAAATAAATTATGATATTGAACTATTTGTAAGTTTTTTCCTGAGAAGTTAGTTGAATTTCAGTCAAGATATTTTTATTTACTAAAAAATAGTTGAAAGATCTTTTTATATACATAAAATATTTTATATTAAAATATTTGAAAATTTTAAGAGAAATTTTCTAGAATATCACTAAATTTTTTATCATAAATATAGCATAAAAAGGTTAAAATGACCAAAAATATTTTATTAAAAAGAAAAAGTTTATAAGTCTAAGATTAAATAATCTAGAATTAGGGTTTGGATTAGAAGGATAAATCTTTTTGGGAGGGAAGGGAGGGGGGGGGGGTTAGGATTTTTTTAATGTTTAAAATTTAAAATAATAATTTTTAAAATAGTTTAAAAAATTCCGGATTTCAAAATAAAATTTATTGTTTTTTGAAAAAAACTTGAAATTTTATGTTGAAAGAAAAATAAATATTATGATTTGGAAAATGTGTTTTCCGAAAATACAATTTTGTTTTTGTTATTTTTATTATTTATTTAAATAAAAATTTATATATATAATGATATTTAATTTTTTAATGAAACGTATTTTAGTCATTTTAATTAGTTTTTTGGTTTAAAATCGAGTTTAGTGTATTTTGGAAGGAGAATTGCCCTTTTAAAAATACACAGGAACTCAGCTGGCAGGAAACTAAAAACATAAAAGAAAATAAAGAACAAAAAAACTAGGGGCCATAAACCAACGTGCGGAAACCGGAGTGGTTTTGACAACGAAGATCGTCAACCCAAAAGAGGACAAAATGGAGCCAAACCGCGGAAAGATCTTGATGCCGATAGTTTAAACATATAACATCAGGTGCTATTCTCTAATATTGCGGAACGTTTTAACTAACTCTAGGCCTGATACATAAAGACTTGTTACTTTGTTAGTAAGGACAAAAGAGCTTTTCACAAGTCCGTACTGAATAAAACGCTAATACATCAAGTTACATGATTTCAAGTTTTCAACGACAAATTGCCGGACTAAGAATCATTTAGTATTTGCTTATCTCAACTATGAATATCAGCATAAAACATAACTAGCAGTATGTGTGATACTTGACGTGTTCTACTCTCTACCATAGTGACCTTCTACAGCTCTACTGGTGGAAAATTCTTTTACAAAGAAAAAGTTGTCCTAATGAGAATATATTATTACTTTTATTTTCGAAGTTCCTATGTCATTGCAATGGAAAAGGGACGTGTGTGTATATAATAAAGGAATCACTAGTGTCTAGTGATATCAAGCAGTAGCAGATGCAATGTACTTGTAAGTTGCAAGTCTAGAAGACCTAATTCCAGCAAAGCAAGAATATGAGTTTAGCACATTATGCATGTGCTTATGCCATTTTGGAGGAAATTAGTGTATTTATAAAGTGAGAGACCCACCTAACATATTATATATCAACAACATATTTGATATTATTCGTATCCACAAAAAGATGAAAAATAAAAGAGAGAGACGTCTTCTTCAATCTTCATGCATCAGAAGAAATCAAAATGGCACCCATTATAGCCTGTTTTCCATTAAAACCAGACAAAGTTAAAGTGAATATTAATATGGTCAGAATTTTTATAAGATAAAGGATGGAAGGGTCCGCAAGACGGGCGGATGTTGGAGAAACTTGAAGATGAAATTTGATGGTAGTGGCGATCGTCGAGGATGGCGGTTCTTTACTTTCTCGCTACGCTTTAAGAGGAAGGTCCAAAGGGATACTTCATGAGTATTTCCTTCTAAGCAGAAGATTTGGAGTTTTGCACCGAATTTCCATGGGGCGTTACACCTTTGATGATTGCATGAAGGAGATTTTTCATGTAAGGGATCATTTTCGTGATGGGATCCCAGAGCATGCATGTAGGTTTCCTGGGTTTATCAACCCTTTGGAGGTATATGAATAACATTTTTCATAAGCATATTTGTTATAATATAACTAAAGTGATTGTGTGAAATGATGCGATATTAGCATTTGAATGTATCCCCGTCCCTAGGAAAGATTCAGAGAGCCTGCTCCAAACCTGTTTTGATGGTTGTCCAAGAATGTGCAAATGGAAGTTCAAGAGGACCGGAACAACAGATTTCCACTTGACATGATTTATCGGACGCTAGGAAACACAAAGGTAAAAGCTTATAATTTTTAAGTGTTGTTTATGTCATTTTCTTCAAGTTCATAGTTAATTAAATGTGTAATTTGTTGTTGGTCATTTCAGGAGATTATCAAGGTTTTGGAACCAGGAAATGAAGTAGACCTTTGTATGAAATAATGGATGAAGGGACTTTTGAAGACTGGAGCTGATAGATGATTCGATACGCTAGACATAGCTGATTGGGAACAAGATCCTAATGGAACCGGGAAAAATCTTCTGGGATCTATATGAGATGGATGAGAACCGAAACAAGAGGAGGCAGGAAGAGGCAGAGGCGAGCAGAGGCGAAGGCGGCGGAGGCAGGCAAAGGAGAAAGCGAGGCGAAAAGGAGGCGAAAGGGTGAGGCGTGGAGTTCAAACAGGAAGCAGGTCGGAGAGTTTAAGAGAATTGATTAAGGAACAAAAGAATGGATGATGGATTTGCATCGAGACGAAACAATGGTTCTGGAAAGAGTAAAGGAGTCGAAGAAGAAAAATCCAGAGAGAAAGTGATCGCTCCAGAGGAGATGTATGGTGATAAGGAGGCTGAGATACTTGGTGATAAGGAGGGCTAGATGCATGGTGATGAGAGTGAGACATGGTGATAAGGATGGTGATGAGACTAACAAGGATGGTGATAAGGCTGATAAGGATGGTGATGATGAGCCCGATGGAGAGGCGAGGATGGTGAAGGCTGATAAGGATGGTGATGAGCCCGATAAGGAGGGCGAGGATGGTGATGAGAGACAAGGTGATGAGGCAGAAGGATGGTGAAGGCAGATTGAAGAGGTGACAAGGGTGATGAAAGGAAGGATATGGAGGCGAGGGAGGTGGAAGGATGAAGAAAGATCGAGGTAGGAGAAGTTGATGCAAGGTAAGTCATGATAACATATAACTTCAAATTTTATTTTAATGATGATGATCTAAGTCGGATGTATTTTTGTTCAATGTAGATACGAAGATGGAGATGAACAATCTACACTTCAAATGGCGCGCATAATCGAGAGATTTGAGAAGGTCTGCATGAAAAAGCCGTGGACAAGACAGATGAGGTTGTAGATAATGATGCTTTGGAGAAGGAAGGTGAGGTTAGAGTTGATGACGCTTTAGAGAACACAGCCTTCGGTTGGAGATTCACAGGATCGCCGAGATGCCAAAGAGGGTGCCAGCGTTCTCATTTGTTGAGGTCTCCTTTACGCCAAACTGATTTGGCTGAACTATGTTGTTTTTGGAACTTGTATGTGTTTGTTTTAAAACCTAAAACGGATGAACTTGTATGTGTGTGTGTTTTAAAACCTAAAACTTGTATGTGTGTGTGTTTTAAAACCTAAATCCAAACTTGGTGGTTGAACAGGTTGCAATTACGGGAAGTAAAACAACATTACAAAGATCAACTATGCCAAAAATATGAAAGTAGTATAACTAGAAAAACTAGTACACCTAGTGTTAAATTAAAAGTGTAGGACTTATCCGAATCCACTTATTTGAAACTCATTATGCACACAAAGTTGTTTTAGTTTTTAGTTGTCTGGTTTCTACAAAGTTGTACTAATTTATTAGTTATACTGGCTTGCACAAAGTTGTACTAGTTTATTAGTTATACTAGTTTAGCAGTTGTACTTTTGCGAATGAAACCTGAATATATTAGTGTCCAAAGAGAAAATACCATTATCTAAGTTGTACCACTCATTTATGTTAACATGTGTTTCCGGATACAATGAAATCATCACTATTGTGAAAATACTTGTCATGTATGTTTTCAAAAATATGTGGACAAATATGTTAACAAACCTTAAAAGTATAAGGTAGATCAAGCAAACTTTTGTGATGGAGGTAGAAATCTAAAAAAAAAACAATACAAAACACAAAGAAACCTATCCAAACACTTAAAATTAGACCATTTGAATGTTTTATTAATATGGAAAAACCTAAAATAATATTTAAATTTCAGATCCTCCATAGTTGTACTAGTTATTCCAAGAGAGAACCTATTTTAGTAAACTGACATAGTTGAACTAGTTCCAAAGATAACTTATTTTTAGTTTTACTAGTTGTACCAAGATAACAACACAAAACATGAATGTTAGGTTTAATGAAGTTTTACCAATTGTACTCACTGTTGCATTGAAACAACACATTACATAAATAAGTTCTACAACACATAAATAAGTTTCATAACACTTTGATACCGATGATCCTCACTTGTTTTTGTCTCGAGGATCATTCTTTCTAACATGATGGTACCAGGATTCATTCTTTCTAACATGTACAAGTAAGATGGAAGTCAGCAAAACTCTCCGAGGGTTACCACGCCAAATCATCGATGACTTTGTGTTTCCCTCTCAAAGCCGTAGAATATGAAACCGTGACACCTAGTTTGTTCTTCACCAACTTTATGAGAGACTTTGGATCTGGAGTCTTGTATTGGCCGGATAATCTTCATGCACCACTCACCAAGCTTGGTGTTCCTCTTTTCCCCTCTTGGTTACACCTCCCTCCCCGTAATCGTGATGCATCTTTCTATATGCTTCGACACGAAAAGGCTGAGTTTTTCAGCCTTGCAGCTCAAATACCATCTGCATCCAACCCCACGACATTTCAATACATAAATGACGATTCGCCTTGATTATATCAACCTCAAAACAATTCAATGCACTCCCTCAAGGTTCACTAAATTCCTTTCCTTAGTCGCAAATTCTTGATACAAACTCATATCAATACCATCATCCCACTCAGCATTGACAATTGTGTCTACAGATGGTGTAACAGCGGCAACTCCTCCCTATCATTCATTTCATCACCCTCTTCATTGCAACCTCATGCTCATACCTATCTGATTGTCTTGGAGGAACAATTGCTAACTCCTCATGATTATACCCATCTGATTGGTTTTGAGGAACAATTCAACTCCTCAACTCCAGCCATACCATCATTAGCTCGGCATCAATCTGAATTTCCTCGCTCATAAAACCGCTACTTCCTGATTTTACGAGATATTTTCGAAAACTCCACATGCAAAACACTACTTTTTCCTATCCACCTCCATTAAATATCCTAAAACATCTTCATCATCCAAAATATAACAAGGCCTCTTATTATCCACCTGGGGATAGAGCTTATTGAAGCTTCTCAGCAGCCTACATCGATATTCATTTTCTTGCCTATTCTATCAACCAAGCGAGAATAGGTTATCTCCTCATATTTTCCTCTCATTACTAATGTATATATATTTTGTCTCCACCATGATCAAAATGTATCACCACAGCTCCAGTACCATCCATAGTTCTCGAAAAGAGTTAAAACCAACATTAAACTTACAAGTTATATCGGTTATACGAGTTCTAAAGTCGCTTAAATACGGGTTATACTAGTATTACCGGTTATACTTGTTTACATGTAACAGTCGTTTATAAGTTATACTAGTTATACTAGTATTTGACTTTGTCAAAGGACTACTAAGAGTTATACAAGTTTTACCCATACTCTTATTCAGTTACTTAGAGTTGTACCAGGTTTACTAGTTGTACTAGTGTTATTCTTAACGAGTTTTACCAGTTTACTGTGTGTACTCAACGTCTCCATACTGTAACCAATGTAAAAATGATTTAATCTACAATATCATGATTCATACTATAAGAACGTTATCTTAAACCATGGAACCTGACTCATAATGGTAACATACATATTATGGGACTAAAACTAAACAGAAAACAAATAAAAAAGAAGAGAAGAGGAGAGAAGGAGAGGGAGAGAGTATACACTTACCAAGCGATTTCAAGACCGGACGAGACATCTTTGCTTCAGGACGAGAAAAGTCGTAAGAACCCTAAGAAACAAATTAAAGGTTTGTGGATAAAACTTGAAGAAAACTTTGGTTGGTGATTGAAATGAATTTTCGTGGGTGGTTGAGTAATGAAGAAGATGAAGATGTGAGGGAGTTAATATGGATTTTGGGACCCGCATTTGAGAAAGAGAAAGAAAAGAAGAAAAATGGACTAATTAGAGTTTCCATTATTTGATCCAATGGTTCACACGCCACTTTCATTAATGGCAATTGGTAATTTCACCGTCCATGATAGATCACAATTGGTCTATGTGACTTTTTGTCTTTTGGTCATATAGATCATGTCCCGGTTTAAGCTAGGGTTTTGGGAGATTCGAATAAAGAGGAAGACGACAGGTTGAAACAGAAGTAGTAGTTGGAACTTGTGTCTTGTAAGAAAGATTAAGTACTTCAGAGTTTGTTTATATATAGTGCTAATCAGATTTGAAGTTATTCCTTTTTTGTTATATTAAATTATTTGTAATTATACTTTTCCTAATTAAAAGAGGACCGATACAAAACTACTTTTTTTTCATATAAATCATAACCGGTTGTTAGCAATTCTTTTGAAATTTGTGTCAACGACCAGACATGATTTAGTTTTATGAGTTTTGGTTGACAAAAAAGTCTGAGTCAAGAGCTTTTCAGTAAGTCCATCCTGAATAAAGCCAAACCCTCAAGCGAAGTGTTTCAGATTAGCTTATCTTTGTTATGAATATCAGCATAATAAAACATAATTAGCAGACTAGCAGTGTGATCAGTGCTGGCTCTTGACACGTGCTAAGAGTCCATTTGCATTAGGTCCAAAAAAACTTTACAAGATTTTAGTTACTAGTATTTTAGAGTTTTCTCCAAAATTTTAGGGCCCTTTTTCATGAATTTCTTTTAATTATTATTGTAAATAAGGCTTGCAAGCAAGTCTTGCACAAGGTCCACATAAAAACGAGCCGGGGTCTGAGTGTGATATAGTTCACGTGTCTCATACTGACCTTTTGCTGGTGTAAAAGGGATGTGGGCTTAATAAAGGAATTATTAGTGATAGTAGTTAGTAGATGCAATGTACATGTAAATTGTAATTCTAGAAGACCAAATTCCATTAGCAAAAAGCAATATACGAATTTAGCACAAGATTTATAATTATGCGCTTATGCCATTTTCGAGTAAATTAGTGTATTTATAAAGCCTTTAAAAGTTACATACAACTTACAAGTGAGAGACCCACCTAACATATTATATATCAAAAACACATTTGATATTATTCGTATCCACAAAAAGATGAAAAATAAAAAGTGAGAGACGTCTTCAGTCTTCATGCATCAGAAGAAATCAAAATGGCACCCATTATAGCCTGTTTTCCATTAAAACCAGACAAAGTTAAAGTGAATATTAATATGGTCAGAATTTTTTATAAGATAAAAGGAATACTCTGTCAACAATAATAAATTAATTGAGAATTATATGAGTAAATGGTTTACTTGGGTCGACAGTAACAAGCATGCCAGTGCCACCGAATGTGCACGAGCCACCGGAACTTTTGGTCCGCTGCCAATAGCTATTGAAGGCGAATGAAGCATGTGCCCACAATGTATTGGGCTTAAAGCAAGGTCCATTTGGCTGAATTGAATGACAATCAGCTCCTGATCCACATGCAAAGTTCATGGCTTCTTGAATAATTGGGTCAGGTACGGTGGGCTTAGCTACACACCAGTAAGCCGAGGTCGGAGTTGCGCCAGACGGTGGTGGTACCATAGGCGGTGGATAGACTATCGGAGGTAAAAACCCTGATGATGGAGTCGGAATTGATCCGGTTGGGGATGGATGGTTACCGGACGGTGTAGGAGTGTCGGTCGGGGTTGATGGGCCTGGCTCGTTGTAAGGTGGGCCTGAAATGGGTCCTGATGGGCCTGGTGTATAACCGGGTACAGAAGGGCTAGGAACTGTTTCTGGCGGGTTAGGACTGGATGATTCAGGCGGGTTTGGGACTGTAACGGGTGGGTTTGGGTTTGATGATGATTCTGGTGGGTTTGGGTTAGAGGATGATTCTGGTGGACTAGGGACATTAACAGGTGGGTTTGGGTTAGAAGATGATTCAGGTGGGTTCGGGTTTGAGTTTGGGTTTGAGGTGGAATCAGGTGGGTTCGGGTTCGAGTTCGGATTTGAAGTGGAATCGGGTGGGTTTGGATTTGAGTTCGGGTTAGAAGATGATTCAGGTGGGTTGGGTACAGTGATTGGGCTGGGAGGTGGGCTAAGTCCAGGATTGGAACCGGAGGGAGGTGAGTTTAGAGGAGTATTTGGGGGTTGACACAAAAGGAGGGGCATTTCCGGGAACTGGAAGTGGAGGAAGTGAAGCATAGGGAGGTAGAGTGAGAGTTGTGCTGAATTGAAGGATGGTTGTTGCTTGAATGCTTTGTGATCATCTAACAAGCTTTTTGGCTTCTTCTTCTTTGAGTGTCTCTCAAATCCCACAAGTTTTCTTGCATCTACTACTAAATGAAGTAGACCTTTGTATGAAATAATGGATGAAGGGACTTTTGAAGACTTGGAGCTGATAGATGATTCGATACGCTAGACATAGCTGATTGGGAACAAGATCCTAATGGAACCGGGAAAAATCTTCTGGGATCTATATGAGATGGATGAGAACCGAAACAAGAGGAGGCAGGAAGAGGCAGAGGCGAGCAGAGGCGAAGGCGGCGGAGGCAGGCAAAGGAGAAAGCGAGGCGAAAAGGAGGCGAAAGGGTGAGGCGTGGAGTTCAAACAGGAAGCAGGTCGGAGAGTTTAAGAGAATTGATTAAGGAACAAAAGAATGGATGATGGATTTGCATCGAGACGAAACAATGGTTCTGGAAAGAGTAAAGGAGTCGAAGAAGAAAAATCCAGAGAGAAAGTGATCGCTCCAGAGGAGATGTATGGTGATAAGGAGGGTGAGATACATGGTGATAAGGATGGTGATAAGGCTGATAAGGATGGTGATGAGAGTGAGACATGGTGATAAGGATGGTGATGAGACTAACAAGGATGGTGATAAGGCTGATAAGGATGGTGATGATGAGCCCGATGGAGAGGCGAGGATGGTGATAAGGCTGATAAGGATGGTGATAAGGCTGATAAGGATGGTGATAAGGCTGATAAGGATGGTGATAAGGCTGATAAGGATGGTGATAAGGCTGATAAGGATGGTGATAAGGCTGATAAGGATGGTGATGAGGTGACAAGGGTGATGAAAGGAAGGATATGGAGGCGAGGGAGGTGGAAGGATGAAGAAAGATCGAGGTAGGAGAAGTTGATGCAAGGTAAGTCATGATAACATATAACTTCAAATTTTATTTTAATGATGATGATCTAAGTCGGGATGTATTTTTGTTCAATGTAGATCACGAAGATGGAGATGAACAATCTACACTTCAAATGGCGCGCATAATCGAGAGATTTGAGAAGGTCTGCATGAAAAAGCCGTGGACAAGACAGATGAGGTTGTAGATAATGATGCTTTGGAGAAGGAAGGTGAGGTTAGAGTTGATGGCGCTTTAGAGAACACAGCCTTCGGTTGGAGATTCACAGGATCGCCGAGATGCCAAAGAGGGTGCCAGCGTTCTCATTTGTTGAGGTCTCCTTTACGTAAACTGATTTGGCTGAACTATGTTGTTGTTTTTGGAACTTGTATGTGTTTGTTTTAAAACCTAAAACGGATGAACTTGTATGTGTGTGTGTTTTAAAACCTAAAACTTGTATGTGTGTGTGTTTTAAAACCTAAATCCAAACTTGGTGGTTGAACAGGTTGCAATTACAGGTGGGAAGTAAAACAACATTACAAACATCAACTATGCCAAAAATATGAAAGTAGTATAACTAGAAAAACTAGTACACCTAGTGTTAAATTAAAAAGTGTAGGACTTATCCGGGAATCCACTTATTTGAAACTCATTATGCACACAAAGTTGTTTTAGTTTTTAGTTGTCTTGGTTTCTAAAAGTTGTACTAATTTATTAGTTATACTGGCTTGCACAAAGTTGTACTAGTTTATTAGTTATACTAGTTTGTACAGAGTTGTACTTTTGCGAATGAAACCTGAATATATTAGTTGTACCAAAGAGAAAATACCATTATCTAAGTTGTACCACTCATTTATGTTAACATGTGTTTGCCCGGATACAATGAAATCATCACTATTGTGAAAATACTTGTCATGTATGTTTTTCAAAAAATATGTGGACAAATATGTTAACAAACCTTAAAAGTATAAGGTAGATCAAGCAAACTTTTGTGATGGAGGTAGAAATCGGAAAAAAAAAACAATACAAAACACAAAGAAACCTATCCAAACACTTAAAATTAGACCATTTGAATGTTTTATTAATATGGAAAAACCTAAAATAATATTTAAATTTCAGATCCTCCATAGTTGTACTAGTTATTCCAAGAGAGAACCTATTTTAGTAAACTAGACATAGTTGAACTAGTTCCAAAGATAACTTATTTTTAGTTTTACTAGTTGTACCAGTATAACAACACAAAAACATGAATGTTAGGTTTAATGAAGTTTTACCAATTGTACTCACTGTTGCATTGAAACAACACATTACATAAATAAGTTCTACAACACATAAATAAGTTTCATAACACTTTGATACGGATGATCCTCAGCTTGTTTTTGTCTTGAGGATCATTCTTTCTAACATGTGATGGTACCAGGATTCATTCTTTCTAACATGTACAAGTAAGATGGAAGTCTAGCAAAACTCTCACGAGGGTTACCACGCCAAATCATCGATGACTTTGTGTTTCCCTCTCAAAGCCGTAGAATATGAAACCGTGACACCTAGTTTGTTCTTCACCAACTTTATGAGAGACTTTGGATCTGGAGTCTTGTATTGGCCGGATAATCTTCATGCACCACTCCTGCGACCAAGCTTGGTGTTCCTCTTTTCCCCTCTTGGTTACACTTCCCTCTCCCCGAGTACACGTATGCATCTTTCTATATGCTTCGACACGAAAAGGCTGAGTTTTTCAGCCTTGCATTCGTAAATACCATCTGCATCCAACCCCGACATTTCAATACATAAATGACGATTCGCCTTGATTATATCAACCTCAAAACAATTGAATGCACTCCTGCGTCCACTAAATTCCTCAGCTCTTCCTTAGTCGCAAATTCTTGATACAAACTCATATCAATACCATCATCCCACTCAGCATTGACAATTGTGTCTACAGATGGTGTAACAGCGGCAACTCCTCCCTATCATTCATTTCATCACCCTCTTCATTGCAATCCTCATGCTCATACCTATCGATTGTCTTGGAGGAACAATTGCTAACTCCTCATGATTATACCCATCTGATTGGTTTGAGGAACAATTGCCAACTCCTCAACTCCAGCCATACCATCATTAGCTCGGCATCAATCTGAATTTCCTCGTTCATAGAAAGCGCTCGTTACTCGATTTTACGAGATATTTTGAAAACTCCACATGCAAAACACTACGCGGTTTTCCTATCCACCTCCATTAAATATCCTAAAACATCTTCATCATCCAAAATATAACAAGGCCTCTTATTATCCACCCGGGGATAGTAGCTTCGATTGAAGCTTCAGCAGCTACATCGATATTCATTTTCTTGCCTATTCTATCAACCAAGCGAGAATAGGTTATCTCCTCATATTTTCCTCTCATTACTAATGTATATATATTTTGTCTCCACCATGATCAAAATGTATCACCACAGCTCCAGTACCATCCATAGTTCACGAAAGAGTTAAAACCAACATTACAAACTACAAGTTATATCGGTTATCACGAGTTAAAAGTCGCTAAAATACGGGTTATACTAGTATTACCAGTTATACTTGGTTTACATGTAACAGTCGTTTATAAGTTATACTAGTTATACTAGTATTTGACTTGTCGAAAGGACTACTAAGAGTTATACAAGTTTTACCCATACTCTTATTCATGTTACTTAGAGTTGTACCAGGTTTACTAGTTGTACTAGTGTTATTCTTAACGAGTTTTACCAGGTTTACGGTGTACTCAACGTCTCCATACTGTAACCAATGTAAAAATGATTTAATCTACAATATCATGATTCATACTATAAGAACGTTATCTTAAACCATGGAACCTGACTCATAATGGTAACATACATATTATGGGACTAAAACTAAACAGAAAACAAATAAAAGAAGAGAAGAGTGAGAGAAGGAGAGGGAGAGAGTATACACTTACCAAGCGATTTCAAGACCGGACGAGACATCTTTGCTTCAGGACGAGAAAAGTCGTAAGAACCCTAAGAAACAAATTAAAGGTTTGTGGATAAAACTTGAAGAAAACTTTGGTTGGTGATTGAAATGAATTTTCGTGGGTGGTTGAGTAATGAAGAAGATGAAGATGTGAGGGAGTTAATATGGATTTTGGGACCCGCATTTGAGAAAGAGAAAGAAAAGAAGAAAAATGGACTAATTAGAGTTTCCATTATTTGATCCAATGGTTCACATGCCACTTTCATTAATGGCAAATTGGTAATTCTGTACTTGGTCCATGATAGATCACAATTGGTCTATGTAGACTTCTTTTTGTCTTTTTGGTCTGTTATAGATCATTGTCCGGGTTTAAGCTAGGGTTTTTGGGGAGATTCGAATAAAGAGGAAGACGACAGGTTGAAACAGAAGTAGTAGTTGGAACTTGTGTCTTGTAAGAAAGATTAAGTACTTCAGAGTTTGTTTATATATAGTGCTAATCAGATTTGAAGTTATTCCTTTTTTTTGTTATATTAAATTATTTGTAATTATACTTTTCCTAATTAAAAGAGGACCGATACAAAACTACTTGTTTTTTTTCATATAAATCATAACCGGTTGTTAGCAATTCTTTTGAAATTTGTGTCAACGACCAGACATGATTTAGTTTTATGAGTTTTGGTTGACAAAAAAAAAAGTCTGAGTCAAGAGCTTTTCAGTAAGTCCATCCTGAATAAAGCGCCAAACCCTCAAGCGAAGTGTTTCGTATTAGCTTATCTTTGTTATGAATATCAGCATAAAAACATAACTAGCAGTATGTGTGATACTTGACGTGTCTCTACTCTCTACCATAGTGACCTTCTACAGCTCTACTGGTGGAAAATTCTTTTACAAAGAAAAAGTTGTCCTAATGAGAATATATTATTACTTTTATTTTCGAAGTTCCTATGTCATTGCAATGGAAAAGGGACGTGTGTGTATATAAATAAAGGAATCACTAGTGTCTAGTGATATCAGTTAGCAGTAGCAGATGCAATGTACTTGTAAGTTGCAAGTCTAGAAGACCTAATTCCATTAGCAAAAGAGAATATGAGTTTAGCACAAGATTATGTGCTTATGCCATTTTTGGAGGAAATTAGTGTATTTATAAAGTGAGAGACCCACCTAACATATTATATATCAACAACATATTTGATATTATTCGTATCCACAAAAAGATGAAAAATAAAAGAAGAGAGAGACGTCTTCAATCTTCATGCATCAGAAGAAATCAAAATGGCACCCATTATAGCCTGTTTTCCATTAAAACCAGACAAAGTTAAAGTGAATATTAATATGGTCAGAATTTTTTATAAGATAAAAGGAATACTCTGTCAACAATAATAAATTAATTGAGAATTATATGTAAATGGTTTACTTGGATCGACAGTAACAAGCATGCCGGTGCCACCAAATGTACACGAGCCACCAGAGCTTTTGGTCCGCTGCCAATAGCTATTGAAGGCGAATGAAGCATGTGCCCACAATGTATTGGGCTTGAAGCAAGGACCATTGGGTTGAATTGAATGGCAATCAGCTCCTGATCCACATGCGAAATTCATGGCTTCTTGGATAATTGGGTCAGGTACTGTGGGCTTAGCCACGCACCAGTAAGCCGAGGTCGGAGTCATGCTAGACGGCGGTGGTACCATAGGCGGTGGATAGACAATTGGAGGTAAGAACCCCGATGACGGCGTTGGAACTGTTCCGGTTGGGGATGGGATATTACCGGACGGTGTAGGAGTGTCGGTTGGGGTTGATGGGCTTGGTTCATTGTAAGGTGGACCTGAAATGGGTCCTGATGGGCCTGGTGTATGACCGGATTCAGGAGGACTAGGAACTGTTTCTGGCGGGTTTGGACTGGATGATTCAGGTGGATTTGGAACGGTTATGGGTGGGTTTGGGTTTGATGATGATTCTGGTGGGTTTGGGTTAGAGGATGATTCTGGTGGACTAGGGACAGTAACAGGTGGATTTGGGTTGGATGAGGAACCCGGGTTGTTCGGGTTAGAAGATGATTCGGGTGGGTTTGGGTTTGAGTTTGGGTTTGAAGTGGAATCGGGCGGGTTTGGGTTTGAGTTTGGGTTCGAAGATGATTCAGGTGGGTTAGGTACAGTGATTGGGCCGGGAGGTGGGCTAAGTCCAGGATTGGATACGGAGGGAGGCGAGTTTAGAGGAGTATTTGGGGGATTGACACAAAAAGGAGGGGCATTTCCGGGAACTGGAAGTGGAGGAAGTGAAGCATAGGGAGGTAGAGTGAGAGTTGTGCTAACACCATAAGGTTGAGTGTTGGAGGATGTTGTTGAATATTCCAAAGGTTGAGCTAGATTGAGTTGTGTCATCATTTTCTCTAAAAATGTTGTGTGCTTGAATGCTTTGATCACCAGCTTCTTTGGCTTCTTCTTTGAGTGTCTCTCAAGTTTTCTTGCATCTACTACTAAATAAGATAAAACAAAAATCAAATGCTTTTAGAGCTAGAAATGAAAAGAAGAAGGTAGAGAGAGGGAAAGAGAGGCTTACCAGAATGAGTGAAGAAGCTGGCCGAAAGAAAGAGACAAAGGAGAATACAAACGGTTGTGAGAGCTCTACCTGATTCCATGGTTTTAATGAACACCAAAAGAGCGTCTAAGTCTTTTAAACTAAAACCAATGAGCTATACACTGCCAAGAAGAAAAAGAAACAGTAGCAATGTAACTTGAATATCTGTGTTGTCTCCTCTCTCTTTCTATATATATCTTATCTTGTGTGTGTGTATGTGTGTCATATGCATGTGTAGAAAACAAAACACGACACTCTAGAATTATGCAAGGCAACCTGTGGAAGGATATAAGGTTCTGTTGTCTTTCTCAGAAAGATTGGTCCTTTAAAGCAGCTCACTTTGCTGTCTTCCAAGACCCACTTTACTCCTGAAACTAGATGTTTATATTCTTATAGCTAATTTTAAAACTATTTTGACATAATTAATTGATTTTAATCCTCTAAACTATTACGTATAGTATAACAATATACACACATATGGATGACGATGAGCATATATGCTTGCTTGAGACTGCAAAATAATCAGAGAGGAAAGTCTTTAACTTTTGCTTGCTTTGTACTCAAACAAAGCTCTTTAGGTTTATCTTTTCCTTGACTACACATTCTCATTAGATGCTCTCTTTTCTCGTCTAAAGAGGAAATAAAATTAGAAAATAATTGATTCTCTTCACTATTTTGATTTATATTTTCATATAACTAGAAAACAAGTTGTTCTTTGATATATTATATACAAACAAATTATACAAAATTAAAGTTAAAATGTTTAAGAAATTAAAAAAGTGCTATGATCATTTAGTTTTGACATGCTTTTGTAATCTAGCAAGAACCAAGATCTTGCTAGATCAACCGATGAAACAAGTGATATGTTTCAGTGAAATTGGAGCCAAAAGTATGCAAACATACAAGAGATTTGAGGAGGATGATAATATCCAGGTTCGAATTCATGGTTATAGAAATGAAAAAACTAAGCAAAACCCATTGGACTGTATTGTAATTATGCCACTTTCTGGGCAAACCCTCCAATGCTTCTTCTAAAGTCTCTAGTCTCTACTAGTGTTTAGAATTGTTGGGTTGAAAAAGCCTTTAATGAACGTTGTTGAGGTTGTTCAGAGGTTGGAATGGAATGGGGACCTGAGCTGAAGACCATTCGGACAAGCTTCAGTTTTTGCCGAAAATGGTTCTTGTTAAGCAGTCTTTAAAGATTGTTCAAGATGTTGATGCAGCAATGAGTCTGTTCACGTTGGGTAGGTCTTACGTAATTAGACATCAGTAATAGTATAAATACAATTAAAGTTCATATACAAAAGTAGTACAAACTCAATTTTAGTCAAAAGAGTCAACAGCAGCCCTTTCTTAAAGTACTACCATTTTTTGTGTGTTTATTTGGTTGTCAAAGCCTTTATATCATTTAGAACAACATCAAAAGGAGCTCAACAAAATTGCTGTAAAATTTTTCAATTTATAAATTGCAAGATCGTGATTATTAAATTATTTAGAGAGGGTCAAATAGATCTTTCTTCTGTAACCTTTTAAAAGTGTTGTAATGGAACAAGGCCGAAATGTTTATTTCCGATAATCTAAGATGACCACGAATACTTAACACATGATAAAAGACATGGTTACTCGCCATACATAACACTGAACAGAACCTTGAGATGAAACTAGTGGCCAGAAGATAATATTATTATTCTCTATCAACCACAGAGAGTGTTCAATGAAATCAACCAGTAGTAATGTAATAAAATTGAATACATATAGGGACATTGATCGTATTGGCCAAAACACATTTGAGGCCAATAGAGAAATCTTTGCACCAAGTCAATATCAGCAACGTACAGCGCTTTATCCACTATCAAGAAGTGAATCAGAGACTCTAAATTGTTGCCTCCTAAGAAAAAAAATAAACCAAACACATGTTAAGGCCATTTGAATGCAAATGAACTATTTAAACTAGAACACGTACCAGAATACAGCCTTATTCAATTTCGGCAACGTACAGCGCTTAATACACTACTAAATTAAAAAAGTGTACCAGAGACTCTAATTTATTGCCTTTTGTTAAAAGGACAAGACAAAGCAGAAAAAAAAACATAACTAGGCTCAGGTAATATAAAGAAGTATGCATCAACGAGCTGTGAATCTCTCAAAGTTTGATGGTAATCTTTTTTCATCATCACTGCCTAGTAAATCAAAGAAGAAAACGTATTTAAATAGATCCAAAAGCCTCAGAAAAAAGAGCATACAGCTCATCAACGAGATATACTCTCAGATGGTACGGACAATCTCAAACATCACAGACCTCTGGATCTACCGACAAAAACTCTTTTAAGTCTATAACCATAATGTAGTGTTGACAAAAAAAAAAAACCATAATGTAGAACTGTCGAAAAAGAGATAAAAGAAACAGTAAGAAAGTAGAAACGCACATGATTGATATGTGTTAATCTTTGGAAAAGGCGATTTATATAGCGACTTATGCTAGGTTACAAGGAAGCCCTAAAGAGCGTCGCACAAGTCAAAATATAAGAATGGGCCTCTAATATTTTTAAAGCCCAAATAACTTTAGCCGCCAAATTGATTCAGACCTAAACCCTATCTGAAGTTTTCCGTGGTTAATTGCTCTCCAAGTAAACATGCGGTTCTATTAGCCCTGAAGAGAGTTATAATGTGCTCATGATCTAAAATGATCGAGTTTTTGGTGTTGGATGGATATCTTTCCAACATAGAGCATATGTTCGATTTTTATGTCTCTTAATGGTAGTGATGAATCAGAATCTTGCTTTATTTTAAGTGTGGTGAGAAGTGAGAACGCAAAAGTTATACTCAGCTCGGAGGTTTTAAGGATTGTAGATTGATGAGAATATGATAGAAAGCCATAACGGATGTATATATATATATATATATATTTATATGTATGTTTTGAATCATCTGTGAACAGGTAACATAATCTTAAGACATGGGTTTTACTTTTCTTTCTTGTCGGAAATCAGAAAAGGAACGGAAAGTCTGAGTACTACAAGAAGCAAGAGAAGCTGCTCGAGGGTTTCAATGGGATGGTGACTGAAACACCCGCCCCTTCCCCATTTCCAACCGGAGTTCCTGGGCGCGGGGTTTACGACACACATGTCTACTTTTCCGACATCTCCGTGTGTCCCGTTTCTGGTCCCATGAGTTTCAGGTGCGTTTCCTTTCTTACCATTGACATTTCCACTTATAGTTCTGCAAAAAAGAAGAGGGAAAAAGAGGGGTGAGTATGAATACTCAGTGAAGCGATTCTAGACCAGTCTCCACCATGAGCTTTTATACTGCTCAATGCGAAACGAGAACCGACTAGTCACTACACCCATTTCTTAACTAGCTATTAAGGTCTCATTTCACGAAAAACAAGCAATGCAATGAACTCAGTCATCACTCAATTCACCCAATTCGGTTTATTATTTAAGACTCCAGTCATCCTAGAACTCTAGGACCTACACAGCTCAAGCGGACCATTCCTCCCCTTTTCTTGCTGCGTTCCTGTGGAGCCGCCTGCCCTGGTACACTCGGCATCCGGTTCCTTGGATGTAGTCTATACCTTTTGCAGTGTATTACGGCCCCTTCCCGCCAAGACTCGGCGTGACTCAATCTTACCGGCGCCTCTATTCTTAACCTGCGTTTTTGAGCAATGCGACGTAGCGTTTTCCCATACTCTCCACCAGTCCCTCGGTGGTTCGTATTCCATTTCTATTCATTTCCCATTCTCCCCACCAGTTCCTCGGTGGTTCGTATTTCAATCATTTAAAACCTCTTTGACCTTCATAATATGTTAGTGAAGGATGCAACTATGCATTAAAACAATATTTTCATATTTTTGAATTTTTCTCAAAATCTATGTGTTAAACCCTACGAAAATATTGATTTTTTTGGTAAATGCTCTATATACTGAAGCATATGATCTTAAGTGTTGTTTTAAAATTTATAAACACATTCTACATTTTTATTAATGTATATTAAACTCTCTTTCATGGTACATGGGCATTTTTAATTTTTTTGTCAATTAACTAAGTAAAACTTCATAATACTCCCTAAATTGGTGGACTAACCACTATAAAATCACTATTCTCTAGAAAAACGGAGACAACAAAGGTTCCAAACCTCTTTGACCTTCATCAAATGTTAGTGAAGGATGCAACTATGCATTAGAACATTATTTTCATATTTTTGATTTTTTCTCAAATCTATGTGTTAATCCCTACAAAAATATTGATTTTTTTGGTAAATGCTCTATATACTGAAGCATATGATCTTAAGTGTTGTTTTAAAATTTCTAAACACATTCAACATTTGTATTAATGTATATTAAACTCTTTTTCATGGTACATGGACATCGTTTTATTCTTTTGTCAATTACTTTAGTAAAACTTCATAATACTCCCTAAATTGGTAGAATAACCACTATAATATCACAATTTTCTTGAAAAACGGAGACAACAAAGGTTCCAAACCTCTTTGACATTCCTCATGTGTTAGTGAAGGATGAAACTATTCATTAAAACAGTATTTTCATATTTTTTAATTTTTCTCAAAATCTATGTGTTAACCCTACGAAAATATAGAGTTTTTCGGTAAATGTTCTATATACTGAAGCCTGTGATCTTTAGTGTTGTTTTAAAATTTATAAACACATTCTACATTTGTATTAATGTATATTAAACTCTCTTTCATGGTACATGGACATCGTTTTAATTTTTTATCAATTAATTTAGTAAAACTTCATAATACTCCCTAAATTGGTGGCTAACCACCATATCGTTATTTTCTAGAGAAACGGAGACATCAAAAGTTCCAAAACTCTTTGAGTTTCATCATATGTTAGTGAATGATGCAACTATGCATTAAAACATTATTTATATATTTTTCCATTTTTGAAAAAATCTATGTGTTAACCTCAACGAAAATATTGAATTTTTTAGTAAATGCTCTATATACTGAAGCATATGATCTTTAGTGTTGTTTCAAAATTTCTAAAGACATTCAACATTCGTATTAATGTATATTAAACTCTCTTTCAAGGTACATGAGCATCGTTTTAATTTTTTGTCAATTAATATAGTAAAACTTCATAATACTCCCTAAATTTGTGGAATAACCACTATAAAATCGCAATTTTCTTGAAAAACGGAGACAAAAAAAGTTCTAAACCTCTTTGACCTTCATCATATGTTAGTGAATGATGCAACTATGCATTAAAATAATATTTTTATATTTTAAAAATCTATGTGTTTAACCTCTACGAAAATATTGAGTTTTCTGGTAAATGTTCTATATACTGAAGCCTATGATCTTTAGTGTTGTTTTAAAATTTCTAAACACATTCTACATTTGTATTAATGTATATTAAACTAATTTTCATGGTACATGGACATCTTTTTAATTTTTTGTCAATTAATTTAGTAAAATTTTATAATACTCCATAAATTGGTGAACTAATTACTATATAATCGCTAATTTTCTAGAGAAACGGAGACAACAAAACTTCCAAACCTCTTTGACCTTCATTATATGTTAGTGAAGGATGCAACTATGCATTAAAACATTATTTTTATATTTTTGATTTTTTTCTCAAAATCTATGTGTTAACCACTACAAAAATATTGAATTTTTCGGTAAATGCTCTATATACTGAAGCATATGATCTTTAGTGTTGTTTTAAAATTTTTAAACTCATTATACATTAGTATTAATGTATATTAAACTCTTTTTAATGGTACATGAGAATTTCTTTAATATTTTGTCAATTAATTTAGTAAAATTTCATAATACTCCCTAAATTGGTGGACTAACCATTATCAAAACGCTATTTTCTAGAGAAACGGAGACAACAAAAGTTCCAAACCTCTTTGAACATCATTATATGTTAGTGAAGGATGCAACTATGCTTTAAAACAGTATTTTAATATTTTTGATTTTTTTCTCAAAATCTATCGGTCCATCCCTATGAAAATATTGAATGTTTTGGTAAATGCTCTATATACTGAAGCATATGATCGTAAGTGTTGTTTTAAAATTTCTAAACTCGTTCTACATTTGTTTTAATGTATATTAAACTCTTTTTCATGGTACATGGGCATTTCTTTAATTTAGCAAAATTTGATAATACTCCCTAAATTGGTGGACTAACCACTATAAAATCGCTATTTTCTAGAGAAACGGAGACAACAAAAGTTTCAGACCTCTTTGAACATCATTATATGTTAGTAAATGATGCAAATATGCATTAAAAGAGTATTTTCATATTTTTGAATTTTTCTCAAAATCTATGTGTTAACAACCCCTACGAAAATATTGAATTTTTCGGTAAATACTCTATATACTGAAGCATATGATCTTAAGTGTTGTTTTAAAATTTCTAAACCCATTCTACATTTGTATTAATGTATATTAAACTCTTTTTCATGGTACATGGACACTTCTTTAATATTTTGTCAATTAATTTAGTAAAATTTCATATTACTCCCTAAATTGGTGGACTAACCACTATGAATCGCTATTTTCTAGAGAAACGGAGACAACAAAAGTTTCAAACCTCTTTGAACATCATTATATGTTAGTGAATGATGCAACTATGCTTTAAAACAATATTTTTATATTTTTGAATTTTTCTCAAAATCTATGTATTAACTGTTGTTTTAAAATATTGAATTATTTGGTAAATGCTCTATATACTGATGCATATGATCTTAAGTGTTGTTTTAAAATTTTTAAACTCATTCTACGTTTGTATTAATGTATATTAAACTCTTTTTCATGGTACATGGACATTTTTTAATTTTTTGTCAATTAATTTAGTAAATTTTCATAATACTCCATAAATTGGTGGACTAACAACTATAAAATCGCTATTTTCTAGAGAAACAGAGACAACAAAAGTTCTATATACTGAAGCATATGATCTTAAGTGTTGTTTTAAAATTTCTAAACCCATTCTACATTTGCATTTATGAATATTAAACTCTTTTTCATAGTACATGGACAATTCTTTAATTTTGTCAATTAATTTAGAAAAATTTATAATACTCCCTAATTTATTAAACTAACCACTATAAAATCGCTATTTTCTAGAGAAACGGAGACAACAAAAGTTCCAAACCTCTTTGAACATCATTATATGTTAGTGAAGGATGCAAATATGCTTTAAAACAGAATTTTCAGATTTTTGAATTTTTCTCAAAATCTATCTATTAACCTCGACGAAAATATTGATTTTTTTGGTAAATGCTCTATATACTGAAGCATATAATCTTAAGTGTTGTTTTAAAATTACTAAACACATTCTACATTTGTATTAATGTATATTAAACTTGTTTTCATGGTACATGGTCATTTCTTTAATTTTTTGTCAATTAATTTAGTAAAATTTCATAATACTCCGTAAATTGGTGGACTAACAACTATAAAATCGCTATTTTCTATAGAAACGGAGACAAACAAAGTTCCAAACCTCTTTGAACATCATTATATGTTAGTGAAGGATGCAACTATGCTTTAAAACAGGATTTTTTATATTTTTGAATTTTTCTCAAAATCTATGTGTTAACCCCAACGAAAATATTGATTTTGTTGGTAAATGCTCTATATACTGAAGCATATGATCTTAAGTGTTGTTTTAAAATTTCTAAACCCATTCTACATTTGTATTAATATATATTAAACTCTTTTTCATGGTACTTGGTCATTTCTTTAATTTTTTGTCAATTAATTTAGTAAAATTAAACAATACTCCATAAATTGGTGGACTAACAACTATAAAATCACAATTTTCCAGAGAAACGGAGACAACAAAAGTTTCAAACCTCTTTGAACATCATTATATGTTAGTGAAGGATGCAACTATGCTTTAAAACATTATTTTTATATTTTTGAATTTTTCTCAAAATCTATGTGTTAACCCGTACGAAAATATTGAATTTTTTGGTAAATGCTCTATATACTGAAGCATATGATCTTAAGTGTTGTTTAAAAATTTCTAAACCCATTCTACATTTTTATTAATATATATTAAACTCTTTTTCATGGTACTTGGTCATTTTTTTAATTTTTTGTCAATTAATTTAGTAAAATTTTATAATACTCCCTAACTTGGTAAACTAACCACTATAAAATCGCTATTTTTTAGAGAAACAGAGACAACAAAAGTTCCAAACCTCTTTGAACATCATTATATGTTAGTGAAGGATGCAAATATGCTTTAAAACAGTATTTTCATATTTTTGAATTTTTCTCAAAATCTATCTGTTAACCCCGACCAAAATATTGAATTTTTTGGTAAATGCTCTGTATACTGAAGCATATGATCTTAAGTGTTGTTTTATAATTTCTAAACCCATTCTACATTTGTATTAAAGTATATTAAACTCGTTTTCATGGTACATGGGCATTTCTTTAATATTTTGTCAATTACTTTAGTAAAATTTCATAATATTCCATAAATTGGTGGACTAACAACTATAAAATCGCTATTTTCTAGAGAAACGGAGACAAGCAAAGTTCCAAACCTCTTTGAACATCATTATATGTTAGTGAAGAATGCAACTATGCTTTAAAACAATATTTTTTATATTTTTGAATTTTTCTCTAAATCTATGTGTTAACCCCAACGAAAATATTGATTTTTTTGGTAAATACTCTATATACTGAAGCATATGATCATAAGTGTTGTTTTAAAATTTCTAAACACATTCTACATTTGTATTAATATATATTAAACTATTTTTCATGGTACTTGGTCATTTCTTTAATTTTTTGTCAATTAATTTAGTAAAATTTCATAATACTCCATAAATTGGTGGACTAACAACTATAAAATCACAATTTTCCAGAGAAACGGAGACGACAAAAGTTCCAAACCTCTTTGAACATCATTATATATTAGTGAAGAATGCAACTATGCTTTAAAACATTATTTTTATATTTTTGAATTTTTCTCAAAATCTATGTGTTAACCCCCCCTACGAAAATATTGAATTTTTTGGTAAATGCTCTATATACTGAAGCATATGATCTTAAGTGTTGTTTTAAAATTTCTAAACCCATTCTACATTTGCATTAATGAATATTAAACTCTTTTCCATGGTACATGAGCAATATTTTAAATTTATCAATTAATTTAGTAAAATTTTATAATACTCCATAACGTGGTAAACTAACAACTATAAAATCGCTATTTTTTAGAGAAACGGAGACAAAAAAAGTTTCAAACCTCTTTGAATATCATTATATGTTAGTGAAGGATGTAAATATGCTTTAAAACAGTATTTTCATATTTTTGAATTTTTCTCAAAATCTATCTGTTAACCCCGACCAAAATATTGAATTTTTTGGTAAATGCTCTATATACTGAAGCATATGATCTTAAGTGTTGTTTTAGAATTTCTTAACTCATTCTACATTTGTATTAACGTATATTAAACTCGTTTTCATGGTACATGGGCATTTCTTTAATATTTTGTCAATTCCTTTAGTAAAACTTCATAATACTCCATAAATTGGTGGACTAACAAGTATAAAATCGCTATTTTCTAGAGAAACGGAGACAAACAAAGTTCCAAACCTCTTTGAACATCATTATATGTTAGTGAAGGATGCAACTATGCTTTAAAACAATATTTTTTATATTTTTGAATTTTTCTCAAAATCTATTTATTAACCCAACGAAAATATTGATTTTTTTTGGTAAATACTCTATATACTGAAGCATATGATCTTAAGTGTTGTTTTAAAATTTCTAAACCCATTCTACATTTGTATTAATATATATTAAACTCTTTTTCATGGTACTTGGTCATTTGTTTTAATTTTTTGTCAATTAATTTGGTAAAATTTCATAATACTCCATAAATTGGTGGACTAACAACTATAAAATCACAATTTTCCAGAGAAACGGAGACAACAAAGTTCCAAACCTCTTTGAACATCATTATATGTTAGTGAAGGATGCAACTATGCTTTAAAACAATATTTTTTATATTTTTGAATTTTTCTCAAAATTTATGTGTTAACCCCAACGAAAATATTGAATTTTTTGGTAAATGCTCTATATACTGAAGTATATGATCTTAAGTGTTGTTTTAAAATTTCTAAACACATTCTACATTTGCATTATTGAATATAAACTATTTTTCATGGTACACGGGCAATTCTTTAAATTTGTCAATTAATTTAGTAAAATTTCATAATACTCCCTAAATTGTTACACTAACCACTATAAAATCGCTATTTTCTATAGAAACGGAAACAACAAAAGTTTCAAACCTCTTTGAACATTATTGTATGTTAGTGAAGAATGCAACTATGCTTTAAAACAGTATTTTTATATTTTTGAATTTTTCTCAAAATCTATCTATCCACCCCTATGAAAATATTGAATGTTTTGGTAAATGCTCAATATACTGAAGCATATGATCTTAAGTGTTGTTTTAAAATTTCTAAACTCATTCTAAATTTGTTTTAATGTATATTAAACTCTTTTTCGTGGTACATGGGCATTTCTTTAATTTTTTGTCAATTAATATAGTAAAATTTCATAATACTTCCTAAATTGGTGGACTCACCACTATAAAATCGCAATTTTCTAGAGAAACGGAGACAACAAAAGTTCCAGACCTCTTTGAACATCATTATATGTTAGTGAAGGATGCAAATATGCATTAAAATAGTATTCTCACATTTTTGAATTTTTCTCAAAATCTATGTGCTAAACCCCTACGAAAATATTGAATTTTTAGGTAAATGCTCTATATCTTGAAGCATATGATCTTAAGTGTTGTTTTAAAATTTCTAAACTCATTCTAAATTTGTTTTAATGTATATTAAACTCTTTTTCATGGTAAATGGGCATTTCTTTAATTTTTGTCAATTAATATAGTAAAATTTCATAATACTTCCTAAATTGGTGGACTCACCACTATAAAATCGCAATTTTCTAGAGAAACGGAGACAACAAAAGTTCCAGACCTCTTTGAACATCATTATATGTTAGTGAAGGATGCAAATATGCATTAAAATAGTATTCTCACATTTTTGAATTTTTCTCAAAATCTATGTGCTAAACCCCTACGAAAATATTGAATTTTTCGGTAAATGCTCTATATACTGAAGCATATGATCTTAAGTGTTGTTTTAAAATTTCTAATCCCATTCTACATTTGTATTAATGTATATTAAACTCTTTTTCATGGTAAATGGGCATTTCTTTAATATTTTGTCAATTAATCTAGTAAAATTTAATAATACTCCCTAAATTGGTGGACTAACCACTTTAAAATCGCTATTTTCTAGAGGAACGGAGACAACAAAAGTTCCAAACCTCTTTGAACATCATTATATGTTAGTGAATGATGCAACTATGCTTTAAAACATTATTTTTCATATTTTTGAATTTTTCTCAAAATCTATGTGTTAACCCCTACGAAAATAATGATTTTTTTTTGTAAATGCTTTATATACTGAAGCATATGATCTTAAGTATTGTTTTAAAATTTCTAAACTCATTCTATATTTGTATTAATGTATATTAAACTCTTTTTCATGGTACATTGGCATTTCTTTAATATTTTGTCAATTAATCTAGTAAAATTTAATAATACTCCTAAATTGGTGGACTAACCACTTTAAAATCGCTATTTTCTAGAGGAACGGAGACAACAAAAGTTCCAAACCTCTTTGAACATCATTATATGTTAGTGAATGATGCAACTATGCTTTAAAACATTATTTTTCATATTTTTGAATTTTTCTCAAAATCTATGTGTTAACCCCTACGAAAATAATGATTTTTTTTTGTAAATGCTTTATATACTGAAGCATATGATCTTAAGTATTGTTTTAAAATTTCTAAACTCATTCTATATTTGTATTAATGTATATTAAACTCTTTTTCATGGTACATTGGCATTTCTTTAATTTTTTGTCAATTAATTTAGTAAAATTTCATAATACTCCCTAAATTGTTAAACTAACCACTATAAAATCGCAATTTTCTAGAGAAAAAGAGACAACAAAAATTCCAAACCTCTTTGAACATCATTATATGTTAGTGAAGGATGCAATTATGCTTTAAAACAGTATTTTTATATTTTTGTATTTTTCTCAAAATCTATCTGTCCACCCCACAAAAATATTGAATGTTTTGGTAAATGCTCTATATACTGAAGCATATGATCTTATGTGTTGTTTTAAAATTTCTAAACCTATGCTACATTTGCATTAATGAATATTAAACTCTTTTTCATGGTACATGGACATTTCTTTAATTTTTTGTCAATTAATTTAATAAGACTAACAACTATAAAATCACTATTTTCTAGAAAAACGGAGACAACCAAAATTTCAAACCTCTTTGAACATCATTATATGTTAGTGAAGGATGCAACTATGCTTTAAAACAGTATTTTTATATTTTTTGAATTTTTCTGAAAATCTATGTGTTAACCCCCCACGAAAATATTGAATTTTTTTGGTAAATGCTCTATATACTGAAGCATATGATCTTAAGTGTTGTTTTAAAATTTCTGAACACATTCTACATTTGTTTTAATGTATATTAAACACTTTTTCATGGTACATGGGCATTTCTTTAATTTTTTGTCAATTAATTTTGTAAAATTTCATAATACTCTCTAAATAGGTAGACTAACAACTGTAAAATCGTTATTTTCTAGAGAAACCGAGACAACAAAAGTTCCACACCTCTTTGAACATCATTATATGTTAGTGAAGGATGCAAATATGCATTAAAACAGTAATTTCATATTTTTGAATTTTTCTCAGAATCTATGTGTTAACCCCTACGAAAATATTGAATTTTTGGTAAATGCTCTATATCTTGAAGCATATGATCTTATGTGTTGTTTTAAAATTTCTAATCTCATTCTACATTTGTATTAATGTATATTAAACTCTTTTTCATGGTAAATGGGCATTTCTTTAATATTTTGTCAATTAATCTAGTAAAATTTCATAATACTCCATAAATTGGTGGACCAACCACTATAAAATCGCTATTTTCTAGAGAAACCGAGACAACAAAAGTTCCAAACCTCTTTGAACATCATTATATGTTAGAGAATGATGCAACTATGCTTTAAAACATTATTTTTATATTTTTGAATTTTTCTGAAAATCTATGTGTTAACCCCCCACGAAAATATTGAATTTTTTTGGTAAATGCTCTATATACTGAAGCATATGATCTTAAGTGTTGTTTTAAAATTTCTGAACACATTCTACATTTGTTTTAATGTATATTAAACACTTTTTCATGGTACATGGGCATTTCTTTAATTTTTTGTCAATTAATTTTGTAAAATTTCATAATACTCTCTAAATAGGTAGACTAACAACTGTAAAATCGTTATTTTCTAGAGAAACCGAGACAACAAAAGTTCCACACCTCTTTGAACATCATTATATGTTAGTGAAGGATGCAAATATGCATTAAAACAGTAATTTCATATTTTTGAATTTTTCTCAGAATCTATGTGTTAACCCCTACGAAAATATTGAATTTTTCGGTAAATGCTCTATATACTGAAGCATATGATCTTATGTGTTGTTTTAAAATTTCTAATCTCATTCTACATTTGTATTAATGTATATTAAACTCTTTTTCATGGTAAATGGGCATTTCTTTAATATTTTGTCAATTAATCTAGTAAAATTTCATAATACTCCATAAATTGGTGGACCAACCACTATAAAATCGCTATTTTCTAGAGGAACGGAGACAACAAAAGTTCCAAACCTCTTTGAACATCATTATATGTTAGAGAATGATGCAACTATGCTTTAAAACATTATTTTTTATATTTTTGAATTTTTCTCAAAATCTATGTGTTAACCCTTACGAAAATATTGATTTTTTTTTGTAAATGCTCTATATACTGAAGCATATGATCTTAAGTGTTGTTTTAAAATTTCTAAAATCATTCCACATTTGTATTAATGTATATTAAACTCTTTTTCATGGTACATTGGCATTTCTTTAATTTTTTCTCAATTAATTTAGTAAAATTTCATAATACTCCCTAAATTGTTAGACTAACCGCTATAAAATCGCTATTTTCTAGAGAAACGGAGACAACAAAAGTTCCAAACCTCTTTGAACATCATTATATGTTAGTGAATGATGCAACTATGCTTTAAAACAGTATTTTTATATTTTTGTATTTTTCTCAAAATCTATTTGTCCACCCACCCCTACGAAAATATTGATTTTTTTGGTAGACGCTCTATATACTGAAGCATATGATCTTAAGTGTTGTTTTAAAATTTCTAAACACATGCTACATTTGCATTAATGAATATTAAACTCTTTTTCATGGTACATGGACATTTTTTTAATTTTTTGTCAATTAATTTTGTAAAATTTCATGATACTCCATAAATTGGTGGACTAATAACTATAAAATCGCTATTTTCTAGATAAACGGAGACAACCAAAATTCCAAACCTCTGTGAACATCATTATATGTTAGTGAAGAATGCAAATATGCATTAAAATAGTATTTTTATATTTTTTGAATTTTTCTCAAAATCTATGTGTTAACCCCCAGGAAAATATTGAATTTTTTGGCAAATGCTCTATATACTGAAGCATATGATCTAAAGTGTTGTTTTAAAATTCTAAACCCATTCTACTTTTGTTTTAATGTATATTAAACTCTTTTTCATGGTACGTGGGTATTTCTTTAATTTTTTGTCAATTAATTTTGTACAATTTCATAATACTCCCTAAATTGGTGGACTAACCACTATAAAATCGCTATTTTCTCTAGAAACGGGGACAACAAAAGTTTCAAACCTCTTTGAACATCATTATATGTTAGTGAATGATGCAACTATGCTTTAAAATAGTAATTTTATATTTTTGAAATTTTCTCAAAATCTATGGGTCAACTCCCACGAAAATATTGATTTTTTTGGTAAATCCTCTTAAGTGTTGTTTTAAAATTTCTGAACACATTCTACGTTTGTTTTAATGTATATTAAACACTTTTTCATAGTACATGGGCATTTCTTTAATTTTTTTCAATTAATTTAGTAAAATTTCATAATACTCCCTAAATTGGTGGACTAACCACTATAAAATCGTTATTTTCTAGAGAAACGGAGACAACAAAAGTTCCAGACCTCTTTGAACATCTTTATATGTTAGTGAAGGATGCAAATATGCATTAAAACAGTATTTTTATATTTTTGAATTTTTCTCAAAATCTATGTGTTAACCCCTACGAAAATATTGAATTTTTTTGGTAAATGCTCTATATACTGAAGTGTATGATCTTAAGTGTTATTTTAAAATTTCTAAACCCATGCTACATTTGCATTAATGAATATTAAACTCTTTTTCATGGTACATGGACATTTCTTTAATTTTTTGTCAATTAATTTAGTAAAATTTCATGATACTCTTTAAATTGGTGGACTAACAACTATAAAATCGCTATTTTCTGGAGAAACGGACACAGCCAAAATTCCAAACCTCTTTGAACATCATTATATGTTAGTGAATGATGCAACTATGATTTAAAACAGTATTTTTATATTTTTTTATTTTTTCTGAAAATCTACGTGTTGACCCCCACGAAAATATTGATTTTTTTGGTAAATGCTCTATATACTGAAGCATATGATCTTAAGTGTTGTTTTAAAATTTTTGAACACATTCTACATTTTTTTAATGTATATTAAACACTTTTTCAAGGTACATGGGCATTTCTTTAATTTTTTGTCAATTAATTTTGTAAAATTTTATAATACACCCTAAATTCGTGAACTAACCTCTGTAAAATAGTTATTTTCTAGAGAAACCGAGACAACAAAAGTTCCACACCTCTTTGAACATTATTATATATTAGTGAATGATGCAAATATGCATTAAAACAATATTTTTATATCTCTTGAATTTTTCTCAAATTCTATGTGTTAACCCACGAAAATATTGAATTTTTTGGTAAACGCTCTATATACTGAAGCATATGATCTTAAGTGTTGTTTTAAAATTTCTAAACCCTTTCTACATTTGTATTAACATATATTAAACTCTTTTTCATCGTACATGGGCATTTCTTTAATATTTTCTCAATTACTTTAGTAAAATTTCATAATACTCCCTAAATTGGTGGACTAACCACTATAAATCGCAATTTTCTAGAGAAACGGAGACAAAAAAAGTTTCAAACCTCTTTAAACATCATTATATGTTAGTGAAAGATGCAACTATGCTTTAAAATAGTATTTTTATATTTTTGAAATTTTCTCAAAATATATGTGTCCCCACGAAAATATTGATTTTTTTGGTAAATGCTCTTAAGTGTTGTTTTAAAATTTCTGAACACATTCTACATTTGTTTTAATGTATATTAAACACTTTTGCATGGTTCATGGGCATTTCTCTAATTTTTTCAATTAATTTAGTAAAATTTAATAATACTCCCAAATTGGTGGACTAACCACTATAAAATCGTTATTTTCTAGAGAAACGGAGACAACAAAACTTCCAGATTTCTTTGAATATGTTATCGAAGGATGCAAATATGCATTAAAACAGTATTTTTATATTTTTGAAATTTTCTCAAAATCTAAGTGTTAACCCCCACGAAAATATTGATTTTTTTGGTAAATGCTCTTAAGTGTTGTTTTAAAATTTCTGAACACATTCTACATTTGTTTTAATGTATATTAAACACTTTTTCAAGGTACATGGGCATTTCTTTAATTTTGTTTCAATTAATTTAGTAAAATTTCATAATACTCCCTAAATTGGTGGACTAACCACTATAAAATCGCTATTTTCTAGAGAAACGGAGACAACAAAAATTCCAGACCACTTTGAACATTATAATATGTTACTGAAGGATGCAAATATGCATTAAAACAGTATTTTCATATTTTTGAATTTTTCTCAAAATCTATGTGTTAAACCCCTACGAATATATTGAATTTTTTAGTAAATGCTTTATATACTGAAGCATATGATCTTAAGTGTTGTTTTAAAATTTCTAATCCCATTCTACATTTGCATTAATGTATATTAAACTCTTTTCCATGGTAAATGGGCATTTCTTTAATATTTTGTCAATTAATCTAGTAAAATTTCATAATACTCCCTAAATTGGTGGATTAACCATTATAAAATCGCTATTTTCTAGAGAAACGGTGACAACAAAAATTCCAGACCTCTTTGAACATCATTATATGTTAGTGAATGATGCAATTATGCTTTAAAACAGGATTTTTATATTTTTGAATTTTTCTCAAAATCTATGTGTTAACCCGCACGAAAATATTGAATTTTTTGGTAAATGCTCTATATACTAAAACATTTGATCTTAAGTGTTGTTTTAAAATTTCTAAACCCATTCTACATTTGTTTTAATGTATATTAAACACTTTTTCATGGTACATGGGCATTTCTTTAATTTTTTGTCAATTAATTTAGTAAAACTTCATAATACTCCTTAAATTGGTGGACTAACCACTATAAAATCGCTATTTTCTAGAGAAAGGAAGACAACAAAACTTCCAAACCTCTTTGAACATCATTATATGTTAGTGAAGGATGCAAATATGCATTAAAACAGTATTTTCATATTTTTGAATTTTTCTCAAAATCTATGTGTTAACCCCCCTACGAAAATATTGAATTTTTCGGTAAATGCTCTATATACTGAAGCATATGATCTTAAGTGTTGTTTTAAAATTTCTAATCCCATTCTACATTTGTATTAATGTATATTAAACTATTTTTCATGGTAAATGGGCATTTCTTTAATATTTTGTCAATTAATCTAGTAAAATTTCATAATACTCCCTAAATTGGTGGATTAACCACTATAAAATCGCTATTTTCTAGAGAAACGGAGACAACAAAAATTCCAGATCTCTTTGAACATTATATGTTAGTGAAGGATGCAACTATGCTTTAAAACAGTATTTTTATATTTTTGAATTTTTCTCAAAATCTATGTGTTAACCCTCACGAAAATATTAAATTTTTTGGTAAATGCTCTATGTACTGAAGCATATGATCTTAAGTGTTGTTTTAAAATTTCTAAACTCATTCTACATTTGTTTTAATGTATATTAAACACTTTTTCATGGTACATGGGCATTTCTTTAATTTTGTTTCAATTAATTTAGTAAAATTTCATAATACTCCCTAAATTGGTGAACTAACCACTATAAAATCGTTACTTTCTAGAGAAACAGAGACAACAAAAATTCCATACCTCTTTGAACATCATTATATGTTAGTGAAGGATGCAAATATGCATTAAAACAGTATTTTCATATTTTAGAAATTTTTTCAAAATCTATCCTACGAAAATATTGAATTTTTCGGTAAATGCTCTATATACTGAAGCATATGATCTTAAGTGTTGTATTAAAATTTCTAATCCCATTCTACATTTTTATTAATGTATATTAAACTCTTTTTCATGGTAAATGAGCATTTCTTTAATATTTTGTCAATTAATCTAGTAAAATTTCATAATACTCCCTAAATTGGTGGATTAACCACTATAAAATCGCTATTTTCTAGAGAAACGGAGACAACAAAAATTCCAGACCACTTTGAACATTATAATATGTTACTGAAGGATGCAAATATGCATTAAAACAGTATTTTCATATTTTTGAATTTTTCTCAAAATCTATGTGTTAAACTAAACCCCTACGAAAATATTGATTTTTTTGGTAAATGCTCTATATACTGAAGCATATGATCTTAAGTGTTGTTTTAAAATTTCTAAACCCATTCTACATTTGTTTTAATGTATATTAAACACTTTTTCATGGTACATGGGCATTTCTTTAATTTTGTTTCAATTAATTTAGTAAAATTTCATAATACTCCCTGAATTGGTGGACTAACCACAATAAAATCGCTATTTTCTAGAGAAACGGAGACAACAAAAATTTTAGACCTCTTTGAACATCATTATATGTTAGTGAAGGATACAAATATGCATTAAAATAGTATTTTCATACTTTTGAATTTTTCTCAAAATCTATGTGTTAACCCCTACGAAAATATTGAATTTTTCGGTAAATGCTCTATATACTGAAGCATATGATCTTAAGTGTTGTTTTAAAATTTCTAATCCCATTCTACATTTGTATTAATGTATATTAAACTCTTTTTCATGGTACATGGGCATTTATTTAATTTTTGTCAATTAATTTAGTAAAATTTCATAATACTCCTAAATTGGTGGACTAACCACTATAAAATCGCTATTTTCTAGAGAAACGGAGACAACAAAAATTCCAGACCACTTTGAACATTATAATATGTTACTGAAGGATGCAAATATGCATTAAAACAGTATTTTCATATTTTTGAATTTTTCTCAAAATCTATGTGTTAAACTAAACCCCTACGAAAATATTGATTTTTTGGTAAATGCTCTATATCTTGAAGCATATGATCTTAAGTGTTGTTTTAAAATTTCTAAACCCATTCTACATTTGTTTTAATGTATATTAAACACTTTTTCATGGTACATGGGCATTTCTTTAATTTTGTTTCAATTAATTTAGTAAAATTTCATAATACTCCTGAATTGGTGGACTAACCACAATAAAATCGCTATTTTCTAGAGAAACGGAGACAACAAAAATTTTAGACCTCTTTGAACATCATTATATGTTAGTGAAGGATACAAATATGCATTAAAATAGTATTTTCATACTTTTGAATTTTTCTCAAAATCTATGTGTTAACCCCTACGAAAATATTGAATTTTTCGGTAAATGCTCTATATACTGAAGCATATGATCTTAAGTGTTGTTTTAAAATTTCTAATCCCATTCTACATTTGTATTAATGTATATTAAACTCTTTTTCATGGTACATGGGCATTTATTTAATTTTTGTCAATTAATTTAGTAAAATTTCATAATACTACCTAAATTGGTGGACTAACCACTATAAAATCGCTATTTTCTAGAGAAACGGAGACAAAAAAAAGTTCTAGACCTCTTTGAACATCATTATATGTTAGTGAATGATGCAACTATGCTTTAAAATAGTATTTTCAAATTTTTGAATTTTTCTCAAAATCTATGTGTTAACCCTACGAAAATATTGAATTTTTCGGTAAAGGCTCTATATACTGAAGCATATGATCTTAAGTGTTGTTTTAAAATTTCTAAACCCATTCTACATTTGTATCAATGTATATTAAACTCTTTTTCATGGTACATGGGCATTTCTTTAATTTTTGTCAATTAATTTATTAAAATTTCATAATGCTACCTAAATTGGTGGACTAACCACTATAAAATCGCTATTTTCTAGAAGCGGAGACAAAAAAGTTCTAGACCTCTTTGAACATCATTATATGTTAGTGAATGATGCAACTATGCTTTAAAATAGTATTTTCAAATTTTTGAATTTTTCTCAAAATCTATGTGTTAACCTCTGAAAATATTGAATTTTTAGGTAAAGGCTCTATATACTGAAGCATATGATCTTAAGTGTTGTTTTAAAATTTCTAAACCCATTCTACATTTGTATCAATGTATATTAAACTCTTTTTCATGGTACATGGGCATTTCTTTAATTTTTTGTCAATTAATTTATTAAAATTTCATAATGCTCCTTAAATTGGTGGACTAACCACTATAAAATCGCTATTTTCTACAGAAACGAAGACAACAAAAGTTCCAAACCTCATTGAACATCGTTATATGTTATTGAATGATGCAACTATGCATTAAAACAGTATTTTCATATTTTTTGAATTTTTCTCAAAATTTATGTGTTAACTCCTTACGAAAATATTGGATTTTTTGGTAAATGCTAGCCTATGATCTTTAGTGTTGTTTTGAAATTTATAAAAACATTCTACATTTGCATTAATTTATATTAAACTCTCTTTCATGGTATATTGGCATGGTTTTAAGTTTTTGTCAATTAATTTAATAAAACTTCGTAATACTCCCTAAATTGGTGGACTAACCACTGTAACATCGCTGTGTTTCAAAAAAAAAAAAAAAACCACTATAATATCGTTATTTTCTAAAAAAATGGAGACAACAAAAGTATTAAACCTCTTTGACCTTCATCATATGTTAGTGAATGATGCAACTATGCATTAAAATAGTATTTTCATATTTTTGATTTTTCTCAAAATCTATGTGTTAACCTCTACGAAAATATTGATTTTTTCGATAAATTCTCTATATACTGAAGCATATGATCTTTAGTGTTGTTTTTAATTTTCTAAAAAAATTCTACATTTGTATTAATGTATATTAAACTCTCTTTCATGGTACATGGACATCGTTTTAATTTTTTGTCAATTAATTTACTAAAACTTCATAATACTCCTTAAATTGGTGGACTAGCCACTATAAAATCCTATTTTCTAGAGAAACGGAGAAAAGAAAGTTCCAAACATCTTTGAACTTCATCATATGTTAGTGAAAGATGCAACTATGCATTAAAGTAATATTTTTATATTTTTTTAATTTTTCTCAAAATCTATATGTTAACCTCTACGAAAATATTGAGTTTTTCTGTAAAAATTCTATATACTGAAGCCTATGATCTTTATTGTTGTTTTAAACTTTCTAAACACATTAGACATTTGTATTAATGTATATTAAATTTTATTTCATGGTACATGGGCATCGTTTTATTTTTTTGTCAATTAATTTAGTTAAACTTCATAATACTCCTGAAATTGGTGGACTAACCACTATAAAATCGTTATTTTCCAGAGAAACAGAGACAACAAAAGTTTCAAACCTCTTTAACGTTCATCATATGTAGTGAAGAATGCAACTATGCATTAAAACATTATTTTCGTATTTTTGAATTTTTTTCTCAAAATTTATGCCTGATATTGCCTCAACTTTGGACACTCTCTTGGATCTCTTCTCTGGATTTATTCTATGGTTTACTGCAAATGGATGGTTTAGAGTTCATTCTCGATTTAGTTTATTTATATTCTAAGATATGAGGTTAATATTAAAATTGTGGTAAGAAAAGAGGTTAATATTTATTATCCAAATGATCCGATTTATATAAATTAATAGAGGTAAACGTATATATAAAAGTTTAGTGCGGTGTAAGTAAAAACTATTGTGACATGATATTGGTAAATTGTAGTTATTGGATTATTGTAATAGTTATTTTCAATAAAACTTAGAATAAAATAATAATAATATTATATACTATAACAAAATTTATTAACTTATTAACATTATTTAAATTTGATTTTTTATTGACAATAATATCCATATAAACCAACACTACCCTGTCCACATACCCAACACAAATACAAGTTTCTGAGTACTACAAGAAGCAAGAGAAGCTGCTTCAGGGTTTCAATGAGATGGTGGAGACTATCAATGAAACTGGTTTTGTGTCTGGAGCATTTTTGTTAATTGATTTTAACAGGAAGAGCTGAAGAAGCTTGCAAAGGGCGAGAGGCTTGCAGTACACATCTCAAACGCAGCGAACCTTGTGCTTTTTGTAGCAAAGGTTTATGCTTCAGTGAAGAGTAGATCTATGGCTGTGATTGCTTCAACTTTGGACTCTCTCTTGGATCTCTTGTCTGGATTTATTCTATGATTTACTACAAACAGATAGTTTATAGTCCATTCTCGATTTAGTTTATTTATATTATACGATATGAGGTTAAGTGTGGTAAAAAAAAAGAGGTTAATATTTATTATCCAAATGATCCGATTTATATAAATGAATAGAGGTAAACGTATATACTGTATAAAAGTTAATTGTGATGTAAGTAAAAAAACTATTGTGATATGATATTGGTAAATTGTAGTTACTGTAAGATTATTGTAATAATCATTTTCAAAAAACTTATAATAAAATAATAATATTATATACAGTACAATAAAAATTATTAACTTATTATCATTATTGAACTTTGATTTTTTTTTTCGGTTTTCCTAATTATTGACAAAAATATCCAAATAAATCAACACTACCCTGTCCACATACCCAACACAAATACAAGTTTGAATATCAAGATATAGGTTCTAACTAATGGGACCAGATGATAAATCAAACCTTGTACTTGTGTTCGGGACGATGAGTGAACTCAAAGTCAATATGGACAAAAGCCCTCTCGACCTCAGAGAGTTGCTCGAGCTTCTCCTGAAGAGTCTCTCCGATGTTGTGAGCTTCGTGCAGCCTCATGTCCTCTGGCAAAACAATATCAACTTCAACAAAGTAGTGTGACCCAAACGTGTAGGCTCTCACTGTATCAATGTGTTTGATCTTCTCGTGATGGTTCCATATCAAGAACGTTAGTTTCGCCAAGAAATCAGGCGGTGCAGAGCGTCCAATAAGCGAATGAACATTCTCTAGTACCGTTCTTGCCCATGTGCTGATTGTATACAAAGCAATCTGAAAACATAAAAGAAGAATAGTTTTCTCAATCATAAGCTACAAGAGAGAGTTTCAAGAATGTCTTAAGGTTTGATGATTTTGCTTACGAGAATAGCACCAGAGGGATCAATCCACCAGTAGAATTTTACAGCCAAGACAGCTGTTGCTAAACCGACCGAGTTGGTGACGACATCAAAGAGGTGGTCTTGTGCATAGGCTCTGACAATTTCGTTTTGAAAACTTCTGCAGTAAAGCATGAGGAGAAACTTGATGACTGTAGCAGAAGCCATGATTCCAATCATCCATTTCTCCTCGGTGCTGCTCATATGGGGACCATTCTGTTAAAAAGCAAATGATTAGACCTCATGTAACTGATAATGCCACTACTAGAAGTAAACCATAGTGTATTTTATTACCTTGGAAACTAGTAGTCTAGTTGACTCTAGCAACACTTGTAGCCCAAGAGTTGCCATGACAGAGGCAAACACAATGATCCCCTGCCAAGTTCAAGAACCATGCATGATTTTTACTTTGATGAAAAATATATACATCTTATTTGAAGAGGAGAGACTATATACCACAGGTTGCATCCTTCGTTTTCCGATTGGATAGTGAAAATGGTTTGGTTTGCTCATGGCGTTTGCAGTGAACCATAGAATGAATCCAGACAAGAGATCCAAGAGAGAGTCCAAAGTTGAAGCAATCACAGCCATAGATCTACTCTCAACAGAAGCATAAACTTTGGCTACAAAAAGCACAAGGTTTGCTGCGTTTGAGATGTTTACTGCAAGCCTCTCGCTCTTGGCTAGCTTCTTCAGCTCTTCCTGTTGAAATCAATCAACAAGATGAGAGACAGAGAGAGAGAGAGAGAGAGAGATTCCAGAAGAAACGTAATGAACGGATAAGAGTGGAAACCTCAGATGGAGCTCCAGAGACAAAACCAGTTTCGTTGATTGTTTCCATTTCATTGAAACCCTCAAGCAGCTTCTCTTGCTTCTTGTAGTACTCAGAAACTTTACGTTCCTTTTCTGATTTCCGACAAGAAAAAAAAGCAAAACCCATGTCTAAGATTATGTATCTGTTCACAGATGATTCAAAGCATATATATATATAGAGACATCCGTGATGGCTTTTTTATCATCTTTCGATCAATCTACAATGCGTAAAACCTCCGCAGAATATGATACTGTGTACTCACCACACTTAAACAAATCAAGATTCTGTGTTATCACTGTTGTTTAAAACAACTAAAGAGACATAGAGAATCGGACATATGCTCCATGTTCGGAAAGAAAGAATATATCATCAAAAAAAAGCTTGATCACTTTAAATCGAGTACACTAGAGTTCTCTTTAGGGCTAACATAATCGTACGTTTGCTTGCAGAGCAATTAATCACGGAAGAGTTCGTGTAGGGTTTAGATTCTTAATCAATTTACTAGAAAAAATGTTAAAAAGAGTGTCATGATATGAATCACAAGGATTGTAAACATAGACACGAAAGGTAGATTTAGAAGAAGAGACGATGAAGGAGACTTACTTGGAGTCCGGAGATAACGGGACAAGCGAGTACGGCGAGAGGACAGGGAGAAGAAGAAGGGAGGCGGAACGTGTCGAGGCTGAGACGCCACGAAGACGGTGGAGACGAGCGGTCATCGTCATCGTTCGGAAGAAGGTCGACAATGTAGTCCTGTCCACTAACGCCGAGATGATGCTCCTTCGTCGTCTCCATATTCTCGATATCTTTTTCTCTGCTGATTTTCTGGGGGAAGTTACGTGACAAACAAATATTGTTGCTTATTTTTGGGAATCTCTCTATTTATATATCAAATAGTGTAAATTATTTTTATACATATAAAACAAATCCAGACCCCTTTTAAATATAGAAAACGTATCGCTGAGAGAAATTTGGTATTATCAAGAGGTGTGAGAGATATGGATATGAACCAAGCAAATACATTTATAATTTTGATAAGAGAAAGAATAACATACGTGGCTGTGGACTCATGGTGGTGCAACTGAAATGTGGACCATTTCTTCCTTCTTTCCAGCGTAGATGAACGAGGAGTATTGTCCACTTATAGAAACTTCAGATAAACATAGATAACATATATAGGTTACTAGAGAAATGACAACCCAACGGCCAACACACATAGGTTATTGTTATCACGTTATAAGTAAAATACACTGGACAGTTGTTGTCATCAAGCCTTCAAGAACACCAAATTACTCATGCACAACCTGCCAAAAACAGTTAAGTTGACCTTTTACGCAGCTCTTACCAAGCTCTCATCAACATCATATATCATATCAATATGGTCCTTTGTCCAAGCTTGTGAACTTGCATCTGGTCCACAACGAAGAATCAAAGAGGGAACAAGCATGCAAATTCCTTTTATGATATGAACAAACCAAAACTGTAATGATTCAGGGAACTGCATTAAGACAAACTGTCCTTATAGGAGATTCAGACACATTTTGGAACACGTATTGGATCGAAGCCAGATATTCAGACATGTTTAGTCTTCATTTCAAAGAGATTTAACATCATACAGAACAAATCAGTGTACACTAGTGAAAATTTTGCAAGAACGCCTCTGTAAAAAAAATAAAGCATACAACGCATTTACGTATTAACCATTCTTTTCCTTCTAACCTTCTTACACTCGGTCTTCACATTTTTTTCCCCTCGAGCTTCTGGTTCCAGAGAGATTCGTCTACTCTACTGTAATGTCTAAGCTAAAGAGAGCTGTAATCAAAATCAAATTCTCTTCTCAACAAAACCTTGATGTATCATTTCATCACCTATGTATCATCTGTGAGGAACCGACCTTTTCTTCTACGTCTAAGATGTTTCAAAAGCCTGAATCGAAGCATCGAGTCAACATCATAACCCGCAAGTTCCATTCTGTTTGTAAGTTGAGAGACAATCTCCACTCTGTCTCTTGATTGCAAGAGAGAACAAAGTCCGTCACTGAGCTCTTCTCTTCTGGTATATCCAATTCGACTACTCGTCTTAAAGCTCTCTCTGTTTCCCCTTCCTTGAAACATTGTTCAATCTCGTTAGCTGCTGCATAGTCCATAGACTAAATGTGAAGCAGATGTGCGGTGAAAATGCGCCTAATAAGTTCAATTCTCTTGGTTGCGGAGACTAGACAGGGATTGAGAATCCAGTGAGAGGCTCTCCGTCTGAGGATGAAGACGGCTTTCTTTTGATCGTCAAGGAGCAAGTTCTCGACTGATAGAGCCGGTTAATGGGTAAACCGGTTTGTAAGAATTAGCGGAACTTCGGTACAATTAAACGGTTTTTATCATGATTAGACCAAAAGCCCGCCAGTAACATCCATCGTCTTATTCATGCCATCTAAGGTTCATTGTATAATCGCATTTCTATCGGGTAGAAGAACATTTATTACGTAGAAAAACTATCACTGCAACGTTTTAAGCTAGTTTATTATTGAAACATTTTTGAACTAATGACTTTGATGGAGTTTAACTTGGAATGAAGTAACTCCTCCAAAAATAGGTGTATGCCATTTAGCATAGAGAGCACACGGTATTCTTTAGTAAAAGGCGAAAGAATAGTTCGCTTTGTGCTCACTACATGGCTCCATGGTTTATTACAGTGTAGCATCAGATGCTTTTGTACCTGAATCCTTCGACGTTTAGGTTTGATTTTATTCGATGTGGGACTGATTTAGTGGTGTGTTTAACTGGGCCGAAAACTTACTTTATGGGCCGTTCTGAGACTACTAATACGCTTCAGATGTAGTGTGCTTCTTTGTTTGGTAGTGTGTTTAACTGGGCAGAAAATGACGCGTTCACTGTGTGTGTTTGTTTGTTGCGAATGTTTTTTGTAACCCAAGAGAGATGATCATCCAGAGAAAAACTGATAATTAGTTGAAATCGCCAGAGATTAGTAGTATTCATCTGTATTTTTTTTTATTAGAGAAAGGCAACAAACTATTAAAAAAAACTCCCAAAAAAAGTGGCTGGCTCAGCTGGTCACAGTAAACCCAGACTTGCACATACAAAAACACACGAGAAATGAAACTTGGAAGATTTCTCAAGCGTCGTCGAGAGCGAGGACTCCTGGAAGTGGCTTACCCTCGAGAAGCTCCAAACTAGCACCGCCTCCGGTAGAGATGTGGCTCATCTTGTCTGCCAAACCAACCTTCTCAACGGCAGCCACAGAGTCACCTCCTCCTATGATTGTGGTCACCCCCTTTCCGCTCAGCTCCGCAAGTTGCTTTGCTACGGCCTAGTGATAAACATGACATGAGATCAGGTTATTTCACTGAAGATACATGAAAATTTATAAAGGGTGAATAAAACTTGGGTTAACATACGACGAATATATAGTTGCAGTACTAGTTGGTCGTACCTCAGTTCCAGCTGCAAACTTATCGAATTCAAATACACCCATGGGACCATTCCAGATGATGGTCTTGGTTGTGTCCAGGGCTTCGCTGAATGTCTTGATGGAGTCTGGACCAATATCAAGTCCCATCCAGCCATCTGGGATTGCCGTGGCTGCCACTATCTGCAAAGAGTTCACACAAACATTTTGTTCATGATCCATTGAGCCAACAGCAATGATGCGAGTGTTACCTTGCTGTTAGCATCGGGAGCGAACTTGTCAGCAATAACCACATCGGTTGGAAGTAAAAGAGAGACACCTTTGGCTTTTGCCTTCTCCATGAGTGACTTGGCCAAGTCAAGCTTGTCCTCTTCCACAAGAGAAGATCCAACCGAATGTCCTTGCGCCTTGTAGAAAGTGAAAATCATACCTCCACCGAGCAAGAGGATGTCAACGGTGGACAAGAGTGACTCAATGACACCAATCTTGGTCGAAACCTTTGAGCCTCCAACAATGGCAGCGAAAGGCTTCTTGGGGTTTGCCACAGCTCCGACAAGGTAATCAAGTTCCTTCTGCATGAGGAAACCAGCGACGGAAGGCTTCAGGTACTTGGCAACTCCTTCAGTGGAAGCATGGGCTCTGTGAGCAGTGCCGAAAGCATCGTTAACGTAGACATCTGCAAGAGCAGCAAGCTTCTTTGCAAATTCAGGGTCGTTCTTCTCTTCTTCCTTGTAGAACCTAACATTCTCCAAGAGAAGAACACCACCTTCAGGTAGTCCTGCAACCAGTTTCTGGACTTCCTCGCCAATAGAGTCATCGGCCATCACAACCTATTAACAATGTGCAACAAGTCACAAACAATGTTAGCTCATAGTACTGACAGCTTCTATTCGTATAGAGGAACAAGAGGCACAAACCTCGACACCTAGAAGCTCAGACAATCTCGGCACAAGAGGCTTTAAGCTGAATTTAGGGGTAACACCTTTGGGGCGGCCCTGAAACATATAAACTTCGATCAGAGACATCCAATAGCTAATAAGAAACACTACTAAGACATAATATAACTGCTGATCAATCTCCAAGAATAATTAAACCATCATGTAAGAAAGTGACCAAACTTATACAAATGAGAGTGACCAAACATAATATAACATCGCAGCCAGCATCCTCAATTGCAATGAGAGTGACCAAACTTATACAAATGATTCACACAGGGCTTAAACTATCATGTAAGAAAGCGAAGACATCTGCATATGTAGACAGAAGCTCTGTTATAAAACCAAACGAGCTAATAAAACAGATCAGATCAAAACAGATAAGCTAGCATATGAGGTGAACATAACAAAAGTAACACGCCACTAATAACAAATAACATAACTGAAAATCAATGTTCCAAGGAGAAAGACCCCATGTAAGAAAGCGAAAACATCTGCCTTATATAGTCCACCGATCAAATAATGAAGCTCTGTGATAAAAACCAAAAGAGCTGAAAAAACAGATCAGATCGAAACAGATAAGCTGGAGGACATACCAAGTGGCTGCAGAGAACAACCCTAGATCCGTTTCCCATCAAGTACTTGATGGTGGGAACAGCGGCGCGAATCCTGGTGTCATCGGTGATGTTGGAGTTATCGTCCAAAGGAACGTTGAGATCAACCCTCACGAACACGCTCTTTCCCTTCAGATCTGCTTCCTTCAACGTTCCTACGCTTCTCTTCGTCGCCATAGCAGCTGAACAAAACAAAACACTGCAAACAATACTCGCGAAAATGAGATTTGACGGAGGAATCAAACAGATCTACAAAACATGGCGCAAACTCTAATCGAAATCGATTGGATGAGGATTCTAAGGCATAAACTAAAGAATATACTCACATGAGTGGATGTATAGAGAGACGAACGAAGCTACACGAAGATGGAAGTGGCTGATCTTTCGAGGAGACGACGAGACTGTATATAAAAGCAGCGTGGAGAACACCCAAAAAAATGGTGGGCCCGTGAAGAGTAAGTTATTATATATTACGTTTTTGCCACTGACTCTCTCTCTCTCTCTGGGCCGGTTACGTTTAACTTTTAAATATTGGATTAGGAGATTTAATGGGCCTAATCCACTTGTAATTTGTAAGGCTTATTAGTCTCTTTCATCTTTCTTCATTTAAACTCTCAACGTCGGATCAGTGTGGAGTCAGGAGTGTAGTAGATAAACCTCCGCACCGGAGGGAAGCGTAAGTCTTGCCGGAGAGACGAATCATTTGTTCTCACTATTTTTCCCTCCAGTGGAGTTGTGTAAGGTTGATCGTGGTGTGTTCTACAGAGACGACAATTTTCGACCAACTGAGATACTTACATTTTTATTTTTATTTTCAAAGAAAATAAAGGGAAGTGTCAAGAAATATCTCTACTGAAACTCCAAAGACTGTGAGTATTAAAACTGGAGAAAAAAAATTAAAAGAATTGGAAAACAATACTTTTCACTGCACATAATAAGAAGAAAAGGTTCCTCTTATTTGGAAGCCCTGTGAGCTGGTGGCTTGGACTGAGTCGAAATCGCTGCAGATGACATCACTCGCAAGCGGCCAGCAATCTCTGTGAAAGATGGTCTTGCCATTGGGTTTGGCGCCCAACACTCCTCCATTAGTGTTCTCCATTCATCGTCACAGAAGGCTGGTATGGTTGGTCTCAGTGTGTTGTTCACTATCCCACCTGCACTTTCACAAAATGAAGTCATCATCCTCTCAAATTCCATATGGATAAAATTCTGAACATTAGCGAAAGAATGAACATGCCGTGTGTTACTAGCAACGCACCTATTATGGCCCCATAGTGCATATTGGCATATGGTTCCTCTCCCGTCAGAATCTCCCACAGAACAATACCAAATGAGAAAACATCAACCTGCAGGTAAAGACCAATAATATAAAGGATCAACTCCTATCACAGATCTTACAGGTTGCTTTATCAGGCCATGGATTAACAAAAGATCCTCTGCACAAGAAACTAACTCAAAATATCTCATAAACGGGAAGATAGACGACTTATGCTAAAAAAGATCATGATACAAGTCAAAGTAGCTAATGGGATATCACTAGTATTATATCATGAATGTATTACCTTTTCTGAAACTTTGCTGCTGCTCCCATTTAAAAGCTCTGGTGCCATCCATGGTAAGGTTCCACGTACACCACCAGATACCAATGTATTTCTCTTGATTTTTGACAAACCAAAGTCACCAACCTGAGGTGGATTAGCATGTGGATGTTAATCTGATTTGTTCTAACATCATCTTAAACAGAAAAGATAAAAGAAAATCTACAGAAGGGTCCACCCAGATCGTGTTACCTTGCAGATTGGGCGAGAAGGATCTTTCAAGTTCACAAGTAAATTGTCACATTTCAAATCGAAGTGAACAGTATTTTTGGAGTGTAAATATTCCATTCCAAATGCAGCATCCATGGCAATGAGGAGTCTCTTACGACGATCAAGATGCCTGGTCATGTAAAATAGAAGAGAAGAGTACATAAGTTAAATGAACTGAGACCCATCAGAGGACCTAGTAAGCATAACTTTACCTGTCCTTCCGGACCAGAACATGCCTCAGAGAACCATCCACCATGTACTCTGTCACGGTCGCCATTGTCCCCCCAGGCCCGTCTTTTACAACACCATAAAATGCTACCACATTCGGGTGATGAAGTTTTGAAAGAATCTCAGCCTCCCCCCAGAATTCACCAGTCTGCAGAGAAATCAACGAGTGCAGTGAATTGTAGGCATGGCCAAAAGGAAAATGCATAAGACATGATCTGCAAACAACTCACCAATATCTCTTGCTCTGATGACCGCCCAGCAAAGCAATTCTTCTTTATCCTCTTGATAGCGACATCTGATCCTCTCCATTTCCCATGATAAACCATTCCAAAAGTACCAGAACCAAGCTCTTTCAACTCCTCAAGATCTTCATTCTTAATGATCTAGTGATATTTACGAGTGTGTTATTGAAATTATGAAAATAAAACATAGATACACAGGGGGATATAAGCAGGACTATGTTTTGACAGTAGAACCCACAGGAAATGAAACAAAACACACAGATTAAAATAAGAAACCAAATAGAAGCACACAGTCAAGGTGTACACGTATTGCTGATTCTTATAACAAATTTGAAACTGTAATAAGAGCCACTGACATGGCCCATTTTCCATGCAAAGATAGTAAATGTTTTATTAGGTGTATTTTTCAGAGCTCTTCATACCTGCAAGCCACAGCGGTCAAACTCTGAGCCAAGTGGAGGAAGCAGCATGCCTTGTTTCTGTCTTTTCATCCTAGAAGTTTCATCCTCGTTAGTAAAGCTTGTGGTTTTGGGAATTACAAAATAAATAACTGCAACTAACCTTTGGTACAAAATCTGGCGTCCTCAGGTTCTCCACAATATCACCAAATTCTACACTCTCTGTGACCTTCATATGTTCATCCTTCAGAGTAGGGAGTACAGTGCTAGTGAAACCCCCGTTACTTCTAGAAAAATCATCCCCATAATCTCGACCTAAAGTCAATTTCGGATCCCCAATGTTTGCTGAAATACCATCTCTACTCATTGGTGTGACGTGATGCAATCTGGAGCTCTCTCCACCATCTTTAATGTCAGATGGAAAGTGAGAATCAGCTTGGTCAACACCTGCAACATCTCTTCGGATAAGTTCTTCAGCCAGCTGCTGAAAATACGACCAATTTTTTGGATCTTGATTCTGCACATTCATGCTAATAGCAGCTCCATTGTGAGGATATGGATGGACAGCAGATGTGTCCTCTGAGATTGCATTCGAAAATATTTCAGAAAGGAAGTCACGAGGAAACCGGTCATTGATATCGATAAGAATATCTCCATGCAGTGAATCAGAATCGTTAGTAGAAGCTTGCTCTTCAGGAGTAGCATGACCAATTGCTGCGTTTACATCTGCCCCATTGACTACTCTGTTCTTGTTTGCATCATCATGATCCGCAATTTTTCGCAGGGGCTCGGAGTCCAATGTATCATCTGATACCCCCAGTTTTTCAAAGACTGTCTCAATGCTTTTATGCTCCTGGTGGGTAGCATCACCATTAACAGTTTGGGAATCTTCATGCGACTTTCCAGCTGCTTCTTTTGCTGCATCTTGCTGTGCAGTGTTCGTTTCTGGCTGCGACATTAAGAACTGAGAATCTAGCGAGCCATCAGATTTCGACAAACGATTTAGCACTTCTAACTGTTCACGAGGTATTCTCTCTGAACGATATACCTTAGGTGGAGGAGAATGCACAGGCTCAGGGTAGTTAAGATCAATTAGATTTGACTCAGAGTCGTTACGAACATTGCCATTTGAAGTTGGGAGCTGATCTTCCTTAACAGATAGAGGAACCAGCCCAGCAAAAACATCATCACGGTAAGTATCAGGCTTTGGAGAAGCGCTTTGCCGTGCATCACTTCTAGGGGGAAGTAAATGTGCCTCCTGGCTAGGAGTAGTTGTTGCAGCAGAAACCTCCCGAACTTGATTCTGATTCGTCACCTCAGCATCATTTATATGAGGAGGATCCTGGTGACCGTTTGCCAAATTTTTACGGTTTTCAGGCTCAACATGCTCATGAACTTTCATATCAGGTGGTAATACCTTCTGCTCCTCAGCAAGGGCTTGCGTGTTCTGTGGAGTAGGACCAGGGTGCGGATGCCCATCAGCCCAGCCAGCTTGCTGATTGACATGCCCTTGGAACGGTATGGAACTGGAAGTTTCCGCGAGACTCGAGTAGTTAGGATTTTGAGCATATAGAGGAAAGTGCTCTCGTTCTCCATGTTGAACCACGTGCCCGTAATACTGCGGGTAAAATCCATAAGTGCTGGCAGACCCCGGTGTGATGGAATGTGGATACTGAAAAGAGGAGTCTGGCGTAATAGATTGGGGATACTGACGATCCGAACTTGGCTGAACAGGTTGCTGATACTGATATGCACCACTGGCTGGAATAGATTGAGAATAATGAAGCGATGATCCTGGTGGAATAGACTCGGACTGTTGACCAGATGATTGTTGGAAGCCATTTGCCATCAACTGCTGTGCGCTAACTCCAACAACATCTCCAGCAATGCTTTTAATCCCCTCGGTGTTCCATACATCAAGCTCAGCTAAGTTGTTTGCTGAAGAGTTATCCAGCCCATGAAGGGTAGTAGAGTCCCTTCCTGATCCAATTCCCACGCCATTTACCGCTACAACATACTGGAACTCAGAGTCACCATCATTTTTATTAACCCCCAAAAGAGCATCATCCAGATCGCCGATGGAGAACAGAAACATCCTAAGCTTTTCAGAGCCACCACGGTTTCCCATCTCATTATACTCTTCAAACATATTCTGGAGATCTTCCTCACATGTTACAGAAACCAACGCATCAAGATCTTCACCAGGAAGCTGATACTTCACAACATGAGTTTGGTAATAAACCTCAAGGACTTTTTGCCTAAGCGCCAGCCAAGAAATGTCCTTCCTTACGGAAATAATGTGCGTCTCGCCTCCAACATATCTGAGCTTTGAATCACCTGGGCGTGGAAGTATTTTCCCACCAAAACTGCAAAAGATCTTAACTTTCGCTATTACACTACCTGAGGCTGAAGAAGATGAGTATCCTAGTAAATTTCCTAGACTGCTATCTTTACTAACTGAAGCTTGCCGTGCTGACTGGACATGACCAAGTCTATTTCCAAACTCGTGAAGCGAAGGGTTGGTTCTGTCATAACCCCTCAAGCCATTTTCCATAGTGCTCATCCTGGAGACATCTGAAGCACAGTCACTTGTATTGGTGTCCCCAGCTGCATTGGGGTTGGAAGACCTCTGAGGAATCACCCGATCACGCATAAACTCAAGAGAAAACTCTTCCCCTGTTTGTATGGAGAAGTTACGCACCTGCTTAACATCTGAAGCATTTTGATTGGGAGCTCTAAAATTAGCACTCGTGCTCCCCGTTTGTAGAACAGTCTCGTTGTTTCCGTATCCAGGTTCCATAGAGTGCTGAAAAGGCTGCTGGTGTCTAGGTGTACCCATCACAACAACACAATCCTCTGAATCGCTCTAATTGAAACACGTCTACAACGAATCTGATATACTGAATACTATAGAACCACCACTGAACTACCAAGACAGAGAAGATTGATTCAGTGCTCCTTCAAGATGATTAAGCTGCAATCAAGGAAATGATGATAAAAGTTTTAGTCACACGGCAAAGATCGAAAGCTAATCGAATCAAAAAAAAAATTTAAAACAAGATTCTTCATGCATGCTTTGATTTCGAACTAATCCAACAATGTCACCTAATCCGAATCACCAAAACCAAATTGATCAAAACGCCATCAACATCACTAACAATCCAAAACACTAAAGCAGCCGATACATCGATTCCGCGAGATCACAACGCTACAAAATAGCTTGAAACTGAAAAATCTAATGATTCAGTAAATAGCCAACGACTCGAAGCAGAAGGAACAAACATTACCAAAACCAAAATCTTCCTGGGAAGTAAGCGTGATAAGGAATCAGCGAAGCAGAAACGATCAGTTTACGCGGCGACGATATCGTCTTCTAGCTCCTGTTTGATCAGTGCACTGGCGAGGAAGGAGAGAATTAGAATAAAACAAAAACCCTAAGTTTTGTTCCCTCACTTTCTCTCGTTTTTTTCCCGGCTATATAAATTATATATGATATACATTTGACGAAAATAGAAGACGGTGTCGTTCCTTGCAGATGATTTTCTGTGTTTACAAATGAGATTGTATTGAGAAGATGGTGAGATTGGTCTCTGATGGGTATAATATGGGCTCGTTTTAGTTTTCTTTCGTTTTATAAATTCTCAACTAAATAAGCCCATTGGGCCCATATATATAAAGTCAGCCGAGTGAGTGTAACAGTGTACGTAGGGCTTGAAAAAAAATCTGGAAAGAACGAACCCAACCCGATCCGAAAAAGTAGTATCGAATCCGAACCGAAATTGATTAAATATTCGAACGGGTTCAAAATTTTGGTATCTAAAGAACCGAAACCGAATCCGACCCGAACCAAAATATCTCGGCTACCCGAATGTAACCGAAATAGATTTATATACCTAAATATATTACTTAGTTTTAGATTTAATATATATTAAAAACATCCAAAATATATAAGATACTTTTAAATTGTCTAAAATACATGAAAATATACATAAATAGTCAAAAAAAATGTCTAAAATAGCTAAAATATATTCAAAACACCGAAATACTTGAAATATCTATTGATTTATTATCCAAATATTCAAATCAAACCAATTTATATGTTAATTTTAGGTATCTTGACATATATTATACAAATTCATATGTAATATTTTTTTTTTATAGATTTTGAAAAGTTTTAAGCATATAATGAATATTAAAATTTTAAAAATAATTTAAATGGATTATACAAACTTGCAAAGATTGGAACCGAAATTTAGAAATAGCCAAATGAGACTGAAAATTTTAAACCCGAACAGATACGAACCATCCGAACGAGGGTCGACCTCACGATGAAGATTCGAGTTCAAGTCAATGGCGACTGATTGATTTCCTGAATAGCGCGAAAACTTCATTGATTGATCGGATCGGATCGAATCGAATCGGCTCTTTACTTCCATGGAGATTAGCTTTCTCCACCTGACTGTATTCGTCTTCCTCGCATTTCTCTTGGTACCACTACGTCGCTTCCGCGACTTTCTGAAGAAACCGGAGACACCTCAGCTTCGTACTCACGTGCCTTCTTCAGTTTCTTCGGCGGCGGAGGATGAATCGAGGGGCCGGTCTCTGTGGAAGTACGACGTCTTCCTCAGTTTCAGAGGAATAGACTCTCGGAGATATTTCGTCAGCCATCTCTACGAGGCTCTCACCAAGGAAGGAATCAAAGCCTTCCACGACGACAGAGAGCTTCCGAGAGGCGGTTTCATCTGGGAAGAACTCGTGAAAGCGATCGATGAGTCACGATTCGCCGTCGTTGTGCTCTCCGAGGGCTACGCTACCTCTCGCTGGTGTTTGGAAGAGCTTTCGCTTATCGTCGACCTCGCTTCCAAGAAACGGCTTGATCTGATCCCTGTTTTTCTTGACATCGATCCGTCAGAGTTGAAGAGGAGAAACGGCTGCTTCGAGAAAGCTCTTGCGAAACATGAGGTGAGGTATGATCTGGAGACGGTGGATAGGTGGAGAAGGGCGTTGGCTGAAGTTGGAAATATCTCGGGATGGGATTCCAAGACCAGGTTCATTCTTCTTCAGCAATATCAATTTTCTCAGGGCATTTAGGCTCTGCTCGGTAACCATCCCGGAAAAAATAGTTAAGACGCAGAAAAAAATTAGTTAAGCTGCTGAAAAATTTAAAATTCACACATAAAACATTAATTAAGCTGCGGAAAAAATAGTTAAGCCGCAGAAATTTTTTTGAATAAAATATTTATACGGTATTCATTTTGTTATAAGGAAAAATAAAATGTGAAAATAACTAAAATTTATTAAAAAATACTTTAGTTCTTATTATAAATATTTAGCTTATCTTTCAATTCGTTTTAATAATAGATTGGCATTTTCAATACGTTTTAATAATAGATTGACATTTTACAAAACAATTTATAGTATAACTTTATTTACAACATAACTCTTGATCACTGCAAAAAGTATGGCTATTTATTTAAAATTTTAAAATGTTATTAGCATAATTTAATAATATGAAAGTGTTAATTTTGTAAAATTTTCAATAACAATCTACTAAAACTCACTTTTCCACCTAATGAAAATTCTCTTTATATTTTTGTTCAGCAACTTTTCTTGATCGGTAAAATACTTGCGGTAAAATATGTGGCAGGAGCGAGGAAGCAGTGCTTGTACAAGAAGTCGTTCGAGATCTTTCTAATAGATTGTTCTCACAGTCATCCAGCGACTCAGATGGATTGGTTGGAATAATGCCCCACATGAGAAGCGTAGAATCTCTCTTATCCATGGACTCGGGAGATGTTCGAATGGTTGGAATCTGGGGCATGGGCGGTATAGGTAAATCCACCATTGCAAAGTTTGTTTGCAAACGCCTCTCAAGTAAGTTCGACGGTGTTTGCTTCCTAGAGAATGCGAAAATGGAATTTGAACAGTATGGTTCATCACATACGCGACAGAAAGTCTTGAGGGAGATCCTCCGCAGAAAAGATCTGAACTCATGGGACGGTGATTCTGGTGTCATGAGGCAACGGCTCCGTGGGAAAAGTATACTTCTTGTCATCGACAATGTTGACAACGTGGAACAGCTTCAAGAATTGGTCGGGAGCCTTGAGTGGTTTGGACCGGGGAGCAGGATCGTTATAACTACGCGGGACAAGCGTGTGCTGGAGCAGCATGATGTGGAATACATATATGAAGTCAAGCCTCTGAGGACTACCCAAGCACTTATGCTCTTCAGTAAGCATGCCTTCAAGCAACCTCGACCACCTAAAGATTCTGCAGAGCTCTCTATTGATATCGTCAAGCAACTCGATGGCCTTCCTTTAGCTATCCGAGTTGCTGGTGCAGCTCTGTATCGCCGGGACATCGCAGATTGGGAATACTACCTGGACCTGCTGAGAACTAATGTCAATAGTTCGGTCTCCAAGGCGTTGGGAGAAAGTTTTGAGGCATTAAACAATGAAGAAAAGTTAATATTTCTTTACGTTGCCTGTTGTTTCAATGGAAAGCATATGCATGGCGTCAGCAGGGTGTTAGACCTTTTCATTGTCTCTGGGCACAGGCCATTCCGCTCCACGTTGAGTATCAAAACTCTTATAGAGAAATGTCTAATTAGCATTTCAACCACAAAGAGGCTATGGGTTCATGATTTACTCCAAGATATGGCTAGGAGTATCATTTGTGAAGGAAAAGAAGAAAACCCATGGAAACGTAAGATGCTGTGGAACTTTATGGACATTAATAACGTGTTATGTGAAAATATGGTAAGCCATCAACTTCTTTTAACTTTTAAGCTTCATGCACGTTGTAATATCTCACTATCATGGTCTCATCTCTTACACTCAATTACCAGGGATCTGAAGCAATTGAAGTTGAGAGTTTACTTCTTGACATGCCCAAAGGAAAGGAGCTCTGCATAAGCCCTGCAATCTTTGAGAGAATGTACAATCTAAAGCTGCTAAAATTTTACAACAATTCCACTGGTGGAGAGAGTAAGATATGCATGCCTAACGGCCTTGTCTATCTCCCTATGCTGAGATATCTTCACTGGCAGGCGTATAGTCTGAAATCTTTGCCTTCTCGATTCTGTACTACATATCTAGTTGAACTCAACCTGCCTAACAGTTCGGTTGAAACACTTTGGAATGGAACTCAGGTACTAGTTTATGTTCCTGCTCTAAGTTATGAGCTAGTTTGTAGTCTGCTAGTTCTTTTGTGGCTTGAACTGTTGTCTCTAAACGAAATGGTTCTTTATCTGAGCAGGACCTTGGAAATTTAAGGCGAATGAATTTGAGAGGATGCAGACGACTACTTGAAGTTCCTAACCTGTCAAAGGCGACAGGTCTTGAGAAATTAATTTTGGATAACTGTGAAAGCCTAGTTGATCTCACTGATTCGGTTAGACATCTAAATAACCTCGGGGTACTGGAGCTGAGCGGCTGCAAGAAACTCAAGAACCTCCCAAATAACATCAACTTGAGGCTTCTTAGAACTCTACATCTTGAAAGATGCTCAAGTCTAGAAGATTTCCCATTCCTTTCGAAAATGTTGACAACGTAGAACAGCTTCAAGAATTGGTCGGGAGCCTTGAGTGGTTTGGACCGGGGAGCAGGATCGTTATAACTACGCGGGACAAGCGTGTGCTGGAGCAGCATGATGTGGAATACATATATGAAGTCAAGCCTCTGAAGACTACCCAGGCACTTATGCTCTTCAGTAAGCATGCCTTCAAGCAACCTCGACCACCTAAAGATTCTGCAGAGCTCTCTATTGATATCGTCAAGCAACTCGATGGCCTTCCTTTAGCTATTCGAGTTGCTGGTGCAGCTCTGTATCGCCGGGACATTGCAGATTGGGAATATTATCTGGACCTACTGAGAACTAATGTCAATAGTTCTGTCTCGAAGGCGTTGAGGGAAAGTTTTGAGGCATTAAACAATCAAGAAAAGTTAATATTTCTTTACGTTGCCTGTTGTTTCAATGGAAAGCATATGCATGGCGTCAGCAGGGTGTTAGACCTTTTCACTGTTTCTGGGCACATGCCATTCCGCTCCACGCTGTGTATCAAAACTCTTAAAGAGAAATGTCTAATTAGCATTTCAACCACAAAGAGGCTATGGGTTCATGATTTACTCCAAGATATGGCTAGGAGTATCATTTGTGAAGGAAAAGAAGAAAACCCATGGAAACGTAAGATTCTGTGGAACTTTATGGACATCAACAACGTGTTTTGTGAAAATATGGTAAGCCATTAACTTCTTTTAACTTTTAAGCTTCATCAAGTCATGCACGTTGTAGTATCTCACTATCATTAGAATCTATGTTTGGAGTGAAGTGGTTGGTTCTTTGGTCATATTATTTAAGGCATGTGCCGTAGTATCATGGTTTCATCTCTTACACTCAATTAACAGGGATCTGAAGCAGTTGAAGTTGAGAGTTTACTTCTTGACATGCCCAAAGGAAAGGAGCTCTGCATAAGCCCTGCAATCTTTGAGAGGATGTACAATCTAAAGCTGCTAAAATTTTACAACAATTCCACTGGTGGAGAGAGTAGTAAGATATGCATGCCTGGCGGCCTTGTCTATCTCCCTATGCTGAGATATCTTCACTGGCAGGCGTATAGTCTGAAATCTTTGCCGTCTCGATTCTGCACTACATATCTAGTTGAACTCAACCTCCCTAACAGTTCGGTTGAAACACTTTGGAATGGAACTCAGGTACTAATTTATGTTTATGCTCTATATTATGAGCTAGTTTGTAGTCTGCTAGTTCTTTTTGTGGCTTGAGCTGTTGTCTATTTATACGCCCAGGACCTTGGAAATTTAAGGCGAATGAATTTGAGAGGATGCAGACGACTACTTGAAGTTCCCAACCTGTCAAAGGCGACAAGTCTAGAGAAATTAAATTTGGACAACTGTGAAAGCCTAGTTGATCTCACTGATTCTGTTAGACATCTAAATAACCTCGGGGTACTGGAGCTGAGCGGCTGCAAGAAACTCAAGAACCTCCCAAATAACATCAACTTGAGGCTTCTTAGAACTCTACATCTTGAAGGATGCTCAAGTCTAGAAGATTTCCCATTCCTTTCAGAAAATGTTGAAAAGATATCACTTGACGAGACAGCAATCGAGGAAATTCCAGCGTCAATTGAGCGTCTATCAGAGCTCAAAACTCTGCACTTATCAGGTTGCAAGAAACTGAAGAATCTTCCACGTACCATTAGAAACATAGATTCCCTCAAAACTCTCTGGCTCTCCAACTGTCCCAACATCACACTATTTCCAGAGGTTGGAGATAACATAGAATCACTAGCGTTGAAGGGAACGGCAATAGAGGAAGTGCCTGCAACGATAGGTGACAAATCAAGACTCTGTTACCTCAACATGTCCGGGTGCCAAAGGCTTAAGAACCTGCCTCCCACTTTGAAGAACTTGACACACCTGAAATTCCTCTTACTCCGGGTTGCACCAATATCACAGAGCGTCCTGAGACCGCGTGTCGACTAAAAGCGTTAGATCTGAATGGGACATCCATAATGGAGGAAACTTCCGGGTCGGTTCAGTCCGACGACGAACCACTTGATACGCCTAGATTGGCTCAATACATCCTTCAGTCTGTCAAGGAGCGCATCAGACACCAGAGGTCCATGAAGCTATGAAGGTCCATGAAATTGGTCCACTTGAGTTGCTCATCGCGATATGGACTTAGTGCAGGCGTACAAGAAAACCCAAAACTCCAGATTGTTAATGATGACTGCTCATGGAATTGGATTAGCGGTTCAAGTGAGTTACGTTGCAAGAAACTCACTTGGTTGGGATGAAAAGTAAACTAAGGAAGACGATCCAGCATATGTAGTTATGGACAAGCTAGAGCAGTCACATATAGAGCTTATGTATTTTGCAGTGCGAAGGTGTTGGAAACAATACTGAACCTTAAGGGTAGTTTTTCATTAATGAAAGACCGAATTATAGAAGAAAAAGTAACAGATTTCAGAAACATTAACGTGGTTGCTGTGATAAGTCCAACAGCTTAAAGAAGAGAGTAAAATTGAAAACATGAGATTTGATCAAATCAAATCAAATTTGATTTGGTCTACTTTGGGAACTTGAGAAGATTAGCATCGTTTCCCAGATAGTGAAACGGGAACCTTTCATTACCATTATTATTATTGCCCAGATGGTCATGAGTAACAGCCTGGTCGTCGTTGTTACTTGAGTCACCAAAACATTTGGCTTGATGGTTCTGCACTTGCTGCTGCTGATTCATGTTGGTCGTAGTGAGAAGCTTGTCCAGAAACGACCAGTCTCCACCGTAGTTGTTGTTGTTAGAAGTCAGCCTCAGTAGATTCTGTGAGCATTCAATGTCTGTTGTGTTGATTGACAACACAAACGGTTGGGCTGCTGCTGCTGCTGCTGCTGCGGCCGAGTCAGGGCTAAAGAGCTGAGGGAGATGCATTGACCCGTGGCTTAAAGTGTTTGAAAACTCATGTAACGGCATGTGGATCTGTCTTCCCATGTTATGATGATGATGATCCAGAGATAGTGGGATCTGAGAAGAATGATTGTTTGAATTGGATTCAGTGTGATGCTGATGATGATGGTGATCATGATCATTGTTGGTGCTTATGTATTGGTGATGATGATGATCTTGATCTTGTTCTTGGTGAAATCCTCTAAAATGGTTCTTCTTCTTGAACACTCTGCATACAACCCACCCATCTTCCTGCAAGTCACACATACATAGTTAGTCCACATTATGCAAGATATGATCTCTATATTTATAAAATGCAATATGATCTCTAAATATTATTTTTCATCGAATAAGAGAGTTTGTTTGATATATATATTGTTTAGTACCTGGATCTCGTTTTCGTTATCGTCTAGGCGATATTCGTGCATGATCCATTCAGTTTTTTGGCCATGAGGAGCACGACCAGTGTAGAAGACCAGAGTCTTACGAAGTCCAATCTTCTTGGAGCTGTTGAGGTGTATGGATTTGTCTCTACCAGTAGCCTTCCAGAACCCGGCTGCAGTGGCCCGGTTCGTTCGGGTCCCAGTTGGATATTTCTTGTCCTTGTGGCTAAAGAAGTACCACTCATTTTGAGGACCCGACCCGATTCTGCATTTTTCTACGTAGATACCAAATTTTTTTTTTTATAAAATGTAAGAAAAGACCAAAAGATGATTCAGTAATTTTATAAAAATATAGATATATGTGGCTTGCGACGACGGGTTTGTTATATGTCTGCAATGTGAAAAACCATTGGCTTATTTCGAGGGTACAAGTCATCATAATATTACGTCAATATTCCTAGTCATGTACTACAAGACATTACACTTTGTCTTCTGTTATAGATCTAAACGACATGAGTGAATAGACAACTTTGTCTCTTTCCTGATGTATGTATATAGACCCACACGTATAAGGCTTTGTGGATCCATAAAAACTGGAAATAATTTATGAGGATGAGAACTGATTAAACTTATAAGATATTTTTAAGTAGATATACATGTTTCCATGGAGACGCAGACAAAACCCTAGACAATGTTACCCAATCTATGTATTTTTCCTTTGACATCTAACTTGTATTTTTGTGCAGAGACAACAAAATAATTCCCCGTGTTTGATATATATTCTCTCTATAGAAATAATAAGAAACTATGATGTTAATTGCGATAGTTTATTATATATAATACTGATCAATAAATAATATAATCCTTCATTAAGTGTGTGGATGATTAGTTGGTGATACTTGTAGTTATTAAGGACTAGAAGAGTTAATTATAAGTGGGTTGTAAGTTTTACCTTTAAGATCCCAAGGTTCAAGCTTGTTGAGATCAACTTCTCTAATGACATCTAAATCAATTGGTTCATAAGAAACCTTCTTCTTGAGGTAATAATAGAAGCTCCTCCTCGGTTGGATGAAACCGAAAACCTGGAGGCACCGAGAGCTGTCCTCCTCCGGCCACTGTGGACGACGAGCCTATCTCCATTATGCGTACTCTTCTTTAAAAAAATAAGCAAATAAAGATGCTTCCCTTTTCTCCTTTGCCCTAATCAAATATATATAATCATCAATAACACATATTACATCAAAGTAAGCAGAAGTTAATGACCAACAATGGGTTTTCACCAATCACTGTGTAAAGAATCCAAGAAATAATCAAGGCATGATTTTTTTAGATCTAAAAACCCTAGTTCATCATGCATGCACATGTTCATAAAGAACAAAAGGCTTTTTCCACTAGCAGAAGCTGGATCTTTCTTACATTGATACGCATGAAAAGAACTTGAATATCCCCAAAGAAACATGAAGTTGTTCAAAACCGAGCATGCTCTATTCTTAAACAAGAGAGGTTTGATAAAATACTTAGTCATGTTCTTGAGTAATCAAAGAGAAAAAATGAAAATAGAGAGATGCTTGAAATACACACATATATATATATATATATATACAAGAGTGGTGTGAGTGAGTGCGTGTGTATATATATGTATATGCAAATGATGATGATGACAACAAAGAAAGATATATGATGGAAGAGGATAGAAAACGAACCTTGGAGGTCGGAAAGTATTGCTTCTGTTAGAGGCAAGAGGTAGAAGACAATGAAAGAGAGAAGGCAAAGAAGCAAGCAAAATGAACTTCAACAAAACTGAAGATATCTTAGCTTAAAGGGCACGATGTTTAGGGTTTCTGTCTCTCTCTTTCTTCTTCTTTGAGATAGAAAGAGATGAGGGAGAGACTCGGCTTTCTATGGATTAGTGCCACTATTATTTTCTTTTCAATTTAATATACCAAAGCTGGTCACAGAAATATATGAGAAATACTTTATTGTATCCGCAATTCCTATTGTAACTTTTCTTGTTGATTTAAAACTATCTTTATGCACAACTAAAAATAGATATTCTCTAGAATATGCAATTTCTTATAAATCTTTTTTGTTCACTGCAATTTCTTGTAAATCTTATGAGCAAATTATCTTACAAACTCATCATACATCATATTGAATTGTTTGTGCTATTATATGTAAATAAATCAGTTTTCTCTTCTTACTTTTAGTTAACTTTAACATTTTCTAAATATAGAATATATATGATGTTACCAATAGTCATATTTTTCTTTAATAGTATGTTTCATGTTCCAATTTTTTAATAAAAATATAACTAGTATTGTATCTACTCCTACAAATATTATATTATTCAATTTGCAAATTTTACTAATCGGATTTATAAGTATACATATATAAGTGTACAAAGAATGTGTGTATGTGTAATATACAACGTAGCACCAGCTACCCTTTTGTATGTGGCGTGAATGTTATAAGGATGAAATCACCAAGGTTTACAGCTGTTTTTATTAAGTTTGACTAATTTGCTTTGAAAACAAGTAGGAATCGATTAATAAATACCGAATGCTATAAAATACATGGTAAGTAATAAGTATAATAGAAGATCTGGTTATGTATCCCAAGGAAAAAACAAAACAAGAATTGAAGCTTCTATACCCTCGAATTGCAGTCAAATGTTGGGAAGAAAAATGATGTATCGTACCTTGAACTATGCTCCCATTAGCCTTTTTTATTGCATAAATTTCAGTGCACTTCATTGAAATTTTAGTAACTATGGTATAAGATTTCGTTTAACCAAGTCCTAATGCTATTTGTTTATACAATAATACAACTGACATAGACGTTAGCTCAAATTTGTTTTCTCGTTTACCAAATTAATTAGTTAGTTAGATTTTACCAAAAAAAATCAGTTAGTTAGAGTGAAAGCTTTACTACGTATATTATGGTACATTCCCACTAATGTTTTAGTTATTTCTTAGCATGTTTATCACACAAGTCCCTTATATTGGAATATAAACACATAATTTTCTATTGTATATTACTATATTTATATATACACACAAGCTTATAATGTTCTATAAATAGAAGAATTCACCTTTTTATTTGCCAGACCCCACATATCCATCAAAGAATATCAAAATAACATGTACATATGTGTGATAAAAAGAGAATGACCCGTATGGAAGATAGCTTGTAAATCATCATGGATACGGTTTCCTGATATATAGTTACTTTTTAATTTATGAAAGCATCCATGTTTCTTTTTTTTTTTTTTTTTTTTTGGTCAAAGAAAGCATCCATGTTTCTAAAATGAAGTCAACATACAATAAGTTATAAGTATGTAGATTTTGGGTCTTTGACAAAAAAAAATTAAGAAAAAATTCGAATACAAGAGAGGATATAACAGAGGAAACCGCACGTAGGAAAGGAGTGGCACGTGCGGTAGAAGAAGCAAACTCCTGAAAGGCCGTGGAGAGGAGCACGTGATGCTCCAACACCAAATCCACAATTCAAGGTTCCTCGTTTGACCTGACCTTCTCGTCTTGAGATTCGCGCCAAAATTGATCCTTTTCTTCTTCTTTTTCTTATTGTGAAAAATACAAAACAATATAATGGGTACCTGTAATTTCCTAAATTCCAGTATAAGTACACGAAACACGTAAAAACATTGGATTCTCACGGTAAATCATATCTTTGTAACAGTTTATGAAACTTACAAGTTTTTTTTGTTGCCCAATAACAATTTATAAAATTTATTTTACTGAGATGTGCCGTTGCCTTCACGAAGACGCCATGCATTAAACTCTTATTAATGAAGGGTTTAATCATATAGATAGATGCCAACAAGTTCTGAAACTTATATTGATATTTTATAATCCCCATTATGGCATTATGGCTAAGTGTTACGTATTTATTAAAATTGATGCGCTCCTATTAGCTACGTAAGATTAGTATCAATATATATTCATATACGTGTGTGTGTGTGTGTTGTTTACTTGTTCACAGCTTCGGTTCAGGTGGATAGCTGGATCAGCTCGTTATATATTGTAGTTTATATCAAGGAGGGAATTAATAATGTTTCCAGTAATCATATATATACAATACAAAATTATACTAGCAAAATAATATAAAAACCCCATGTAAATTTAAACGAAAATGTAGAGTAATTGCAACATAAGTGACGTCATACATTTGCTGTTAATTATTGGTGGCTTGATAATTTGACACTTGACGATGAGCAGATGCCAAGTTGGCGGCAACCAAACCAAGCAACACGGAGCCGTTTGTCTGAGTGGAAATTAAATGGGCTTTCATATAAAGCCCAGCGCCTAATAAGCCTCCACCAGCGTTTCTCTTTAGTTCTCGCATTGGGCTCGTAGTTATTATGAATTTTACACTTCACAACCCCTAATTTACTTTTGGATTTGTTAAATCATCATTAAACCCAACTTTTGACAATGATTTGTTTTCATTACAGCTTGCAAGAAATAATTAAAAGTCTCATCTCTCCGTTGCGTGATAATTTTTCTTCTCGACGACGGATCGTGGTGATTCCTCGCCTTCAGATTCACCAATTAAAAGGGTTTTGATCTTAGTGCCAAGAGGGTAAAGCTTTTCGATTCCTTTTTTCACCATTTAATTTAGGTCAATTCCGTCGGCTGCGTTGATTTGGGGGGGGATATTAAAATCTTCCCGATCATCCCTTTTTTATGAGTTTCTGGATAATGGGTTTCGCAGATTTTGTGTCTAAGCGTCTGATTCCTTGCTCAGTTTTCTTTTACGCAACAATAATAAAAGTTTTGTCGTTTTAATCCTCAAAAAAGTTTGGTTAAAAAGCTCTTCTTATTACACGGTTTCATGTCATGTAAGAGATTTAATTGTCTCGTTTCGTTAGAAGCTAGACTTTGCAGCTTGTTTTTTTTTTTTTTTTACCCCTCTTTAATTGTTTTTTATTGTTGCTATAGTTTAATTGGGTAGTAACTTGTTTGTTTGCAAGGTCAAATGGCGTCTTCTTCTGATGCATGGATGAGAGAGTACAACGAGGCTTTAAAACTCTCTGAGGATATCAACGGCATGATGTCTGAAAGGAACTCTTCTGGTGTAACGGGGCCTGATGCTCAGCGTCGTGCCTCGGCTATACGGAGAAAGATCACCATTTTGGGGACTCGATTAGACAGTCTTCAATCCCTTCTTGTTGGGAAGCAACATGTGTAAGCCTGTTTTCAATGTTTTTGATTTTCTTGCTACAACAGCCGGACTACATTTTAGTTTCATGTTTGGTCGTAACGTATTTGATTCGCAGGTCAGAGAAAGAGATGAATCGTCGCAAGGATATGGTTGGGAACTTGAGATCTAAGGCGAATCAGGTGGCGTCTGCTTTGAACATGTCGAACTTTGCAAACAGAGACAGCTTGCTTGGGCCAGATACAAAGCCTGATGATGCAATGAACAGAGTCTCTGGCATGGACAACCAAGGCATTGTTGGATTTCAACGACAAGTTATGAGAGGTAAGCTGCATGTGTCTTACAATATCCTAAGACCATAGTGCTAATATTGGCTTATGGATTAACTTTCTGTTTTGGTTGATTTCCATGAGAGTAGAACAAGACGAGGGGCTGGAGAAGCTGGAGGAAACAGTCATGAGTACAAAACACATTGCTCTCGCTGTCAATGAGGAGCTCACTCTGCAAACAAGGCTTATCGTATGTTTTCACTGTTTTTCCTATTGAATTCTCTTGTTCTAATAAAAATCTGGTTTTCCTCTGCATGCAGGAAGACTTAGACTACCATGTGGATGTTACTGACTCCCGCTTACGGGTAAAATATATTCACTGATCTTCTCTTATCCTGAGCTTTAGTTGTTGTTCCATTTGATTATAAGAGACTTGATGAAGTTGGCCTGTGGCATTAAATCAAGTCCATTGTACGAATCTATAACCACACAGTACACTGGTCTATTACCTCCAAAAACTTGTCTTGTAGTTGCTTTCCCAACCTTAAGAACGCAACACCACCTTATTATAGTTTAATGTGTTAGATAACTTTTTAAATAGATTGATTCACATCTCCGGATCTCCCCTTTGGATTTTGATGTGTGTGTTTTTGCTTTGAAATGATGACAGCGGGTGCAGAAGAGCCTAGCGGTGATGAACAAGAATATGAAAGGAGGCTGCTCGTGCATGTCAATGCTATTGTCAGTGCTTGGAATCGTTGGTCTTGCTCTTGTGATTTGGCTGCTGGTTAAGTACCTGTAAATCCCCCACATGAATTTGATATAAGCTATGAAAGTGTGTACCTCTCCTCTATGCGAGAGTGGTTGTTATTATATTTGTATGTTTCCTCTTTTTTATGCTTTGGTTTTTTCTCTCATTCATGTGAGACAAAAGAAGAATATCGCTGCGTGCAAAAAAAAAACCCTTATAATCTGTATACTTCGTCGTGTATATGTTCACGAATTGTATAATCATTTTAACTGTCATTAACCTCTCTCTCTCTCTATATTAAGTTTCAGTTAAAAATCATATTACTTGCTCACGTGCATAAGGTCACGTTTGGGCTGCCAAGTGGCCCAATAGCAATATAAATAAATAAACAGCATTTTATTAAGATAAAGCCCATAACTATTTCACGTATCGTCGTGGTGTAATAATAATGCTTCTCACTGTTTGCAGAAAAATTCAAAATTCAATTTAGTATTTGATTTGACACAAAGGATTAAAAGAAGAGATCTTTAATAGAAGAGAAAGGTGACAGCCCAACGGTCACTCTCTCGTAAAGGAAGGTTTTAATCTCTAATCTTGTGTTTCTCGAGAAGCCGTAAGGAAGAAATGGTGGAATCGAAGTATGAGCAGATACGATTGAAAAGGGTGGAAGAGAACAAGAAGAGGATGATTGAGCTTAATCTCAACAAGCTCTCTCATTCTCTTCGCGTCTCCTCTCCTTCTCCCAAGCCTTCTCCTGTATATCCTAACAACCTCTCTCTCTCTTTTTTTTTTATTTTCTCATTTCATTTGTGTTCTTCTGGAGTTTAACTCATTTTGTAAATTGCAGGCCAAGGCAAGGACGCCGCGTACTCCGGTGGACTCGTCGGAGGTCAGGAGATCAAGTCGCGCTAAGAATCCTCCTCCCAGCTACAAAGAGGTCTTTTCTTCTCTTTGATTCAGCTGAGTTATGGAATCAGAATCTTTTATCACTCTTCTATGAATGAACCACCGAGATAATAATAATATATATGCTTAGTTAGTGATTGAGTCTGTTTTGAGACTAATCAGATCTTGTTATTAGCTTTTGGATATTAGTATTGAAAATCTTTAATTAATAACACGTTTAGGTTCGTCGCTCTTCTTAATCAGACTTCTTTGATCCTTATTTTGCAGTTTGGGCTAGAACCTTTGGAAAGGCCAAGAAGGTTTGACCTGTCTACTCTCTCTACATCAAATCCTCATTTCATTGTGATTTTATCAATAAGTTGTTGTGTTGTGCTTTGCAGGAGCTATCAAAGGAGAGATTTGCTGAACCGGGTTTATGCCTCGGACGATGCTAGAGTCTATGCAATCGACAGGGCAGAGGCTCTTCAGTCAAGCTTGGAGCCTGAGTTCCCTAGCTTTATTAAACCAATGCTCCAGTCACACGTTACCGGGGGATTCTGGCTGGTATGTGTGACCCTATAGAAACTTGAATGCTAATATATGTCTGAAACATTAGCCTTAGTAAGTAAAACTGTCGGTATTACATATGTTTTGTGTTTTTTTTTTTTCGCAAACAGGGCTTGCCGCGTAGTTTTTGCCATACGCATCTGCCGAAGTACGATGAAATGATCACTCTAGTTGATGAAAACGAGGATGAAGCTGTGACCAAATACCTTGCTGATAAGAATGGTCTTAGCGGAGGCTGGAGAGGCTTCGCTATTGATCATCAGCTTGTCGATGGAGATGCTGTTGTCTTTCACCTCATCAACCCAACTACCTTCAAGGTAAGTGAAAATTCACTTGGATATCTTCTTTGATTTGTTGGAAAGTTAAAGACTCTTAGAGAGTTAAGGGCCTAAGGCTTGATGGTGTTTATAAATAAGACTTTAACTTGTATCATGTTGAAACTTGTTGCTTGTTCAGGTGTATATCATTAGGGTAAATGATGAATCAAACAACGGTTTGGGTGGGAGCAATGAGAAAGAGCTTGTTATTAAACCAAACAAGAATCAAGAGGAGAAGAATGTTTCAGAAGTTCCTCCATTGTCAAACAGTGGTAAAAGAAAGCGAAGAGGTAATAATATTTGTCACAAATCTCTCTCTTGTTAATCTCTTATTAGCTATAGCTCTGATGTTTAAAAGCTGTCTATTGATTGGTGCAGGCAGGAAGTAGAGTTTGATGAAGCTTGGACTAGGACTTCAGTGGAAGGATGCAGTTGTTTAAATAACCTAATTAAAACATCTCTGTTTTGGTTTCTCGGATGAGGTGTCTAGTTTATGTGATGAGAGATATTGTTATGCTCATATTATTTTGGTAGCTGCGTTGATTTTATATGAAAATCGAACCATATGTAGCGCTACTCTTGAGCACTTGCATTAAATTGTGTTCTTTCTTATTGTCGTAATTGGTTGCACACCTTATACGTTATACTTCACTTTACTACACATATGCTCTGGATGTTGACAAGTATAATCAGAGCCATTGCCATTAAGTTTCTTCCTTTTTAGTGTGAATGTAATTAGCCAAAACAATATCCACCGAGGTTCAGAGCAAGAACACAGTCCAGTAATCTGACTACTAGTATTACTCTCGGACAACGACGATCAAATTTGTTTTTTATGTACACGAACCACTGCTTCACTATGTCTCCCTGTCAATGTGAACAACTATAGCTTTCTCGTCTCAGAAATTTAGCCCCGGTTATTAAAGTTCCCTCTTCTAGTAAAAGGAATTCGTTCTTCTGCACATAATAGAAAAAACCAGACCGTTTTAAATCTCATGAGGGTAGAGAAACCATGAAGCATATAATAGTGGACAAAGAGATTATCAATTAATATGTTGTTACCATGGTGTTGGTCATTGTTAATATCATCATCTTCATCATAATCTCCGTTATTACTTGTGAAGAACGGTGTTAAGTAGTTCCTGTCTAGTTCTGAAAATGACTTTGCGCTGCATGAAACAAAACAAAACAAAACGAACGTTTTTTTTGTTGTTTCTAGTGTTTTGATACAAACTTGAAAGCGGGACTTGATTTTGCTGAGTGTAGGCTAATCAGTTATTTACCTCTTATGGAACTCTCTTAGTTTTGTCCTGAATCCACTTTCTGATGGTGAACCTTCATCATCAAACCTAGTCATATACCGATTGTTCACCACTTCAAAGCCCTGACAAAGCATAAAAGATAGGGTGTTAACCATGTCGTGTTTCTACATTGAGAGACCAAAGATTAGCTTTACGCTGAGGAGAAGAATAGGAGGTCTATATAGGACAAGACGTCTATTTAAATAACAAATTAATATTTCACTTGACTTACATCACCAAGGGATGTGTCACGGCTATCGCCTACAACCTCTAGGGCTTCAAGCATTGTCCCAGTGGATCCTCCAATCAGCAACACCTGTAATCCGTTTCAGTAGCATCAATGATCACATAAAAACAATATATTTTGGCTCAGCTATCAGCAACAGAAACCCTTTAAAGAAGGATGGCTTACTGTTACAACAACAATGGCTGTAGTTGCTGTGAAAATAGTTTGACCATGCCCGTCTGGGAGTTCGTGAACAGATTGTAGAGCAAGAGCAAAAGCCATAGCCCCTCGAAGTCCTATGCAACCCACATGTCTTGTTTACTTTTTTTCACTGAGGTATTGAAAACAGTATCTACATTCGTAAACAGAGAGCAGTATCTTACCACTGTACCATAGTGCTTTTTGATGCGTCATAGGTATTTTCCTATGTGCAGGTCGTGCTAAGTTGACCAAATATCCACAACCAAACACATTAGCTGCCCTGAGTAAGACATATACGAAAAGTAGTAAACACTATCAGACACTAAACACAACACAAAATTTATACACACGAACATGATGTGAAAAGATCATGAAGTGAAACAAAAAGGGTACCTCGCAATTACGATGAACAGCTGAGGTTCGTTACAAAAATAAATAAGAAAGTTAAGGAGCAACAGCAGACTTATACAAATTGAATATTGAACCAAAAGAACTTGCGTAAAAGGATACAATCGAGAAAAGATGAATCCCACGTGTGACCAACTGTGCTTTTCCATGGCAATATCAAAACCCATGTAGATGAACCTGCAGATATGATCATTTGGAAACATAGCGTCAGGCCATTGACAGAAATCAACCATCAAAATGCTTGAGTGTACGAATCAAATGCATACACAAATGTCTCTGCCAGGGAAGATATCAGATGAAAAAATGCAGACACAAATCGCTGAGAATTTGTAGACAAGTTTGAGTAGGTATAATGCTTCATAACCTGAAAGACACAGGCAGTTCCCATTATAATATTTTCCTTTTGGCTGAGAATCATATCACACAAACTCATATAAATAGAATGACAACTTACAATCCCAGTAAATAGAATCGATACGATGCCAGATAGACTGAGACCTTCAGCAAGCATGTATCTACACAAGGAAAACAAAGTTAATAAACCTAAAGAAAACATATACACCTAATTATATAGGAGAAAAGATGCAGCATTACTTACGAGAAATATGGAAAAAGCACAAAGAGGCAGCACTCCAAGTTCTGAAGACTGAAAGGAGCAAGAAAATCAGAATAAAATATTTCAGTGCTGACCATTAGAAAAATTACAGACATAGAACTATGGTCACTCACTTGTCAACATCCAGCCCTGCATACTTGAAGAGGTGCTTTGCATTAAGGCTAACAACTCGTTGATGAGTATGAAGTGAAGTAAAAATGTGTCATAAGAAACTAAAACCAAAAAGGATATGAGAGCCGAAGTAAATCCAACTCCAACCCCTGCAGAAGCACACATTAGTCTCTTTTACAACCCACAAATCAAGTGTTGAGATGCTTGAGGTAATATTTAGTTTGATATTTATATATTGCTTTTCTTAGGTTGCTAAAACTTGTTGATAACTTTAAGAGATATAGCAGCCTTCTCAAAATCAAGCGCTACCATGCCATTTTAAGTCGAAAGAGCCAAACCATAAATGAAAAATATAGACAAAAAAAGAGGAAGCAGATAACAAAAGCAAACCTGCAGACATTGAACCGACAAAAGTTTCAAGAAACCTGATTATCACCATAAAGAAATTCTGACCAGCTGAGTGACTTCTCACCAAGGACATTGTCCTGCACCCCAGTTGAAAGCGTTGTTAAAAATCTTACCATTTTATTATTGTCTTTCACAGCATATTTTGAATTAGCTAACATACCTGTACAGAGATATGGCCATCTGCCAAAAGCAACAAAAGAAAAAAGAATAAATCTGATGAGTAATGTGATATTTTTCATCCTAATATAAGGAATCAGAAATCACTACTCAAAACCACTAACAGCATCATTTAAAACAGATTCTCCAAACACCAGGGCATACAAATTTACATCCGATCCAAGTTCCTGCAAAACAATACAGTAGTAAGAAGTGGTAGATATCTACTGTTCAGAAAACTGAGAAACTCACAGAAAAGCGGCAAAAGGAAGTACCTGGAATATAGACAAGACGGTGACAGGATCAGTAGCTGAGATAAGAGAGCCAAACATGAGACACTCAACGAATGGAAGTCTGTACATGAGAAACATCACGCCGCCAAGGTACCTTTCAATAGAAAAAGAGCTTAGAAGGAACCTTTACAGTCAACAAACAGAAGCTATGCACAGGATAGAGATACATACACTAGCACGCCAGTAACAATGGAAGCCACAAAAGTTCCAAGTACGGAGAAAGTGACAATGGCTCCAAAGTTTGAAAAGAAAGGTTTCTGCATAAAGCCCAGAGACAAAGTAAGGATCATTAAGAATTCACAAGCAAGGATGCGATTCTGAGTGTAGTAGAGCTCTCTGCACTTACAGGTTGTAGGCTGAATCCTGACTGGGTGCAAACAAGAACGTCAAGGAAAAAACTCAGATGAGAATCATGAAGAAAACATTATCTCACAAAGAAATGTAAAAGAATGCAAACTGGAATAAAGGATATAATATGATGGGCGGCAGCAGAAACAGAAAGAAGAACTCGTCGTGGAAATTGAACCATGTCCTGAACAAAATTGAAAATCAATCAGCATTGGAGAATACATTTTTTTTTTGAATTATACATGGTATCTTGGCCCCACAGAAAATGGTCCAGACACTTGTTACCACGTGCTGGTCTCCTGTCCTCGGTGATGCCGAACTGTTAGCGGCAGGACCTGGTGGTTTCACTGTATTGGGCTTTTGCCCTCAAGTTAATCATCACCAGGCCACGGGCCCTCCTTCTTTCAATGGAGAATACTTACATAGGTATACACTTATATTCATTTATGTTTATGTTATAACTTAAACGAACCTTATACTAGTCTCCGTGTTGGAGACGTTCGCTAAACCACCAACGATCAACCCTAATTTTCAAACAAATTTTACAAGGAATCAATCAAAACCTTGGAGGAGGAGGACGATCGCAAATGCAAATGAGTAAGGAGACGCAAACCGATGAGAAGCGAAGCACTAGCTTCGGGAAGATAATAGAACTTATGACGGCGAAGGACGTGGCCGAGCACGAAAGAGAGGACGAGCATCATGATCTGGAGCAAAATCCCGACTCCGGCGGCCTGCTGCTGCTTCTCTTGCCCCTGCGGGTCGTGAATCGCCGGCGAAATCTCCGACATTACGAAATCTAAGGGTTTCTATCAATGATATTTGCTCTTGTTAGCTCGTCTTCTTCTGTGTTTGTTCACACACAGATTCACGAGACTGAGTTGAGGAAAATTCGTTTTAACTCGTTCTCTCTCCCTTTGTGGAGACGCATCTTTCCTTTTATAGGAATCCGCGTCCCCACTTACTACTTCTCTTCTCAGGTGGGTTTCTGTTTTGGGCTTTAATGGGCCTATAAGTTTCTAACCCCAATATAATTATTTGGGCCCAACTGCTCTATAATAAACTATTAATGATATTATTTAATCTCAAATTACAAGATCTTTTAGATTTAGATTTCAGTTTTATTAAAAACTGTATATAAATAATCATATTTTATAATTAGTTGGTTTTTAATTATTATTTTTTCAGCATTTGACTTTTAAAATTCAACAGTTTATTTTTAATATTTATTTTCAATAGTACTGTATATTTTAAATAAAAACAACTTTCATAATATTTTTGTTTTTACTTAAAATATCTTATATTTTGAAACATAAAGAATGCTAAATGCAAAAAAATACTTTGTTCATGTATTATTACCACAAAACTTCTGAAGACACAAACAAGAAAATGATTTACTAAAGTCATTACAGCAATTGCCATTATCATATTGTTTTAAAATCTTTTTTTTATCTAACTACACATGTGTTATCCTAATAAAACACATTTACTACACACAAAAAAAGTACTATTAATCTAAACCTTGCTGTATTGTAGTGAAATTATACATGTAAGAAGATGAGCAAACTCACATGTCTGAAAGATTAAACTGGAAGGAAAAAAACACTACATGAAGAAAAGAACAAGAAAGAAAAAAAAAAAAAAAAAAACATTGATATGACACAAAAGAACATGGTGATGTGTGATGTCTATGTCGGTTTCAACTTGTAGAAGCAAACAAGTAGAAAAAAAACAACAAAGAAAGGTCATCACAACCATTTTCTCCAACTAGCTGATCTAAGCTCACCAGACAAGAACCTTGGAATGCTCAATAAACTATTAACCCTCGTCAACCCTTCCAAAGCAGACCACTCTTCATCATCCTGTGCAACTGATATACACTCAGCAAGTGTCATTGTCGTCATCATCTTCGACTCAATTCCACAACTCTTAGGGATACTTTCCTCTTTAACCTGAACAATCTCGCCCTCCTCCTCTTCCTCCTTGTTACTGAGACTGACACTCTCTACAGAGTCTTCTTTGTGTGAATCCTTTACTACATAGCTTGAATCTTGTAGAAAGAGGCAGACTACAGTACAGTCATCGTTCTTGGAAGTTGGATACTTGATTCTCCATGACCGAACCGCTGTGTCCACTAGAGCTCGAGCTGCTGTGCTTCGACTAGGAGCTGAGGCAATAATGTCCACAGCTTCTTTGTTAGACAACACATCCCATACCCCGTCGCTAGCAAGAATAATGAACTGGTCTCTCTCTGTAAGGCGGCGGTAGTTAATGTCAGGGACTGAGATAAGACCGTAGTCTTTAAGACAGAAGTCGCCAAAAGCTCGAGCCATCGCTAAACCAGGTGAGTCGCTGTTCGGTAACCATACACGAGCTACTTCAGGCTCATCTTGCAACGCAAATACTCTACCTTTACACTTCTGGATTCTTGCTGATTCACCTGAGAGAGTTCAAAGAAAGAGAACGTTACCAAAACTGTCTTCTCATTCTTCAGAGTATATAGAAAGAGAGTATTGCATACTTGGGAGATCAGGTTTTAAGTCTACGGTTATTTGGACAGCGACCAAAGCATTGTCTTGGTCTCTTGTGGCAAGAACAGCTCTCGAGTCACCAATGTTTCCGACCACCAAGTCCTCACCCTAAAAAAGAAACCATTAATCAACAATCAAAAGCGATGAGATTAGAGGCAAAGCTAAGAAAGTACCAACCTGCTTGATCAAAGTGACTGAAGTTGTTCCGCTGCAGAAGCAATCAATAGTTGGATGCATTTTCAGGTCTTTATCTATCTGCTGACAGGACTTGAGCAACGCGTGCTTAAGAGGGAGATACATCTCCGGAAGAAGTTGTTCATCGCTGTTCTCGTTTGGGTTTAAATCACACCACTGCTCATCCATAGTAGTAACACACTCTTCTTCTTCTGTAGATTTGATCTGAAAGCCCTTTTCATTCACTAAGCCGTTTTGTTCTGACTCTGAGGTGAGTTTCAGTTGGGTTGAGAGTGTGGAGGGCAGTGTATCTCGGACTTTCTTGGCGACCATATGACCAAACGGTCCGTGTCCATCGAACACACCACAGAACACTGTGTCATTTCTAGAACAAAAGTTCTGCAATTTGGAAGTAATTTCCATAAGTTATATAATTGTCAAAGACTGAAGAAGAAACACAAATGGCAAAACAAAGCCAACTCATTTTCAAAGCTCTAAGCTCTGTGATGGTCCTAAAAATGGATAGAGACATGCATCATTCCAAGTTTATCTAAATTACTGAGCAACTACCAACAAAGAATAATGCAACCATGTTCTGTATATCCTTTTTTTTTTTAGCGTTACTCATACGTTGAACAAAACATTTCTTAACCAGAAACAATGAAATGAGTTGGAAAAAAAATTGAGTGAATATAAAGAAACCTAACCTCAAAAACGAGCATAGCGTCTTGATTGGTTCCTTTCTTGCCCTGCTGAGTATAAAGACATGCAATTTCACTCGAACCATTCGAGATCAACCGACCCGAGACCTCTTGAACCCCTTCCACTTCGCCGCCGCCCTTTAAATCTCTCGGCCGCCGCCACCGTCCGGAGCCTCCTAATCTATCGTCCGCTAACTCCGCGGTGGAGCTGGTTTCTCCCGGTTCCTTCCCGGTGGTCCTATCTACTGAATGACACAGACCCATTTCTGAAAAATCCGGAGAAAAAAAAGCTCAAAGCTTTTAAAAGACAAGTTTCAAATTTTTTTTCTTCTTGAAATCTACGAATTTTCCGGGAGGTTTTGTCGGCAATGATTTGTGGTATTAGTCTCCGCGGCGAATAAAGAAGCCAAACGAGATAAAAACGAAAACCAGTAAAGAGCTCACAAACCGAGACTTGGAGAGAGTCTACTAAATACTTTAGCTTTAGCTTTTTTTTGTTGGACCTGACTGATTTTTCAAATTTTTCTCGGGAAAAATGGAAAAGAGAGGTAACAACTAACAGATCATCGCATCTGTATAAAAATCAAACTCTAGTGAATTGGAACAGAGTGACGCCAATACCAGCAGACCCACAGAGAGCCCAACGTTTACTTACTCCACTTCCAAAGTAGAGAGAAATAAATAAAAGAGAGAATTAAAAATTTCGTGAAATAAGAAAAAAGGAAGGAAAGAGTTTAAGTAATGATTCAAAGAACAACTGGGAGAGAAAGAAAGAGAGATGGAGACGATGATCATTGATCAGACAAAGGTCATAGTTTGGTTCCGCACGTGAGTTCCCTTTTTTTTCCTTCTCTTTCAATTTAGATTTTTCTATTTTTTCTGGATAAATAATAATTGTGGGGAAATTTGGTTCTTTGGCTGCATCGTACATCACCAGAAATTCACCCAATTACGCTTTGCCACGTTAGTTACTCGGGTGTCTTCTGTCTGCCTGTAATGTGTCGGATTTGATGGGTTAATTAATGATTATTTTATTGTTTAATTGATAATTAGTTGAGCATTAACTATTTAATCTGTCACAGTGTCCCTTTCCGCCTTTATTAAACTTAAATTCTAAAGCCAGCCAATTTGGAAAATTTACATTTTGTCCACAAAATTGTTAATTTTAAAGCTTTTGAGAAAACATAAGAAAACTTGTGTTAATTTAGGGAATTTTTACTTGTGTTAGTTACTGCATCAATTTTAAAGATTTAGAGAAAACATGAGACAAGAAAATAAAGTTCAGTTAACTGGATTTTTAATTCTGTATGAACTAGAATTTGTTTCAGTTTTTAATATAACTTTTCTTCATAAATGTACATGCTCTATCGCTTATAAGAACATTAAAGAAAAGCAATTATGACTGAAAAAAGAATTCACGGATTGTGTGCTGGCCTATGAAGACACCGACGGTCGACAAGTCCTAGTTGTCCCATTGAGCTGGTGAGAGAGATGCATTCATTTACACTCATCCAAAACATACTTTTCCATCCGTTTATTAAACTCTTAAAATCTAATTCATCATATATTACGAAGATGCTTCTCCGTTACTCTTTTCGTATCAATATTACACAAATCATTATGTAACCATGGTTATAAAATAGCTACCATGGTACATATACTACACAGAGAGATAGTTGGGAGTGATGTACTCATGAATCAAATTACAAAACAAACTAAAAGCAAATCTTGCCTTCATTATATGTATTATATCTTATTGAAATACTTATTGCTGACGATGATACACACTTCTTATACTTAGCCACACATCTTTCTCAGGTTTCTTAGGAAATCAAACCTGTGAGATGTTTAAACAGGGAAGTATGAACTTCAGTAGTTGAGCTGAAAAGATTACAGACATGATGCAACTTACTTGGGCATGTTCGGTTTTGTACTTTTGAAGCTCTTCTTCTGCACAAATGAGCCTATGGACACACAAACAGAAAAAATAATATTTAGATTCTAAATTACAACCTGAAAAATAAGTATTTCAAAAAGAGGAGATTGTCAAAGTTACTTACCTCCATTGCAGGTCGGTTATGTCGTGGAGCAACTCTTTCTCTCTTTCGTGTGCTGCTTCAAGCTGTGATTCAATAGAAGAACAATCCTTTTGATATCCAATTTTGTTGGAAGAATATGATTCAGTAATTTTTACTTTTTTTAATGACGGTTACATACCATTGATTTCTCAGTAGGAGCTACACTAGGTTGGTGTAAGCCTCCTGGTTCACCTGAACATCCGTCTACATCGATTTTTTAAATCAAATCCGGTGGCAATAAAAATGTAATCAATCAGAAGGATGAATGGAGACAGAAATTAACCTGTCAGCTCTCTGTAGGTGAGTACTTTCATCATGTGCAGAATGTTCTCCTGTTTTTTTGGAGGATGTGAACTATGAAATATTTTTTTCAACTTTACTAGATATAAAGAAAGCAAAAGGCATACCCTTTCCAATATATTGGTTTGCAGAACTGGATACACAAGCGGGTAAACGTATGAGCTTGTTAGATTTGGTAAAGCAACATCAGATCCTGAAACAGAGGGAGGTAGAGAAGCAGCAGAATGTTGGCTGAGCACCTACATAACCACAAAAATGTTTTTTTTTTAACTCTTGAATGATGATAGACATCTTGATTATTTGTGTATGCAGCTGATAAGGCTGACCTCAATACTATTACCAACCTGCATGCTGTGACTCTTTTGCAAGATTGGAGATGGAACTACTACCTGATAAAGAGAAAGTGAATATGAATACAAATTAAAAAAAAACATGAGTGAACAAACATATAAACATTTTTTTCCCTCTTAAAACCATGAAAATGGAGGTTACCTTGTCGATGTCGAGATTTTCAGAAGTTACTTTAAAACGTCCTCTTTGCTGCACAACTGGCGGCTTTGATTTGTCTTCAGATTCATCTAGACTCGCTGACACATATACACCATTTAATTAATTATAAAAGTATTGATCCACAGGGATGTTTAAATTGGATTGAAATATATACTTACCTGCTGCTTTGGGTGGTTTAACAGCCATCTCTGCTGGTACTTCATCTCCTGGATGTGCCCCATTTTGAAGCTGATCTTGGGTTTTATCACTGGGAATTGACATACTAGCTTAGATTTAATCTCACTTACAGAGAACATGTATAGTCAATGAACCAAACAAAAGTCTTACAAAAAGCGGTGCATGTTAATGGACTAACCTGTCTCCCTTATTGACACAATTGCCTGCGGGAATCTCTGTTGGCTGATTGGTTGCGACAGATGTGGAATCCATTGGTTTCCCATTGCTTGCATGCATACTTGCCACAGTTGTATTATTTAATGATAGATCCTCATGACGGGGAGAGGAATATATATAGTTATCATAACTGGGGCTGGCAACACTTTCATCATCAGATTTATCCCTGGTCAACCAAAATATTGTTTGTTCAGTTTATACACCTTTACTTAGTTCTAGATAAGTAGTCAACAGAATGAAAATTCCAAATAGAGAACAACAGAACTAAAATTAGGAGAGAAACCTTGCGATACTTAGAGTTCGGTGAATCAGGGGTTGGGTATGCTTATTTGCCAGTTGACCAATATCCTCCTGCAGAGATTAGGTAATAAAGAACCCTTAAACATCGACAAAATAACAAATTTGGATAGAAAAAGGAAACATTTCGAGAATATCTAGAGATATGTACTCAAGAAAGCTGAGAAATATTTGTACAAGACACCTGAGTCTCCGGTTGCATATCATGTGAATCTAGAGCCTGCAACGAAGTTGTACTTTCAGATAAACTGCTCTCCGACAAGCCACAATCTATGTCCTGGATCTGGTGGAAATAAGAACATCATAATTTGAGGCACAGTGGAATTTGCAGTTGGCTACTTTTTATGGTCTAGAGGAGAGCAAGCTTATACCAATGAAGCTTGGGCTTTCATGTCATCGAGATTGAAGTTCCACCCACTGATACCTCTCTTATATTCATTCTGCATGTTACTATGACAATAGGTTAAAGGCCAAATACTCTGAAGAAGATTTGGAACTGAAAAGTTAAAAGATTTAAAGATCGATGGAGAAAGCCAAAACTGGAAAACACAAACCTGGGACAGTTCCTCCTTCTCCCCATCTGCCATTTTCTCTTGTGCAAGCATATCTTCTTCCTTTTTCTGTATAGAAAGAATATACCCATCAGTTCTTTCATAAGATGATGATTGATAATACTGAACAACTAAAGGATATCTACTTAGTTTTGGCTCTGCTAATTAATTAATTTTCAAACAAATTTTTACAAGGAATCAAAATTAAAACCTTCGATCGCAATGCAATTGAGTAAGAAGACACAAACCGATGAGAAGCGAAGCACTAGCTTCGGGTAGATAATAGAACTTGTGACGGCGAAGGACGTGACCGAGTACGAAAGAGAGGACGAGCATCATGATCTGAAGCAAAATCCCCACTCCGGCGGCTTGCTGCTGCTTCTCTTGCCCCTGCGGGTCGTGAATCGCCGGCGAAATCTGCAGCTCCGACGACGACGACGACATTACGCCTCGACGAAATTGAAAACTCGTTTCTAATCAATGATACTTGCTCAGAGATTCACGAGACCGAGTTTTAGATGAAAATTCCTTTCAACTCTCTCTTCTTCCTTTCTGTAGACGCATCTTTCCTTTTATAGGAATCCGCGTCCCCACTTCACTTCTCAGGTGGGTTTCTGTTTTGGGCTTTAATAGGCCTACAGCTTTCTAAACCCAATAGAATTATTTGGGCCCCAACTGTTCTATTATATTGATATTATTGTATAAATAATTATATTTTATAATTAGTTGGTTTTTAATTATTTTTCAATATTTGATTTTTAATTATTTTTTTAAACATTTGATTTTTAATATATATTTTCAATAATAAATTTCAAATAGAAACAACTATCACAATATATTTGTTTTTACTTTAAAATATCATATATTTTAAACGATAAATTAAAAATGCTAAAAGCAAAAATTTTACTTTGCTGATGTATTACGACCACAAAACTTCCGAAGACAAATACAAGGAAATGATTTACTAAAATGATTTAAAAATAAGATTTAAATCATTTATTGAATAACACTAGATTTTAAAATAGAATTTATAATCATCATTCGAATAATAGTAGATTGTGTTTGGATTTGAAATATATTAAAATACATCATTGAAAAACACCACCCTAAAATAATTACAGCAATTGACCATTATCATATTATTTTAATATATTTTTTTATCTAACTACACATGTGTTTATCGTAACAAAACACAATTACCACAAAAATGAAAAACAAAAAGTATTATTAGTCTACACCTTGTTGTATTGTATTGAACTTATACAAGTAAGTAGATGAACAAACTCACATGTCTGAAAGATTAAACTGGAAGGAAAAAACACTACATGAAGAAAAGAACAAAACATTGATATGACACAAAAGAACATGGTGATGTGTGGTGTGTTTGTCGGTTTCAACTTATAGAAGCAAACAAGTAGAAGAAAGAAACAAACAAGGTCACTACAACCATTTTCTCCAGCTACTTGATCTAAGCTCACCAGACAAGAACCTTGGAATGCTCAATAAACTATTAACCCTCGTCAACCCTTCCAAAGCAGACCACTCTTCATCATCCTGTGCAACCGAGATACATTCAGCAAGTGTCATTGTCATCATCTTCGACTCAATCCCACAACTCTTAGGGGAAGTTTCCTCTTTAACCTGAACAATCTCGCCCTCCTCCTCCTCCTCCTCCTCCTTGTTACTGATACTGACACTCTCTACAGAATCTTCTTCTTTGTGTGAAGCCTTTATTACATTGCTGGCTGCTGATGAATCTTGCAGAAAGAGGCAGACTACGGTACAGTCATCGTTCTTAGAAGTTGGATACTTGATTCTCCATGATCTAACCGCTGTGTCCACTAGAGCTCTAGCTGCAGTGCTTCTACTAGGAGCTGAAGCAACAATCTCCACAGCTTCTTTGTTTGACAACACATCCCATACCCCGTCGCTAGCAAGAATAATGAACTGATCTCCTTGTGTAAGGCGACGGTAGTTGATGTCTGGAACTGAGATAAGACCGTAATCTTTGAGACAGAAGTCACCAAAAGCTCGAGCCATTGCTAAACCAGGTGAGTCGCTGTTCGGTAACCACACACGAGCTACTTCAGGCTCATCTTGCAACGCAAAGACTCTACCTTTACACTTCTGGATTCTCGCTGATTCACCTGTGAGAGTCCATAGAAAGAGAACGTTACCAAAACTGTCTTCTCATTCTTCAGAGTTTTAAAGAATCTAACATACTTGGGAGATCAGGTTTTAAGTCTACGGTTAGTTGTACAGCGACCAAAGCATTTTCTTGGTCTCTTGTGGCAAGAACAGCTCTCGAGTCACCAATGTTTCCGACCACCAAGTCCTCACCCTAAAAAGGAATCATTTTTGAACAATCAAAGTGATTTATAAAAACAATCAATGAGCTAAGAAGCAAGAGTCTAAACAAGAACCTGCTTGATCAAAGTGACTGAAGTTGTTCCGCTGCAGAAACAATCAATAGTTGGATGCATTTTCAGGTCTTTATCTATCTGCTGACAAGACTTGAGCAGAGCGTGTTTTAGAGGCAGATACATCTCTGGAAGTTGTTCATCGTTGTTCTCATTTGGATTCAACTCACACCACTGCTCATCCATTGTTGTAACAGCTTCGCTTCTCTGCCCTTCTTCTTCCTCTGTACATTTGATCTGCAAACCCTTCTCATTCGCTAAACCGTTTTGTTCTGACTCTGAAGTTAGTTTCAATAGGGTTGAGAGTGTGGAAGGCAATGTATCTCGGACTTTCTTGGCGACCATATGACCAAATGGTCCGTGTCCATCGAATACACCACAAAACACTGTATCGTCTCTTGAACAAAAGTTCTGCAATGTGGAAGTGATTTTCATAAGTTACATAATTGTCTATTTATCTAAAATATAACACCAAAAAAAGTAAGAAGATATAGAAGCTAGTGGTCCCTGTACAACTATGTGGAAACAGGTCAAAGACTCAAGACAGCACAAGAAGAACACAAATGGCAAAACAAAGCCACCTCATTTTCAAAGCTCAAATCTCTGTCATGGTCCCAAAACATTGACATAGACATCAATCATTCCAAGTTTATCTCACTTCCTAAGCAACTAGCAACAAAAGAATAATGCAACCATTTTCTGAATATCCATTTGATCAGCAACAAGACACATGTGCAAGAACAAACATTTCTTCACCAGAATCAGTGAACTGGGCTGCAAGAACTGAGTTAACCATTTAAGGAAACTAACCTCAAAAACGAGCATAGCGTCTTGATTGGTTCCTTTCTTTCCCTGCTGTGTGTAGAGACATGCAACTTCACTCGAACCATTCGAGATCAACCGACCCGAAACCTCTTGAACAACCCCTTCGACTTCCCCGCCGCCCTTTAAATCTCTCGGACGACGCCACCGTCCTGAGCCTAATCTATCATCCGCGGACTCAGCGGTGGTGCTTGTTTCTCCAGGTTCCTTCCCGGTGGTCCTATCTACTGAGTAACACAGACCCATTTCTCAAAAAAAATCTGGAGAAAAAAAAGCTCGAAGCTTTTAAAAGAACAAGTTCAAATTTTTTTTTCTTGAAAACAACGATCGAAATCTACGAATTTTCCGGGAGGTTTTGTCGGCAATGATTTGTGGTATTAGTCTTCTCGGCGAATAAAGAAGCCAAACGAGAAAAAAACGAAAACCAGTAAAGAGCTCAAAAACCGAGACTTGGAGAGTCTACTACTACTTTAGCTTTAGCTTTTTGGAGCCTGATTTTTCAAAATTTTATCGGGAAAAATGGAAAAGAGAGGTAACAGATCATCACATCTATACGAAATTCAAACTCTTGTGGATTGATTTTTAGATGCTCTCTTCTTTGAACAGAGTGAAGGAAGCCAATACTAGCAGATCAACCACAGAGCCCAACTTTTTACTCACTCCACTTCCAAGTAGAGAGAATTAAAATAAAAGAAAGAATTAAAATTTTCGTGAAATAAAGAAAAAGGAAGGAAAGAGTAAGTAATGATTCAAAGAACAACTGAGAGAGAGAGATGGAGACGATGATCATTGATCAGACAAAGGTCATAGTTTGGTTCCGCACGTGAGATCCTTTTTTCTTTTCTTCTCCTTTCATTTTTTTCTTAATTAATAATTGTGAGGAAAATTTGGTTCTTGGCTGCATCGTACCCTCCATCACCAGAAATTCACCCAATTACGCGTTGCCACGTCACTTCTCCGGTGTCTTTTGTCCTCTGTCTGCTTGTAAATGTGTTCGGATTTGATGGTTAATTAGTGATACTTTTATTGTTTTGGCTCTGCTAATTAATTAATTAGTTCAGCATTAACTATTTAATCCGTTACAGTGTCCCTTTCTGCCTTTATTAAACCTAAATTCTAAAGCTAGCCAAATTTAGAAAATTTACTTAAAGTACCCACTTGTGTTAATTACTGCATTTAAGGTGTTAATCTGGAATATAAGTTTATTTCTGTTTGATTTTTAAAAATAATAATTTTAAAGCTTTTGAGAAAACATAAGAGAAAGTTCAATGAGCTGGAATTTCAATTCTGTATAAACTAGAATCGTTTCAGTTCTTTTTTAAATATATCTCTTCTTCATAAATGTATAGGCTCTATACTCTAAGAAAATTAAAGAAAAGCAATTATGACTGAAAATAGAATTCACGGATTGTGTGTTGTTGGCCTATGCAGACACCGACGGTCGACAAGTCTTAGTTGTCCCATTGAGCTGGTGTGAGAGAGATGCATTCATTTACACTCAATCCAAAACATACTTTACAATCGTTTATTCAACTTTTTAATTCATCATATACTACGAAGATGCTTCTCCATAACTCCTTTGTATCAAATATTACACAAATCATTATGTAACCATGGTTATAAAATAGCTACCATGGTTACATATACTACATATTCCTTACCTAACATAACACAAAGTGATAGGAGGGAGTGATGTCCTCATGAATCAAATTACAAAACAACTGAAAGCAAATCTTGCCTTCATTAGATGTATTATATCTTATTGAAATACTTATTGCTGAGAATGATACAAACTTCTTTTACTTAGCCACACATTTTCTCATGTTTTATAGGAAATCAAACCTGTAAGATATTTGAACAATGAAGTAAGAACTTTAGTGGTTATATAATCATATAGTTGAATTAAAAGTGTGCATAAAGGATGCAATTTACTTGGGCGTGTTCGGTTTTATACTTCTGAAGCTCCTCTTCTGCACAAATGAGCCTATGGACACACACAAACAGATGAGAGAAACGGTTAGATTCATGACTACACCATGGAAAAATAAGTATTAAAAGAGGAGATGCTTTCTGTGGTGGGAGATTGTCTAAGTTACTTACCTCCATTGCAGGTCGGTTATGTCGTGGAGTAACTCTTTCTCCCTTTCATGTGCTGCTTCAAGCTGTGATTCAATAAACGAACAATCATTCTGATATCCAATTTTGTTGGAGAAATATGATTCAATAATTTTTACTTTTTGATGATGGCCACATACCATTGATTTCTCAGTAGGAGCTACACTAGGTTGGTGTAAGCCTCCTGGTTCACCTGAACGTCCGTCTACATCGGAGAAAATAGTAAAACATCAAATCCAGTGGCAATAGAAAAGTAACTAATTAGGGTGAATAGAGACAGAAACTAACCTGTCAGCTCTCTGTTGGTAAGTACTTTCATCATATGCAGAATGTTCTCCTGTTTTTTTAGGGAGGGTATAAATTATGCAATGAACTTTTTTGATCTTTAAATAGATACAAACAAAGCAAAAGGCATACCCTTTCTAAAATATTGGTTTGCAGAACTGGATACACCAGCGGGTAAACGTATGAGCTGGTTAGATTTGGTAACGCGACATCAGATCCTGAAACAGAGGGAGGTAGAGAAGCAGCAGAATGTTGGCTAAGCACCTACATTACCACAAAAATGGTTTATTTTTTCACTCTTGAATGAATACGTGTGATAATAGAACTTGACTGTTTGTGTCTGCAGCTGATAAGGCTGACCTCGAAACCATTACAAACCTGCATGCTGTGACTCTTTTGTAAGATTGGAGATGGAACTACTACCTGATAAAGAGAAAGTGAATATGAAATTACAAATAAAAATATGTGAGTGAACAAACAAATAAACAGTTTTTTCCCTCTTAAAACCATGAAAATGGAGGGTACCTTGTCGATGTCGAGATTTTCAGAAGTTACTTTAAAACGTCCTCTTTGCTGCACAACTGGCGGCTTAGATTTGTCTTCAGATTCATCAAGGCTCGCTGACAAATATACACCATTTAATTAGTTAGAAAGAGCATTGATCCACAGGGATGTTTTGACCGGATTCAAATATGTACTTACCTGCTGCTTTGGGTGGTTTAACAGCCATCTCTGTTGGTACTTCATCTCCTCCCACCGTAGGATGTGCCCCATTTTGAAGCTGGTCTTGGATTTTATCACTGGGAATTGACATACCAGCTTAGATTTAATGTCATTTACCGAGAACACGTATAGTCAATGAACCAAACAAAGGTCTTACAAAAAGCAGTGCATGTTAATGGACAAACCTGTCTCCCTTGTTGACACAATTGCCTGCTGGAATTTCTGTTGGATGATTGGTTGCGACAGATGTGGAATCCATTGGTTTCCCATTGCTTGCATGCGCACTAGCAACAGTTGTATTATTTAAAGATAGATCCTCATGACGGGGAGAGGAATATACGTAGTTATCATAACTGGGGCTGGCCAGACTTGAATCATCATCGGATTTATCCCTGATCAACCAAAATATTATTTGTTCAGTTTATACACCTTTACTTAGTTCTAGATAAGTAGACAACAAAATGAAAATTCCAAATAGAGAAAGAGCTAAAATTAGGAGATAAACCTTGCGATATGAATCAGGGGTTGGAGATGCTTATTTGCCAGTTGACCAATATCCTCCTGAAGAGATTAGGTAATAAAGAAACCTTAAACATCGACAAAATAACAAACATGGATAGGAAAAAGGAAACATTTCGAGAATATCTAGTGATATGTATTCCAGAAAGCTGAGAAATATTTCTACAAGACACCTGAGTCTCCGGTTGCATTTCATGTGAATCTAGAGCCTGCAACGAAGATGTACTTTCAGATAAACTGCTCTCCGACAAGCCACAATCTATGTCCTGGATCTGTGGAAATAAGAACATCATATTATGAACTTATACCAATGAAGCACGGCTACTTTTTTGGGGCTAGAGAGCAAACGTATACCAATGAAGCTTGGGCTTTCATGTCATCGAGATTGAAATTCCATCCACTGATACCTCTCTTATATTCATTCTGCATGTTACTATGACAATAGGTTAAAGGCCACATACTCTGAAAAAGATTTAAACATCGTTGGAGAAAGCCAAAACTGGAAAACACAAACCTGCGACAGTTTCTCCTTCTCTCCATCTGCCATTTTCTCCTGTGCAAGCATATCTTCTTCCTTTTTCTGCATGTAGAAAGCGTATACCCATTAGTTCTTTCATAAGATGATGACTGGTAATACTGAACAACTAAAGGATATATACTTATTTCTAAATATTCGACCTTTATTGCCTGAACACGATTAACAAGATCTGGTAATCCATCCAGAAGTTTCCGAGCAATGTAGTCGCTTGACCTTGCTTGCTTGAAAAAGGAATGCTTTAACAATTTTTTGGCAGATGGGCGTTTGGAAGGGTCTTTGACTAGACAACTTGCAATCATCTGCTTGAAAGACTGAAAACACCATGAAAAGAGGCAAAATTGAGATGATAATAAGCCAAGAAAATCTGACCAGTATGTAAAGTTTTGACTGAAACCAAGAGTATACCCTTGAAAACTTCCTATCTCTTTCGTAATCCAGCCCTGGTGGTGCATTTTGCAAGGTCATAAGCAGAACCTGAAATCATATTTATTTTAGAATTGAACCAAAGATTTTAAAGCTGAGTTCCAGATATGACAAGGCTATGAACCTTCATCGGTGGATACTTAGAGAAAGGAGCGTGTCCATGTGCAAGCTCTAGCCCAGTTATACCAAAGGACCAAATATCAGCCCTGAAATAGATGTTCCAAATAAGAAACACTATATACTCCTCTAGTAAACACAAATAATATAAAACTGAATGGGAGGTTAAACTAACTTGAAGTCATAGCCATGTAACTGCTCCATGACTTCAGGTGCCATCCTGTGAAAACAAGAAACAATAGATCATGCACATGGGAACTAAATTCAAACTGTCGAGGACAGTAGTTACCACCACAGAGCACTTACCAGCAAGGCGTTCCAACAAATGTGTTCCTCGTCCGTTGCCTATCACCTGAATCAAAGAGACAAGCAGAAACACCAAAGTCTCCCAATTTAATTGCACCACGAGCACCGAGCAGAATATTTCCCGCCTGAAACGAAGGATAATCATTTGACAATGAACATCATAGATACAAAATTTCCAATGTAACACAGAGCCAACTAGAATAGAGGATATCCATAAAGGTTGATTGGAATAACTGACTTTGACATCACGATGAATGTGGCCATGCTGATGGAGATAGTCTAAGCCTTTCAAGGCCTCACGGAGCATAGTGGCGATAATAACTTCCTCAAAGCCATCAGGATAAGCAGCTTTGAGAATGTGAAGACAGGAGCCACCAGACATGTAAGGCATAACAACCCACAGATTGTGGTCACTAACGAAAGAGCAATGCGATTTCAACACGTTGGGATGATCAACTAGCATCATCGTCTGCGCTTCACGAGATATATTGTTCTGCCAACCAAACAAACAAACAAATAACACGTGATTAGCTTTAGCCAGTGGAAGAAAACAACAAGGGAAGTGTTAATCCAAGAATCAATCAACCAGGTCGCAGTTATCTCGTTCGAAATCGAGGATCTTAATAGCAACGACTTCGTCGAAAGGGATGCACAAGGCGCGATGCACTAGAGCACTGCAGCCTTGGCCGATGACCTCGTAAATCGTGTAGTGCTCTGGCCCTATCGGATACTTCTTCTTCTCCACCATTGTGATCTCTTGAACGATTCTGGAATCACAGATTTGCAAGAGATTGATTGTACGGTCAAAACTCAAAACGCAGCTGGCAAAAGGTTGCTTAAGAGTAAATTAATCTACCGAATAAATTTATTTAGGGAAACAAATGAGATTCGAAAACGTAATTATAAGAAGAATCAATCGTTACCGGAAAAAAATCAGGGCATTGATTAGTGAGGAGTGAGAGGAAAGAGATCGATCTCGTGCTGATGAAGATATTGACGATGATGAACCCTCTTTTTTCTCGTTGGATTTTCTATCAAAATTTTCTAGAGAGAAAAATATTGAAATGAGAGAGAAGGGGGGGGGAGAGAGGGAGTGAGAATCGGATCGCCACTCAAAATGGGAGAGAAAGCTTTGTAGGGCTTTGGTATGGTGGTGGTGGTGAATATTGGAATCCCGCCACTTTAGCTCTCTTTCTCCTTCTTCCTTCAAATTTCCCTTTTTGTAAAATCATATTTTAAAAAAAAAATTATCCAGCTAAAAAATAACTAACCGTCTAATGTTTCCTTAAATCAGCCGGTTCAATCACCGGTTTTCTCCTGAACCAAACCAAACCGAGACGGTACTTCTGGATATTTTATTTTTGAAGTCTTTTGCTAACCAGGAGGCCGCCCACCAATTTGTCTAAACCAAACGTAACCGGTTTGCCTAAGCTACTAGACTAGAGTCATAGTATCTTAATGGTTCGACTTTTAATCTCGGAAAATCCGTGAAATTATGATAAAATATCTATTTTACACTTTTATGTTTATACCTTCAAGAATTACGTGATCATACTTTGCATCTCTGCAGTCACATAAATTACCATTTCAACTACCATATGTCAAGTTGGACGTATCTAAAACATTTTTTTTTTCTTAGCAATAGTAAATTTACAATGCCGATAGCCGTAATAAAGCGTATGTACTGTGTCTTTAGCACGCCCATAGCCCATGAATGAATTATACTCACAATAAATGGATATCCCGTTAGGTACCATATGATTGGCCCATTAATAGCCCGCTAAGACCTTATACAAAGAAAAAACAAACTATCATAAGGACCCACTCACTTTACTAATGACATTAAATTAGCCTAACTCTAAACAAATCTTACAAGTAGGATTTATAGATTTCTTTGTCGGGATTTAGCAATCAATTTCAGGATGCATTGACAATTTTTTAAGTCACCAGTATATACATATAAATGTAAGTATGAAGAGTCATGTAATGTCGGTCGAAAACTTAAAAGCCAGCTAGAATAACAACAACCCCCACATGTTGAGAGCATTTATAAGTTCACAAGTGAGTGGAATATAACTCGATTCCATCCTAACACAACCTAACACGCTTTCTCTCTTTTTTTTAAAAATCATTTTCCTTAATTGTCGGGTATTTGTAACGGACTCTGTTCTTTTGAGCTATTTGACAAACCGCGTTTACCGGCGAATCGAGGCGTAACTCAACGGAGGCGAGAACGTTTGCTATTGAGGGAGCTGAAGGAGGGATCCCTCCGAATCTAGTGTTTTGATTGTCGACGGAGATCTTCTTCATCTCCAGATCTCGAATCGGTTTGTAATCTCTTCCCCTGTTTTGATCTGTTTTATTCGCGTCAGGTTTTGAGCTGACTTCAGATTCAATCATCTATAACGTTTAGTATTGAAGGTTTTCGTGTTAGATGGATGGACTTAGTCACTTAGATTGGTTAAACTCGTCGTCACCGATCATTACATCATCATTATCTCAATGAAAATGATTTTTGAGATTTGGCAATGGTAGAAGCTGTGTTAATGTTTTATGAACTAAAGTTGTTCACACTTCTAATGTGAACTCAAACTTGCATTTCAGGTTGGTGTTAAGCTAGAAAGATCTGTTTATTTGAAGCAATGGTTCTTGATGGGATTGTAACATCACCATTGCGAAGGCCACATGCGCTAAAGAAGCAATGGGAGGACTTGGGTAGCTTCTCTACTGTTTTCCGGAGGCATCGTTTCCTTTTAACCGCTATGCTCCTTCTGGCATTCCTATGCACCATCTATATCTACTTTGCCGTCACTTTAGGCTCTAGCCACTTGTCGTGTTCGGATATGACCGGTAAAGAGAAGGCAATGTGTCAAATGGAACACGTCCAAGCCAGTTTCTCTAAAGGGAGGAAACTGAAATTCTTTTAAGAGTGGTCAGCCAAAGCTGATACGCATTATAATGCAATGTGTGTGTAACAACAGCCTAGAGAAATGGCTTATGTGTAATCATAATGTAAACTTTTTTGTATTGTATAATTCAATTGTGTTCGAAGATGATTCCACAAACATTGTATAATTAAAAATCTTTGTAATGGAATGTAATGCTGAAAAGTTTTTGATAAAATTTTGGTAGAGTGGAACACTGAGAGTCTTTGTTATCAAACAATTAAACAACCAGGTCGCAGTTATCTCGTTCGAAATCGAGAATCTTAATAGCAACGACTTCGTCGAAAGGGATGCACAAGGCGCGATGCACTAGAGCGCTGCAGCCTTGGCCGATGACCTCGTAGATGGTGTAGTGCTCTGGCCCTATCGGATACTTCTTCTTCTCCATTGTGTTGACAAAAACGATTCTGGAATCACAGATTTTACAATAAATTGTACGGTTAAAACTCAAACGCAGCTGGCAAAAAGTTGCTTAAGAGTAAATTAATCTACCGAATAGATATGTATTTAGGGAAACAAATAAGATTCGAAAACGTAATCTCGAAGGAGAATTAAATCGTTACCGGACAAATCACGGCATTGATTAGTGAGGAGTGAGAGGAAAGAGATCGATCTCGTGCTGATGAAGATAGTCCAAGCCCTTCAAGGCCTCACGGAGCATAGTAGCGATAATAACTTCCTCAAAGCCATCAGGATAAGCAGCTTTCAATATATGAAGGCAAGAGCCACCAGACATGTAAGGCATAACAACCCACAGATTGTGGTCACTGACGAAAGAGCAATGCGATTTCAACACATTGGGATGATCAACGAGCATCATCGTCTGCGCTTCACGAGATATATTGTTCTGCCAACAAACAAAAAGAAATAAATCGCAAAATCAGCTTTTAGTTAGCCACGACAAAGAATACTCAAATCGAAGAGAAATCAATCAATCAATCAATCAATCAATCAATCAATCAATCAACCAGGTCGCAGTTATCTCGTTCGAAATCGAGAATCTTAATAGCAACGACTTCGTCGAAAGGGATGCACAAGGCGCGATGCACTAGAGCGCTGCAGCCTTGGCCGATGACCTCGTAGATGGTGTAGTGCTCTGGCCCTATCGGATACTTCTTCTTCTCCATTGTGTTGACAAAAACGATTCTGGAATCACAGATTTTACAATAAATTGTACGGTTAAAACTCAAACGCAGCTGGCAAAAAGTTGCTTAAGAGTAAATTAATCTACCGAATAGATATGTATTTAGGGAAACAAATAAGATTCGAAAACGTAATCTCGAAGGAGAATTAAATCGTTACCGGACAAATCACGGCATTGATTAGTGAGGAGTGAGAGGAAAGAGATCGATCTCGTGCTGATGAAGATAGTCCAAGCCCTTCAAGGCCTCACGGAGCATAGTAGCGATAATAACTTCCTCAAAGCCATCAGGATAAGCAGCTTTCAATATATGAAGGCAAGAGCCACCAGACATGTAAGGCATAACAACCCACAGATTGTGGTCACTGACGAAAGAGCAATGCGATTTCAACACATTGGGATGATCAACGAGCATCATCGTCTGCGCTTCACGAGATATATTGTTCTGCCAACAAACAAAAAGAAATAAATCGCAAAATCAGCTTTTAGTTAGCCACGACAAAGAATACTCAAATCGAAGAGAAATCAATCAATCAATCAACCAGGTCGCAGTTATCTCGTTCGAAATCGAGAATCTTAATAGCAACGACTTCGTCGAAAGGGATGCACAAGGCGCGATGCACTAGAGCGCTGCAGCCTTGGCCGATGACCTCGTAGATGGTGTAGTGCTCTGGCCCTATCGGATACTTCTTCTTCTCCATTGTGTTGACAAAAACGATTCTGGAATCACAGATTTTACAATAAATTGTACGGTTAAAACTCAAACGCAGCTGGCAAAAAGTTGCTTAAGAGTAAATTAATCTACCGAATAGATATGTATTTAGGGAAACAAATAAGATTCGAAAACGTAATCTCGAAGGAGAATTAAATCGTTACCGGACAAATCACGGCATTGATTAGTGAGGAGTGAGATGAAAGGAAAGAGATAGATATCGTGCTGATGATGATGAACCTCTCTTTTTTTTTCCTTCGTTGGATTTTCTATCGAAAATTTTCTTGAGAAAAAAAAAATAATGAAAGGAGAGAAGGGGAGGGAGTGAGAATCGGATCGCCACTCGAAATGGGAGAGAAAGCTTTTTGTAGGGTTTGGTGGTGAATATTGGAATCCCGCCACTTTTGGTTCTCTTTCTCCTCCTTCCCTTCAAATTTCCTTTATTTGTAAAAATCAATATTTTTAAAAAATATTATCCAGCTAAAAAGTAACTAACCGTCTAATGTTTCATTTTAACATCCGGTTAAATCACTGGTTTTCTCCTGAACCAAATGAAACCGAGACGGTACTTCTGGATATTTTCTTTTTGTAGGCCATTAATATGTCTAAACCAAACGAAACCGGTTTGCCTATGCTACTAGAACTAGAGACTAGAGAGGAGTAGTATCTTCGTGGTTCAACTTTTAATCTCGGAAAATCCGTGAAATTATGATAAAATATCTATTCACACTTTTATGTTTATACCTTCGAGAAGTACGTGATCATAACTTTGCATCTCTGCTCACATAAATTACCATTTCAACTACCATATGTCAAGTTGGACGTATCTAAAACAATTTTTTTCCTTTCGATAGGTAAATTTTCAATGCCGATTATCGTAATAACCGTCTACATAGTCCATGAATGAATGATACTCGCAACAAATACGAAGAGAATCATACACTGTAAGCGAGCTGAACAAATATATAGCCCACTAATAGCCCACTACGACTTTATACAAAGAAAAACAAAACTCACCAGATGGACCCACTAGGGCCGGCCACTACTCACTTTACTACTGACATTAAATTAGCCTAACTTAACAAATCTTACAAGTTGGATTTATTGATTTATTTGTCGGGATTTAGCAATCAATTTCAGGCATTGACAATTTTTAAGTCACCAGGATACGGTATACAAATGTATAAATTTAAGTATGAATAGTCATGTAATGTCGGTCGAAAACTTAAAAGCCAGCTAGAATATAACAACAACCCCCACATGTTGAGAGCATTAATACAAGTTCAAAAGTGAGTGGAATATAACTCGATTCCATCATAACACAACCTAACACGCTTTCTCTCTCTCTCTTTAAAAATTTTCTTTTTCTAATAAATTTCCTTAATTGTCGGTATTTGTAACGGACTATGTTCTTTTGAGCTCTCGACATACCGCGTTTACCGGCCAATCGTCTCTTACTCTAGAGGCGTAACTCGACGAAGGCGAGATCTACAGTTTTGACAACGCCACGGTGACGAAGACAAAGCTTCTGCTATTTGGGGGGAGCTAAACTAGGAGTTTTTTTTCATTGTTGACGGAGGGAGCTGTAATCAGCTCTTCTTCATCTCCAGATCTCGAATCGGTTTGTAATCTCTTCGTCTGGTTTGATCTGTTTTCGTGATTTATTTGCGTCAAGTTTCGAGCTGACTTCAGATTCAATTATCTATACAGTTTAATAATTGTTTATGAACTCAAACACATTTGTCATTTCAGGTTGGTGTTTAAGCTAGAAAGATCGTTTTTTTTTATTGAAGAAATGGTTCTTGATGGGATTGTATCATCACCACTACGTAGGCCACACGCGCTAAAGAAGCAATGGGAGGATTTGGGTAGCTTCTCCACTGTTTTCAGGAGGCATCGCTTCCTTTTAACCGCTATGCTCCTTTTGGCCTTCCTCTGCACCATCTACATCTACTTTGCCGTCACTTTAGGCGCTAGGCACTTGTCGTGTTCGGATATGACCGGTAAAGAGAAGGCAATGTGTCAAATGGGACACGTCCATGCCAGTTTCTCTAAAGGGAGGAAACTGAAATTCTTTTGAAGAGTGTCAGCCAAAGCTGATGCGCATTATAATGCAATGTGTGTGTGTAACAACAATAGCCTAAAGAAATGACTTATGTTTAACCATAAATGTAAACTTTTTGTATTGTATTATTTGATTGTGTCCGAAGATGATTCACACAAAAACATTGTATAAATGAATCTTTGTAATGGAATGTAATACTGAAAAGATTATCACACAATTAAAACAAACATTTTGGTACATCTTTGCAGTTTTATCAGATTCCATCAATCACCATGTTTGGTGAGGAGCCACTGGTTCAACATCTAACTTGGGCGAGAGATCAAAGAGAGATGCTGGAGCAGTCATCTCCACGCTCCAAGAATCATCTATGTTGATTTCCATTTCCCTTTCTTCTTCTTCTTCCTCTTCGAGAGTTACCTATAGATCTTCAGGTGATGAACGGATCCTCTCAAGCTCAATGGATACCTCTCTCATGTTTGGTCGCTTCTTCCCTTTTAGGCTTAAACACCTTCTGGCAAGTTTCGCCACAGCTAACACTTGTTCTTGTTTGCACTCTTCTTTGATCCGAGAGTCAACAATATCAAGAACTCTGTTCTCTTTCATTGCCTCGTTGAAATGAGAAGCAAGCCCTCTGTTTTCTTCAGACCGCATAACAGAAAACGGTTTTTCTCCGGTTATAAGCTCAACCAAGACAACCCCGAAACTATAAACATCGCTTTTATCCGTAAACTGGCTGGTCTGAAAGTACTCCGGATCCAAGTATCCGAAAGTACCTGCAACTAGAGTTGTCAAGTGTGTCTGATCTATGTTTATAGATCTCGAAGTACCAAAATCGGACACTTTGGCTCGATACTTCTCATCCAAAAGTATGTTTGTGGTCTTGATATCTCTATGATAGACCGGAGTAGATGCAGCCGAGTGCAAGTATGCAAGTGCTCCTGCAATCTCCCCAGCGATCCGCAAACGCACTTCCCAAGTCATTATGTAATCATCAGAATCATCGTGCAGCCGCTTGAATAGGTCTCCGTTTGGAATATGCTCATAAACCAAGATGGGAACCTCTGTCTCGAGACAACACCCCATGAGTTTCACAATGTTCCTATGGTTAATCTGCGAGAGAACACTGACTTCATTGATGAACTCCTCGACTTTTGTCTTCATCCAAAACTTTAGATCTTTTCACAGCGACGATACGCCCATCTACCAGCATTCCTTTGTAGACCGTACCTTGACCTCCCTGCCCAAGAACTCTGTTCTTGTTAAAGCTATCCGTCGCCTTCTCGAGCTCTTTCGAGGTGAATATTTTCGATGTCTCCACGTTGCCTCCTTCTTGTGTGGTTAACTGTTGCTTCAGCAACAAACCTCCATTTCGTTTAAAGAACTTCCTCTTCTGGATGATCTTTCTTCTCTTCTTGACGAACTTGATCAATCCCCATATCCCAAGAACCAAGAACAACAGCACCAAACCTAGAACAAGACCTGCACAATGACCCCAAAAAACATAAAGACAACTCTTTGATCTGAACACAAAAACTCCATTGACTCACCTTGAATCACAGGCTTGATCTTCCCTGATTCCTTTGGCTCACACCTAAAAGAACCAGGGACATTCACACAAGTCTGTTCTCCACAGCTGTTTCGTCCTTTTCCTTCCTCGCATTCATCAATGTCTTAACAACAATTACAAACAAACAAAAATGAGAATCAAATCAACAGATACGTTACTGACTAGCCAATCAGATGAAGATCTTACCAACACATCCACCAGGAAGATAAGGATTCCCTCTATAACCAATATTGTTACAATAACAGTTACTGTAACCAAACCCAGAGAAGTAACCATACTCGCAAACACAGCTCGGTGCGCTCGTGTAGATCCCAGTTTCCGTCAAGTTCACACACCCCACTGGATCCCTTAACCGAGAATCAAAGAACCACCCAAGCTCAACCACACTAAACCCTTTACTATAAACCTCCTCCGCCTCTGTAACATTCGCCGGAGAATAAGTCTCGTTCGTCAAGAACGCAACTTTACAGTCGTCCCCTCCACCGGAGCTTTCTAGGCCAATGCCGATCACTTGCGGTTTATCCGCCGTAATCACCGCCTGACAACATCTGTAACCGCCGCAGATCTTGTCTGAACGACTCTTGTTTTTGTTGTCCCTCCCATCGCAGCTCGATTCGCATCCTATGATCTGAGATTCGATGTTGGTAACCAACGCTCTGGCGTCGCAGCCTACCGAGACGAGACGGTTCGTCTCGGTGATGAAAAATGGGCTTCCTTTGCCGGTGAGGTTTAAAGGAGGAGGCTTTACGGCGGGTTGTTGAGAACAGCCGGAGGAAGTCACCGGAGATTTGATGTGGACGACGCCGTATGAAGTGTCGATGCTGTTTCGGAGAGTGATGGTTACTAACTCTCTGTTGATCTTTGAGAGGAACGGAGCTAGGAGGTTACCGGAGCTGGTGGTGGTGGTGTTACAGACAACCTCGTACCAGTCGTTGAGGTAACAGTCTTTATGTCCGATGCCGAACGGGAAAGGAATCGAGATTCCTCCGCAGATTCTATTACAAGAACTTGTAGAAGAGTTGATGTTTTGAGCTGTTGTTATCAAAGAAGGGCCATTGAAGATGAACAGAGTAAGGAGAGAGAGTGGAATACACAAGAAAAGTCTCTCTCTCTTCATTTTCGTTTTTGGTTTTCAGTTTTTTTTCTTTTCTTTTCGTTATGAATTTTGAATGAGAGCTAACAATCATTGAGCCGCTTCGCTGGATGAGAGTTTCATGGAAGCAAGCAAGCTATGCATAAGATCACACAGGGAACAAATTGTCAAACGGTTACGGTGATGCGTTTAATCTTTATATTTTCTCTACTGATTAATTAATGAATATGGAAATAAAGTCAACTTTGCCCAAAAAAGGAAATAAAGTCAACTACACCATCGAAAAGATGATTATCTGCCTCGAAAGTTGAGAAACGAGATCCTTTATTACACAACTTGGAGACCTTAATGAAAAAGTACATTCAGACTCACTCACACACAAGCATCAAAATAGAACATAAAAGCAAAGATACGAGACTATGGTGGTGGAAGGCGACTTTTACCGAGTTTGAAGAGGAAACAAAGGTTCAGTATCTGACAATGACGATGTAGCGACACTGTTTTGAGAAGCTGGAGCGGTGACAGCCACGTTAGTCCATGAACTTTCCCCTATGTTAACTTCCACGGCTCTTTTGTTTTTGTCTTCTTTGTCTTCGGCAACGTACTCATGCGACTGCATGTCCTCGGACGACCCACGGATTTTCTCTAGTTCCATGGACACTTCTCTCATGCTTGGTCTTTTTTTCCTTTTCATGTTCAAACACGTCCTTGCAATATCCGCCGCTGCAGTGACTTGGTTCAGGTTGCATCCATCTCTTATTCGTGCATCGATAATGTCAAAGAGTTTGTCCTCTTTCATTGCAAGAGTGAAATAACTTGACAATGTCCTGTTTTCTTGAGACCGCAAGAAAGAAAACGGCTTGTCTCCGGTGATAAGCTCCACGAGGACCACTCCGAAGCTATAAACATCACTCTTGTCTGTGAATTGGCTAGACTGGAAATACTCTGGATCCATATAGCCCGCCGTACCCGAAACCACGGTTGTTAAGTGGGTATGATCCACCGTTATCGATCTTGAAGTTCCAAAATCAGATACTTTGGCTCGATACTTCTCATCCAACATTATGTTTGTAGACTTGACGTCTCGGTGATAGATTGGAAAAGATGCAGACGAGTGCAGGTATGAGAGAGCTCCAGCAACATCTACAGCAATGCGGAGACGCAAATCCCAAGTGGCCATCATATTATCACCAAACTCATCATGAAGATGTTCGAAAAGGTTACCATTAGGAATAAACTCGTAGACGAGAACTGGGACATGTGTCTCAAGGCAACATCCCAAGAGTTTCACGATGTTCCTGTGGTTGATCTGCGAAAGAATGACAACTTCATTGATGAACTCTTCCAACTTGTCCTCGTCCACGACTTTAGATTTTTTCACTGCCACAATACGACCATCGACCAGCATCCCTTTGTACACGGTACCTTGACCACCTTGTCCAAGTATTCTGTTTAAGCTAAAGTTCTCGGTGGCCTTTTCCAGCTCCTTTGAGGTATACACTTTCGTAGTTTCAACGTTGCCTTGCGTTGAAGTTAACTGTTGCTGCAACAATAAGCCTCCATTACGTTTGAAAAACTTCTTCTTTTGGATTAATTTTCTTTGCTTTCTAACAAATTTGTATGCCCAAAATATTCCAGCAACAAAGATCAATGACCCAAAACTCGAACCAACCCCTGCAAACACACAAAAAAAAAAAAAAAGAGAAAGAAAACATTGTATCGTTTTGGATTATACCATAAAATAAATGCCGATCAAAATTTTACATGGTTACCTATTGCAATTACTTTCCGTCGGTGGTGATTTTCGTAAACACAATTATAGTCTCCCTGCAAATTGACACAAATTGCGTCTGTACAACGCACGGGATTTCCATACTTGTCTTTTCCTTCTAGGCATTCATTAATATCTGGTTTAAAAAATAATGAAACTGAAATCAAATGATGATCCCATAGCCTTTTTGTTTAGACCGCCTCACATATGTTTGCTTTGGTCATCATAGAAGATTAGAATAAAAACATGAAGTAGTAACACAATCACTAACCTTCGCATCCGCCCGAAACATATGGGTTGCCTCTGTAACCGTCATTGCATCCACATATTCCATAGCTTGGAGAACCAGAATAATTTTCGCATGTACAGTTTATTACATCAGTGCTTTCAAAGTTTCGTCTTGCTTGCCTGTACTCTTTCATACTATAGCATCCCAGAGAGTTGAGAAAAGAAATATGCGACGTGTGGATGAGAAATCCCAGTTCAACCGTAGCATATCGTTTAGCAAGAAGCCTTTGTGGATCAGAACCATTTGACGAAAGGTAGTTTTCGTATGTCAAGAAGGCAACTTTGCACCCTCCCTTAGTTGTCGTGGCGTTATCTATTCTGACACCAACAATCTGCTGAAAGTCATCAGGGATGTTTGCCTCGCAGCATTGGTAATAGGTTTTTCTGCCTATTGCAAATGTTGTAGTATAGTGGGGTGAATGTCGAACCAGTCCTAGTGATGTGAATCAGTGAGAATACAAGTCATTTCTTAAGCTAAGTAGATTCAATAGTGGTGAGTGTGTGACAACTAACAATAGCAAACAGAGCAATACAACAAGGTTTTAATCAATTTAAACAAGTGAATCCATGGGTATTGGGAATTGACTTCAAGTAACTAAGATCCAATCTAGGTGACAAGCTTTCAATCAAAGTAATCTCTTAAGTCTAAACACAATTTTAGACAAGTCCTATGTCTAGGTAAATGTCCATTTGCTTAGAAATCATTAAACATCAAATGTCTTTGGCTTAATTCAATCAAGCAATCTTTAAGTTCAAGTTTAATAACTATCTAGCAATTTTAACATCAAGTGTCCTTGGCTAATCTCACTAGAGCTTAGTTGAGTTGATTCAAACACTTCATCTAATCATGTCTGATGAGAAGTGTTTAGAAATCAGGTTTAGAGTGATCAAGACTAAACAAGCATTAAAAATACTCAACAAGCAAGTTCATACAAGGATCTAATACAATAACACCATAGATCTTCACTAAGTTACTCTAATCTCCCTAACCCATGAATTCTTAAGGAAACTACTCACTAATCTCCATGAAAACACTTAATCTCATAATAGATTGAAGCATATTCAAGTAGATACAACAGAGAATAAAGATAAACAAGGATTAAACAAGCAAATTCAAGAGAATAAGAAGAAAAGAAACTAAAGATTCAAGCTTTCTCTCTCAAGAGTTCTTGTGTTCTTCCTAAAAAAGTAGATAGATCCCCAATTATTGTCTGAAAAGTAGTTATATATTACTAAAATTCGAGCTGGAGTTGACCCATAAAAACAGATATTTTTCTCCGTAGTGACCATAAAAGGTCGCTACAAGAGGTCACTACGCCTGTAGCGACCTGAAATGCCCGCTACGGGTGGCCGCTAGGACACTTAGACGATTTTTTCGCATTCTTGAACTCATAGCGACCTCATTATGCCGCTACGGAAGACCGCTACAGAAAGCGCTTCAACTATAGCGGTCTCTAACCCGCTACACACTCCTTCACGGTACTTAGGCCTCAGCTCTATCTTCTGTAGCGACCATCTTTTGCCGCCACGCCTGGCCGCTAGGAATGTCATATTGATATGTGTGTAGTATTTTGATCATAAATCCTCAATACAGCTCCAAACGACTTGAAACCACCTCCATTGTAAAGCTAACTCAATTTCCAGTGTCTCCACAAATTTTGAGCTTCAGAAGAGATCTTTAAGGCCTTCATCCGTGTTCATCTTTCACTCTTTGGACTCAAAATCCCTCCAATGGTCTTCTAACTCATCCATGGTGCTCTCCAACACCTGATATGTACAAATGCAATGATATGCAACCTAAATGTGCCTAAATGATACTCTAGATGACCAAACCATGCAAGAATAAGAAGTTAAAAACATGTAAATTCACAAGATATCAACTCCCCCACACTAGTCCTTTACTTGTCCTCAAGTAAACTTTCAAGTCCTAAGAAGGAAAAAGTTTGAAAAAGGGAGCTCATAGCCAAAAGACACACATCCTAGCTCTTCTACAACATTCCAAATGATCATAGCAAACAATCATTGGTCATTCTTTTATCAGTCTAGCTTCTCAATGCCTATCAAACTCTTTTTATTTCTTTATACAAAGTGCAATGCTCATCAATCAACAAGTAACTTCAACCAATTCTCACATTCATTCACACACACACACACAAGGTGGATTCTCACAAATGGGCACATGATCTCAATCACTTGGCTTGGTAGATTAATGGTCTTTTATGAATGAAAAGAAAGGTTCAAATACAATCTTTTAATGGTGGTAATCACTCAAGAACAAGGAGCATGATCATTATGCAAAATTTATCTAAGACTAGGAGCAATTCATGCATACATAGCTCATTCACATCATTCTACTCTTCTTCCTAAGTGATTACAAATTCTACCCATCTTTTATATTTCAAAACCCAAGTATATACACTTCACTCACATTTCTCACCAAGTGAACTCTCTTTTTTTTTTTTACATGATCAACCAACTAAGAACTTGACACTCTTTTTCTTTCCCCATTATGATCTTTCATTCATTTTTTTTTTTTTACTTTGGGAATTCTAATTGACACACTTAAGAGTTTTTCTTCTTTTATTTTCTTGGTTCTTATTGGTTTTCTTTTCTTATTGACACTCTTTGATCTTTTTCTCTTCTCTCAAACCCAAGATATAACAACTTAAAAACACACAAACTCACTCATTATCCTAGATGCTAGTTCAAATGAGGATCTTATGCTAGCAATAGATGAGAACAAACATATGTCGCCCCAATACTCTCAAGATTTTGCACATGACAAGCTATCAATAAGAGACCTCACTCAACAAATCGATATTGGTTTCAAAGAATGGCAAGGGTTTAAGGGTAGGGAGTGCTATTTGGGTTAATCAAAGGATAAGACATGGAATAAGATAACCCAAATGTGTATGAAATCCATGATCAAGTATGCAAGTGCCCATATGCAAGAGAGATTAAATTCATTATGCTCAAGTTCAGTTTGTAATTGGTTTCAAGAACAATGTCAATATCATATGAGCAACATGTTTCAAAAAGAGTTTTCAAGGCTCAAGAGATGCTTGTAGATATGTTCTTTTCATGGCAATTTCAATCATGGCTCCCTATGCATAATTCAAAACTCACAACTCTTTTAAATTTTTTTTTTTTTTTTTTTTTAGAAATCACAAGAAAATCCAAAATGCAAATCATTAAAATCCACACAAATGCAAAGTGCTAGATATGTCAAATGCAAATCATCCAAATAAAACAAGCAAAATGATCAGTTTTATAGTACCTCCACCACACCCGAATCACACAGTCTCTTGTGTGACTTTGAATTTGGAGTGGTTTACATGATAGGTGAAATAAAAATTACTAGAGATGTGGAGAGATTTTAAACCGGATTAGAGTAGTTACCTTGTGATGAGCATGTCACTATGGATATGTCGCTACGGTCCTTAGCCAAATATTGCATTCTCCTCGTTTCGTCGTAGCAACATGAGGATGTCGCTATGCACGTCGCTAATGTTGTCTGTAAAGGGTTATAACGACATGTGTGGGTCGCTATGAGCATGTCTCCACAGCACTTGTGTTTCTTTCCTAGCCTCTTTTGAAACCTTTCCTTTTCCTGATCACCCTCCAAACTGAAATCACACACAATTCACACAAACAAACACACAAACAAGGATAGTTCACACAATTTATTAAAACATTCACACATATATACAAAGGATACTCTTGGGATTTCCTCCCAAGTGAGCTTGTTTTAAGTCTCTAGCTTGACTTTGCCTCCTTTAGGTTAGACGTGGTTGGATCGGAAAGTGGAACTGAAGTTCCCAGGTCTTCCGATTTGGTTCCCAAGTAAAGCTTAGCTCTTTGTCCATTGATGGTGAACTCTCTTCCATCAGAACTCCACAAAACTATTGCTCCATAAGGTTTAACCTCTTTAACTTTGAAAGGACCAGACCACCTTGACTTGAGCTTGCCTGGAAACAACTTCAGTCTGGAGTTGTAGAGAAGAACTTGATCTCCTTCTTTAAAGTCTCTTTTCAGGATATGTTTGTCATGGAGAGCCTTTGTTTTCTCTTTGTAAATCTTTGAACTTTCAAAGCTTCAAGTCTTATCTCATCAAGTTCGCTCAGCTGGATCAATCTTCTCCTTGGCACTCTTGATGTCAAAGTTCAGCAACTTGACTGCCCATAGTGCCTTGTACTCAAGCTCAACTGGTAGATGGCAAGACTTTCCATAGAGAAGGTTGAAAGGTGTAGTTCCCAAAGGTGTCTTGTAAGCTGTCCTATAAGCCCACAATGCATCATCAAGCTTGATGGACCAATCTTTCCTTGTAACCCCCACAATCTTCTCCGAATGGACTTGATCTCCTATTGGAAATCTCAACTTGACCACTTGTTTGGGGGTGGTAAGGAGTTGCAACCTTGTGCTTCACACCATTCTTTTAAGGAGGTTTGCAAACAGTTTGTTGATGAAGTGAGACCCTCCATCACTGATCACAACTCTTGGAATCCCAAACCTTGGAAAGATTATGCTCTTGAACATTTTTAGAACCACCTTTGCTTCATTGGTTGGACTTGCAATTGCTTCAACCCACTTAGAGACATAATCTACAGCCACCAATATGTACTTGTTGCTATAAGATGAAGGAAAAGGCCCCATGAAGTCAATACCCCAGACATCAAACACTTCAACTTCTAGGATGGGGTTTTGAGGCATTTCATTCCTCTTGGTGATGTTTCCTCTTCTTTGACAAGAGTCACACCTTGAGACAAAGTCTTGGGTGTCTTTAAACATGTGAGGCCACCAAAATCCAGCTTCTAGGACCTTTGCAACTGTCTTAAATGTAGCAAAGTGGCCTCCATAGGATGATCCATGACAATGTGTAAGGATCCCATCAATTTCTTCTTCAGCCACTGCCCTTCTATAGAGTTGATCTCTACAAAGTATGTAGAGGTAAGGCTCATCCCAATAATATCTCTTCACATCCTTATAGAACTTCTTCTTGGCATAACCTTCAAGGTTCAATGGCTCTTTTCCACTAGCTAAGTAGTTGACTATATCAGCATACCAAGGACCCTTCTCATCAGCCTTCACCTCTTCAAGTTTCTTTCCTGTCTCACAAACAGCTACCACTGCATGAATAGCCATCATTTGCTCTTCGGAAGTCTGTCATCAATAGGGATTCCACACTCCACCTTCAACCTGGACAGGTGATCAGCTACTCCATTCTCAACTCAGGCCTGTCCTTGATCTCAAGATCAAACTCTTGTAGCAGCAGAATCCACCTCAATAGTCTTGGTTTTGCATCTTTCTTGGCTAGAGGTGTCTCAATGCAGCATGATCAGTGTAGACAGTCACCTTTGACCCAACCAAGTAGCTTCAACTTCTCAAATGCAAAGACAATGGCCAATAGCTCCTTCTCGGTTGTAGAGTATTTAGCTTGAGCTTCATCAAGGGTTCTACTTGCATAGTAGATCACATGTGACTTCTTGTCTCTTTTGTCCTAGGACTGCTCCTACAGCAAAGTCACTTGCATCACACATGATCTCAAAGGGGAGATCCCAATCTGGCGGTTGAACTATGGGTGCACCGATGAGTGCATTCTTCAGGTTTTGAAAGCTTCCATACATTCCCCATCAAGTGAAATGCAGCTTCTTTGCATAACAGCCTGGTCAATGGTCTAGCTATCTTAGAGAAATCCATGATGAATCTTCTATAGAAACCGGCATGACCCAGAAAGCTTCTTATATCCTTCACTGTTCTTGGTGGAGCTAGACCAACCATGACATCTATCTTGGCTTTGTCCACTTCAATTCCTTTCGAGAAACTTTGTGTCCAAGAACAATCCCTTCCTTGACCATGAAGTGACACTTCTCCCAATTGAGCACCAGGTTAGTGTTCTCACATCTCTGTAATACCCCGCAAAGATTTGACAAACAAGTAGCAAACGAAGAACCAGATACAGAAAAATCATCCATAAACACCTCCATTACATCGTCAATAAGATCGAGAAAATTGACATCATTGCTCTTTGGAATGTTGCTGGTGCATTGCACAGTCCAAATGGCATCCTTCGATATGCAAAGGTACCATAAGGACAAGTGAATGTCGTTTTCTCTTGGTCATTTGGGTGTATAGGGATTTGGAAAAATCCAGAGTATCCATCAAGGAAACAATAATAAGGATGGTTAGCTAGCCTCTCTAACATCTGATCAATGAATGGTAAAGGAAATGATCCTTTCTAGAGGCTGCATTCAGTTTTCGATAGTCAATGCACATCCTATGTCCAGTTATTGTTCTTGTTGGTATTAACTCATCATTTTCGTTCTTAACAACTGTTATGCCACCTTTTTAGGAACTACATGCACAGTGAAACCCAATTGCTATCGAGATAGGATAGATCACACCAAAGATCTAACAATTTGATTATCTCTTTTTAACAACATCTTTCAAATTAGGATTTAATCTTCTTTGGTGTTCAATTGAAGTTTTAGATTCATCCTCTAGATGTATCCTATGCATGCACAAAGATGGTGAGATTCCTTTAATGTCATCAAGTGAGTATCCTAGTGCTTTTCTATACTTTTTAAGTTCATTTAAAAGCATAGACAATTCATTCTCAGTCAGCTCACTACTCACAATGACAGGATATGTCTCATTAGGTCCAAGGAAAGCGTACCTTACACCATGGGGAAGAGGTTTAAGCTCCACTTTTGGTGCCTTGAGCTCACTCCAATCAGCTTGATGGAGGTTCTCTTGAATGTCTGCTGAGGCAGCATGTTGAGTCATTTGTGGCAACTCCATGAACTCATCTTCTCCATCCTCCTCAAGGTGAACATCTAGCCTTCTTACTAGCTCATCACTCTCTTTGTTTTCAATCATTTGGGTCTCTCTTTCAATGGTCAGGGCCTGTTGAAGAGAGTCCTCAATCGCTAACTCTTCAAGGAAATCATCAGCCAAGGCATCCATCTCATCAATGTAGAATATTTCTCCTTGAGTTGTGGGCTTCTTCATCATCTCCTTGATATCAAAATGGAGAATGTGATCTTTTCCAAGGTGGAGATCAATTGTGCCATCTCTCACATTCACCATTGCTCCAGCAGTCGCCAAGAAAGGTCTCCCAAAGATCAAAGGATCTCTAGGCTCTTCATCCATCTCAAGCACTACAAAGTCAGTAGGCACTTCACAATTGCCTATCTTTACAGGAAGATCTTCTAGGATGCCAATGGGGAGCTTGACAGATCGATCAGCTAGCACCAAAGAGATCTTGCACTTTTATATTGTGTAAACCCAAGCTTCTTGGCAATGGATAGTGGCATGAGGCTGACACTTGCTCCCAAATCACATAGACATTTCTCAAATGTCAAAGGTCCAATGGCATGGCAGGGTGAAACTACCAGGGTCGTCTAGCTTCCTTGGGACAGTCGGTCTCGAATAATGGCACTGCACTCATGAGTAAGAATCACCATCCCTTCCATCTCTTTCTTCTTTTGTTCTACAGCATCTTTCAAGAACTTGCTGTATTGTGGAACCAGCATAAATGCATCAATTATGGGCATGGTGAGCTGAACTTCACTCATTTGCTTGTCAAACAAGGTTTTGTACTTCTCTAGGAGTTGCTTCTTGAATCTTCCAGGAAAGGGAAGCTTTGGTTCATAGGGAGGAGGAGTGAACAATTTCTCCTTTGTTGATGTAGCAGCCTCATTTTTGTTCTCAACTTTCTCCTCTCCAATCTTTCTCTTGCCCTTAGCTTCAACTATCTTCTCCAAGATTTCCTCATTAGTCTTCTCATCCACAATCACCACATCATCATCTACATTGATGACCACCTCCCCACCTTGTTTCTCATTATCCTTAATGAGAACTTTAGGAGGCAACTCTCTTCCACTCCTTAGGGTTATTGCCTTCATTGTCTCCTTTGGGTTTTGTTCAGGCTTTCCAGGTAGTGTACCTTGTTGGCGACTTGAGCTGGCTGTCATAGAGACAAACTGGTTCTCCAAGTTTTTGAACTTGTTGTTTAGATCATGGTAATTCCCATCAATCTTGTTGTGTAGATTTTTCAGCTCATACCCTAATTGTTTCTCACTTCTTGCTTGTCCCTCCAATAATTGTTTTAGCATCGCTTCAGTACTACTCTCTTGTGGAGGTTGTGTTGATGATCCAGCTTGTTCTTGTGCAGGTTGATTTGGTTTTGGTGAGAATCCAGGAGGGAAGTTCTGTTTTGGTTGGTAACCACCTTGGTTGTTGTTGTAGAATGGCTTAGGCTGATTGTTGTAGAATGGTTTTGGCTGGTAGTTGTTGAATGGCTTCTGTTGGTTGTTGTAGAAGGGTTTCGTTGGTAGTTGTTCGGTTTTGATAGTCATGTTCCTTCTTGTACCATGTACCCGAGCATTGACATAGTACATATCTTCTTGGCATTCTACTCCATCAGCTTGAAACCATATGTAACTCCTCCTTCTTGTTCTTTTCTCGATAGTAGCATGTCAATCTTTTCTTGTATTGCTTTCAGTTCTCTTTTGTGGTCATATCTTCTCCTCCCCACTTCTGTCTGTTCTGTCATATTCATCATTGTAGACAGAATCACTCGTGCCATGTTCTCCAAGAGTTCTAATGCATCTTCGACAGTCCTCCCAAGTAGTTTCCATTGCTTGCGGTGTCAAGCTGGCTTTTGAATTTAGGCAAGACTCCTCTGTAGAAAGTGCTTAGCAAGCTCTCATTGTTGAAGCCATGGTGGGGACATTGAGACAAGTAGGTTCTGAATCTCTCCCATGCCTCTGAAAATCCTTCAAGTCCTTTTTGTTGAAAACCAGAGATCTGATTTCTAAGGTTTGCAGTCCTTGTAGCAGAGAAGAACTTGTTGAGGAAGGCCTTCTTGCATTCATCCCAAGTTGTGATAGTATCACTTGAGATGTTTTTCTCCCAAGTGTGAGCCTTGTCTCCCAAAGAGAAGGGAAACAATCTGAGCTTGAAAGCATCCTCGAAACTCCATTTGTTTTGACAAGCCACGATTTATCAAATCTGTCAAGGTGATCTAGTGGGTCTTCCAAGGCAAGTCCATGGTACTTGTTGTTTTCAATCATGTTGATGAGGCTGGACTTGATCTCGAAATTGTTGTTGGCAACTGGCGGTCCCCTAATGCCCAACCTATTCCCATTTATGTTAGGTTGATCATATGTACCGATGGCCCTAGCTTGGCGTTGTGGTTGTCTAGGTCGAAGGTTGGCAGCTCCTTGACCATTGCCCTCTTGAGCAGCTCCAGGAGGAACTTCTTGGACATTTTGTCTATGATCATCAACTTCATAGACACCTTCCGGTTGATTCGGTTTCTCTCCATATCAAGCCCCAATCTATGTAAGTGGGCTTGCTTTTCTCTTTCTCTTCTCTGTCTTCCCAACTCTCTTTCGAAGGCTTTGATGTTTTCCACTCTTGGTGCAAGATTTGTTGATCCTTTGCTTCTCAAGTTCATGCACCTGTCATCCAAATATATATGAAGATAGATAATTAGTAACTTAAAACAAAGTAAAACTCAGTCTCAAGCAAAGACTCAAACGCAATGTCACAATCAGACTAGGATTGGCAACGGCCAATTTGATAATAGTTTTTCTGCCTATTGCAAATGTTGTAGTATAATGGGGTGAATGTCGAACCAGTCCTAGTGATGTGAATCAGTGAGAATACAAGTCATTTCTTAAGCTAAGTAGATTCAATAGTGGTGAGTGTGTGACAACTAACAATAGCAAACAGAGCAATACAACAAGGTTTTAATCAATTTAAACAAGTGAATCCATGGGTATTGGGAATTGACTTCAAGTAACTAAGATCCAATCTAGGTGACAAGCTTTCAATCAAAGTAATCTCTTAAGTCTAAACACAATTTTAGACAAGTCCTATGTCAGGTAAATGTCCATTTGCTTAGAAATCATTAAACATCAAATGTCTTTGGCTTAATTCAATCAAGCAATCTTTAAGTTCAAGTTTAATAACTATCTAGCAATTTTAACATCAAGTGTCCTTGGCTAATCTCACTAGAGCTTAGTTGAGTTGATTCAAACACTTCATCTAATCATGTCTGATGAGAAGTGTTTAGAAATCAGGTTTAGAGTGATCAAGACTAAACAAGCATTAAAAATACTCAACAAGCAAGTTCATACAAGGATCTAATACAATAACACCATAGATCTTCACTAAGTTACTCTAATCTCCTAACCCATGAATTCTTAAGGAAACTACTCACTAATCTCCATGAAAACACTTAATCTCATAATAGATTGAAGCATATTCAAGTAGATACAACAGAGAATAAAGATAAACAAGGATTAAACAAGCAAATTCAAGAGAATAAGAAGAAAAGAAACTAAAGATTCAAGCTTTCTCTCAAGAGTTCTTGTGTTCTTCCTAAAAAGTAGATAGATCCCCAATTATTGTCTGAAAAGTAGTTATATATTACTAAAATTCGAGCTGGAGTTGACCCATAAAACAGATATTTTTCTCCGTAGTGACCATAAGGTCGCTACAAGAGGTCACTACGCCTGTAGCGACCTGAAATGCCCGCTACGGTGGCCGCTAGGACACTTAGGCGATTTTTAGCATTCTTGAACTCATAGCGACCTCATTATGCCGCTCACGGAAGACCGCTACAGAAAGCTTCAACTATAGCGGTCTCTCTAACCCGCTACACACTCCCCGCTACGGTACTTAGGCTTCAGCTCTATCTTCTGTAGCGACCATCTTTTGCCGCTACGCCTGGCCGCTAGGAATGTCATATTGATATGTGTGTAGTATTTTGATCATAAATCCCTCAATACAGCTCCAAACGACTTGAAACCACCTCCATTGTAAAGCTAACTCAATTTCCAGTGTCTCCACAAATTTTGAGCTTCAGAAGAGATCTTTAAGGCCTTCATCCGTGTTCATCTTTCACTCTTTGGACTCAAAATCCCTCCAATGGTCTTCTAACTCATCCATGGTGCTCTCCAACACCTGATATGTACAAATGCAATGATATGCAACCTAAATGTGCCTAAATGATACTCTAGATGACCAAACCATGCAAGAATAAGAAGTTAAAAACATGTAAATTCACAAGATATCAAGCATCCAATACCGCTGCAGCTGTTTCTACCCGCAATGATCCTTTCATTACAATACGTGTCGTCGTACTCGTATATGCCATAACATTTGGATAGTGCAAGAAAATCTTGAGTAGGTGTAAGGGATTTTTTGCCGCATCTAGAATTGCATCCCACCATGCTTGATTCGACATTTGTCAACGATGCCGTGATGTTACAACCAGCAGCTATCAGTGTATTTCTGCTACTAACGTAAAAAGGGGTACCAGTCAAATTTAAAAGTGATTCGAACTCTTCTTCTCCGTCGCTTGAACATCCCTTTGAAGTTATATTGTTTTTAATAAGAACTGAATCTGGAAGAGAGAAATTCACAACTTCCTTGCCAATTACGGCAAGAACAGGGACATGCTCCCCTGAAACAGAGGTACTAACACATTTAATTTCGTACCATTTCTCCAGATAGCAGCCTATTCCCATTCCAAATGGGTACGGGATGTGGATTCCTCCACACTGACTAGAACAAGATCTGGAAACCGCGGTGAGATCCGCAAGATTCAGCAAAAGTAGCAGAGATAAGAGAATCCAAAGAAAATAAGTATTATTAGCGCTCATGTTTATGATATGCTGAAGAATCCAAATGGATGTTCTTTTTTTTTTTCCTGAGTGCGTAGACGGGATTTGTAAGGCATATGTGAGGAGAAAGTTTGCGTTTACTTGTAAACAGCAAGAGGTCTTGGCCTTCGTTATCTCTTTCTCAATCAGCTAAGCTGTAAGGTGTAGATAATTCCAGGCATCAACACACTTTTTTTTTATCAACACAAATGTAAAAGTCTCCAGAAAGAATCCGAAAGTTTGAGCACTACGTCTACGGCTTCCTTTAATTTGCATGTATTGTTATCTTCTTAATTAGGGATAACGACAGTTCCTAGTTTTTTGTTGTTCTTGTGGTGTTGTTTATTAGTAATAATGAACTTAGAAAAGTCGCAACTTGTCTCAGCCGCCAGTATGCCTTTGATATCTGAGTGTAGCTGCGACTCTTCCGCAGAAAGCCGAGTGGTTGAACAAATATGAACGCTAATTAGATCACTCAAAGTGTGATGAATGTGCATGTGTTGCGCTTGTATATATGGCTGCATGCTCGCTGACTGCATGCTCGACTCTTTCAAATGAATTACAACATTTAAATTATATAATCCTTTCTGCAAAATTAATTGTTTTAAAGTGGCGTACTAACAATTTATTTTTATACTAACAAATTTCCTTTTTTTTTTGAAACAATGCTAACAAATTTCCATAAGAAGAATTTTAAATAAAGTTTAAAACAATTAGTATATATTGTTTGTTTGATAAATATATTACTAAATAATCAAAATACAATAACCAAAATAATATTTTCATATTTTTTTTGTATAACATTTATTATCATTTTTGGAAAATAATAGTAAATTATAAAAACACATATATATTTACAGTGGTACTTTTTGTTCATCAATGATTTTAAAATATTATATTATTATTAAATAATACTATTAATTTTATTTATATTTCAATTTAATTAATTTAGTTTTATTTTGCCCCCAATAAAACTAGAGAAAACTAAGTCCTTTGCTGGATCATATCATACTTTTTTTTTTGTTTGTTTAACATGGGTATCGGACTCCAGTGGGGACTAATCTAGGAGAGGTCGCGGTCACGGATAGACTATTTTTTCGGGTATTCAAATGGGCCCTAAAACATAGGTCCATATCCGTGTGAGTGACAGGATGGGCAGTTCACCACAGCGATCGTATCATACTTCCCAACATATTTCCGAGAAACTTTAAGTTAAAAAAAAAACATATTTCCGAGAAACTTCCGGCAACACATTCACATCGGAACTTTCCGAGTATATTCCTACAACTTGCTTATGTTCCCGGAAAGTTCTCAAAAATTTGTCAATATTTTTCTGACCAAAAAGATTCTCTGGAAAAATTCATCGGCGTTCATACACTTTTCCTGTTGTGTAATGATTTGCATCATGACTTTATAAACTCATATTGAAACTAATAAAGTAAAGTCTTATAAATAAATAAAACTAAGTCTTTCGCTTATTCTGCAAGTAAGCAAAGTACGTCACTCCTTTCAATTTTTGTATTTGACGGAGAGACTTCGTCTTGTATAAATAATTTAGGTAATGTGTTTATTTCATTACGGACAGTCACGAAGGAGATAGAGAGAGATAGAAGCTATGGTGGAAGAGCACTTCGACGTTCTGACCAAATCCGGAGAGAAGACCGGTCTGTCCAAACCCAGGCATGTGTGCTTTTCCCTTTCTTTTTAGATGAAAAAAAAACATAAATCAATTCGTACTAGAAATTATTTGAACCATTAATTGCTAACGTCTACGTCTTTCCTTGGAAACAGTCTACGTCTTCTTTATGTCTTTGTTTGGTTTGATGCTTCGTTGACCTGTTATCTAAAATCAAATTGTCTTTTTTGTCACACCGTGTCCTTCTTCATTATAGGTCAAAGGTTCACCAAGATGGAGATTACCATCGTGCAGTTAATGTCTGGATCTTTGTGGAGAGCACTCAAGAACTGCTTCTCCAACGCCGCTCTGTTGATAAAGATTCTTGGCCTGGTCGATGGGACATCTCAAGTGCTGGTCATATCTCAGCTGGTGATCCATCTCTTATATCGGCACAGTAAGATAAATCTGATTCTTCATTGCCTTTATTTGAGATCATTTTACTAAAGCTGCTATCTAATTTTTTGTGTAGACGGGAGCTGGAGGAAGAGCTAGGCATAAAACTCCCAAAGGATGCATTTGAAAAGTTATTCGTCTTTCTTCAAGAATGGTTTGTTTTTTAAATTCAACTTTCTTGTCTTATGTGATGCTATGTTCTCTCTCTCTCTCTTTATATCTTTTGTCTCAGGTAGATATTCGTATGTTGCTTTTCTTTTGTGTGCTTTTACAGTGTCCTAAACGATGGAAAATTCATAAACAATGAGTTCAATGATGTGTATCTTGTTACAGTTCTGCATCCAATCCCTTTAGAAGCTTTTACTCTTCAAGTGAGATTTTTTTTCCTTTACAAGGTTTTAAGTTTTAGTGCTAATTAGGATTCTCAAGTTGCCTCACCATTTCGTTTTTTTTTTCTTATATAAATTAGAAAAAGGAAGTCTCTGCTGTAAAATACATACCTTATGAAGAATACAGAAACCTTCTGGCCAAGAAAGATCCTGGTTATGTGCCTTATGATCTAAATGGATATGGAAAACTATTCCACATAATCAGACAGAGGTACACATAAACTCTTATTAGTCTTTCCTGAGTAATTTCTTTTTCCGTTTCTGGTCATCTCTGATATAGTGATATATACCATGATATGTACTAACAACATCAAAAGACAATTTTTCGTTACATATCCATTGCTGAGCTAAAGGTTTTTTTTTTTATAGAAAGTTCTTATCTTACAAAGAGTGTTTCTTCTGAGTTTGTTGCAGGTGTCAAGTGAATACTGAGGCTCGTAGCTTATCTCTGCAGAAGCAACTCCAGAGATATTCTCCTGTCACCCTAGAAGCAAATGTATTAACTTGTCAAATATATTAACGTGATTTATTTGTTTCAAATGTCCCACAAAACTCAGCTTTTCTTGACTATGCAGTTGACAGAACTCTCTGAGGCAGATCAGAAAGCGCTTGGTCTAATCATGAAGGCTGCAAAAGTTATTGACGATATTTTCTATGAACAGGTTTTGTAGATTTGTATTCTGAATTTTCTGTTCTGTTTGTGAACATGAGATGAACATGAGATCTCATGGCTGAACTTAAACTAAACTAGATAAGTTGTCTGTTTATCCTAAACAGCTTTGGCACAGCAATCCAGCTCTAAGAGATTGGCTTAAGGAGCATGCTAATGCATCAGAACTGGACAAATTGAAATGGAAATACTTCCTAATCAACAAAAGTCCATGGTGAGTATATCATTGAACTGGCTTTTGTTACAACAAGGTGTCTGTTATTACAAGTTGCAAAAGATGTTGTTGTCATGAACATAATTCATTTTACATATATTGTAATTGATGTGTTTACCTCATGACAATTAGGAGAGATCAGTACAAGAGATTGATGTTTAGTTTCGCATTAATTTGTAGGTCGTCTTTGGATGAAAATGAACCATACTTGACTACGGCAGATTCAGCTGCAAAGTTTCTTCCTGAAGCAACGAAACCTATTGATGGCTGGAAAGGTCTTGAATATAGAGCAGCTTTTCCTTTGAGTAAACCACCTGGTGGCAATTTCTACCCTCCGGATATGGATAAAATGGTACCTTACATTATCACAATGTTTGATGTTTGTTATCCATTTTTTGTAACCCATGGTAAGAAATGTGTTTCGAAAATCTATAGGAGTTCACCTCATGGCTCAGTAGTCTCACGGAAGAGCAAAAGCGTGCTGCGACAGGATTTTTCAGTATTATAAAAAGGCGAAGTGAAGCTAATCTAGATGCTTCTCTATCTGACCATCTCCCTGATAGCACAGAGAACTCTGATCTGTATAGTAGTCCCTATTCAGAGATATATCAACCTTTCCTCACAAAAGCCTCTGAACTTTTGCACAAAGCTGGAGACTTGGTCACTTCACAGAGGTTTAATAACATACAGTTTCTTGTCTTTACCATATAAAATATATTTTCCCACTTGATTGGCTTTGTGTATTGAAGTACTTTATAATGTTTTTCCATTAGTTTGAAGAAGCTGCTGCACAGCAAAGCTGAAGCCTTCCTTTCAAATGACTACTATGAGTCAGACATTGCATGGATGGACTTGGTACCTCTTCTTTACCCATTCATGTTCATAGATAAGTAGTGTTTCATAAGAGTTAGAAGAGGATTGTCCTTTGGCTATTTTATTATCAAGTCTGCAATTTCTTTTTTTTTTTTTTTTTTTTCAAGTCTGCAATTTCTTGTCTGGGAGATTGTCATTCACACCTCTATCAACTTATGTAGGATTCAAAGTTGGATATTACCATTGGTCCATATGAGACATACGAAGATGAAATTTTTGGCTACAAGGTAAGAATCTCCATAAATCTTCCTCTTGCAGTGATCTACTTGTTCTTATAGTCACAATCCTAGCGTTTAGCTTTGCATTTGTACAATAACGGTCTCCTTGCAACTCCTTTAACCATTTGAATTTTAACTTACATTATGTTCTTTGCATGATATCTCTCTCTCTAATCTGTATCTATTTTTCATCGCAGGCTTCATTTGAAGCCTTCATCGGTATTAAAGATGATAAAGCCACAGCTGATCTGAAACTCTTTGGTGACAATCTAAAGGTACATTCCTCTAGATTTGCAAATTCAATCAATACATTTTCCATTGTCTCTGAGTTCATGTTTCATTTTCACTTTCTGATAGCTATTGGAAGACAATCTCCCGCTTGACAGTGTGTACAAATCAAAAGATGTGTCTGCTGCTCCTATTCGGGTCATCCAGTTAATTTACAATTCCGGAGTAAGTATCCACCTAGTAATGATCCGAGAGCCATGCCTTGTCTTTTATTTAGCTTGTTTCTTGATTGTGACAGGATGTGAACGGTCCTCAGACTGTTGCTTTCAATTTGCCCAATGATGAGAAAATTGTCAAAGAAAGAGGAACATCAATGGTTATGCTCAAAAACGTTCAAGAAGCAAAGTAATGTCCCCTCTTCATGTTTCACCTACAAAACGCATTACTTCTTACTAAGCCTTTTTTTATTTTCCAGGTTTGAACATATTCTAAAGCCTATAGCTGAAATCATCATCAGCAAGGAACAACGAGGATTTGTTGATTTTGAATCTTTCTTCACTCACACCATTTGCCATGAGTGTTGCCATGGTATTGGTCCGCATAGCATAACACTCCCTGATGGTCGAACCTCTTCAGTGAGAAAGGTTTTACTTCCTTTCTTAAAGAATCTTATGTACTAGCCACAAAAACAACTTGTAGTTTAATATTTTTTGTGTCCCTTGTCTTTTCATTTGACTCAAAGGAACTGCAAGACGTTTATTCTGCAGTGGAAGAAGCAAAGGCAGATATAGTTGGTCTTTGGGCACTAATGTTTCTCATCACCAAGGTCTATAATCATCTTAATTAGTTAACGAATCTCTAGTATCTGTTTTCTAACTCAATTGAACCACTGTTTCATGTTCTATTTCTGTATGGGAATCAACAGGGTCTGCTTTCAAAGAGTATGGAGGAGAGTATGTATGTTTCTTTCCTAGCTGGATGCTTTCGATCTATCCGGTTTGGTCTCACAGAAGCTCATGGGTAATGCAATGATAATATTAAATAATCTCTGCCTTGTATACTCCATCATAACTATCTCCTCTGGCTTCAGGAAAGGGCAAGCGTTACAATTTAACTGGTTATATGAGAAAGGAGCCTTTTTTTTCCATGAGGACTCTACATTCTCAGTTGATTTCACTAAGGTATCCCATCTAAGTTCTTGATTTATTCCATGAGTACTTTCTGATTCTTCATATCCAAAATCTTAAAGTTCTTCGGCATTTATAGATAGAAGATGCAGTTGAGAGTTTGAGCCGTGAGATACTCACAATCCAAGGAAGAGGTGACAAAAACGCAGCAACATTGCTTTTAAATAAGTACTGCACCATCACAGGGCCATTGAAAACCGCTCTGGAGAAGCTTGAGAGCGTTAAGGTACAGTCTCTTTAACAGAATAATAGTATTAATACATATTAAACATTTACAAATAAATAATCTGCGTTCATGGTTTGTTTGTGTGTTTAGGTACCAGTTGATATAACTCCGACATTTCCATTAGCAGATGCGTTGTTGAACTAAGATCTTGTCTCAAGCAATGTTTCAGTTTGTGTCTGTAGTTGAAAGAACAATCTTATGTGGTGTTGTGTTTTTATAATAAAGTTGGGTAACTTTACCGCCAAGAAATCATTTTTTTGATGCATAAAATACGATCAAGACCAATAATCAAACTCGTTACATAAACCAGGGCTTATGAAAGAACTAAAACCACCGAAGATAACGTCTTCCTCCGTCGCTAACTTGCCGGAATCCTGACACTCGAAATACGTCTGGATGTCGTCTGGGAAGCTCCGGCGAGATTGAATAGCTTCAGGCGGCGTAGACGGTTCGGTTACCTTCTCTGTGTTCGTAAAATTGTTATCATCCGACGATGTTTGATCGTTTGGTGATTCTGGACTTGCGGCGGCGTTGGGTTTCTTCGTTGCCGGTAAGTCTAGATAACGGCTGACGTCGAAGTTGGTAACGGCGTTAAGTCCACGGTACTCTATTGCCGCTATGTCGTATGCTCTGGCTGCTTCTTCTTGCGTAGCTGCACGTGACCAGGGTTTAAAATGAACAAAATCAAAACATTTGCGTATAGAGCGTAATTTCACATAACTTCTATCCCACTGATATAAATCGCTTTTTATTAGTATTAAACTTTCCCGATATGCTAAGTGGATATCTATCACGTATTTGCCTAATATGGTAATGTATGCATGTTCTGTGACCGACTGTGATCCATAGGAAACTAAACATTATCTTTCTTTTTTTTTTTTATTCGACCTCTAACACACTGAATAAAAATAATTCAGAAACAATTGACATATGTTACTAGATTTAAAAAAAAAATGTTATTTATAAATATTATTGTTGAGGTTTCGATATATAACAACCCAAACAAAAAATGGACCTGCTCCGAGCGAATAAATTTGCCAATAAAGTTAGATGAGCAACTTGAAAAGTTAAAAAACAAAATAATAAATAGCTTGAGTAAGTAGATAGATGGGTTTGGTGATCTAGTTCCCAACCAACAAGATTTGATCTCTCTTAAAGGTTCATAGACAGTGAACCCGTATATCAAGCAAGTCCGATCCCCTCCCCCAACATACTTGTTTTTATACCTTAGATATTCTTTGGAGATCTTTATCTTTCTATGAGATCTACCATGTGCTTGACTTAAAATTTTCTTGGAACTATTGACAAGAAAAAATGTCTTGGAGTTGTTTGCTTGACCACATGCATATGCATTCGTTCTTTCTATATCAGTTTTAATTCTATCAAATCTAGTTTCTCTGTGTATATATATATGAAAAATTATGTCAGGGTCTAAGTACTTTTGTAGTAGTAGCCCACTTAAAGGATAACCAATACTAATCCCAAATTTTAGGACTTGAATCTGCTAAGATGAGTTTTATAACTAAACCAGGAATTTACAATTTTCATAAAATATTACTAGAAAAAGGAACATATAGTAAAGGATAAATGCGATTACATACCGTATGTTCCAAGGTATAGATATTTATTACCAAACACCCTTCCAATGCGAGCTTCCCATCTCCCATTATGGTGATGCCTGCAAGATTCATGCTTCAACAACTTTTGTATATACTATAATAATCTTTTGAAACTTATTTAACCGGCCATTATTCTTTTAATATTGGAGTAGTTAATCTAATATGACTATTTGATTATTTTATATTGAACTTCTATTACCTTGCAACGCCTCTGTATTTTGAAACACCACGAGAAAACCCACTACTTTTCCTACACCCAAATAATGATAGCAATTTAGTTATAAAACTATGTTTAATCAGTTTGACACAGTTGAGTGGTTTTTACCTTCTCAAAGATCCTATGTACTCTTCCTTGGAGTGGGCTTCCATTTCTTTGACGTCTTCTTCATAAGTAGACAACTAAAAATTTCACCAGAACACTTCAACTAATTTAAAATAACTAATGATAACATTTCAATGAAGAAATTAATTTAACATTGCATTACAAGTACATGCATGCTTCTTTTTTTTTTGAACAACATACATGCATGTTTCTTGAGTTCTAAAAACTAGCAGGCGAGACATTAGTGATTTTTAACTCTTAATTAGAATTTTGTTTTGAGAAAGTAAAAATGGGATTAGGAGAAAATTACAGGGAAGTTCAAGAGTGTGTCTCTTCCCCAATACTTCAATGCCGCTAAGTCATAGGCACGTGCTGCTGCTTCTTCTTCGTCATATGCTCCTATCCATAGAACCATATATATTAGCGTCTTAATACGAGTATACAATAAGGTTCTTCTAAATAATTTTTCTATAATATATACAAATACGGATAGCGTTGGACCCAGAAAGAACAGCTAATAATTCATTCTTTAATTGATAACTACATCACACATGTATATGGAGACTTTTTTCATCACTTTGTTGACGAGTAATTAAAAAGAAAAAGTGATGGAAAAAAGAAGAAAAAATCTCACCTAGATAAACTGTACTTGATGAGTCAGCATTCATCATCCATTGCACATCACCATCATCAAAATACCCCAAAATTAGAAAAAGAAACAAAAAAATAAAAATAAAATAAAATCAAGAACTGTGAATGAAGGACGGAGTCTGTTTCCGACATCATAGGAATCAAATCTAAGACCGTGAACCAACTAACTAAAACTCTCTGTTAAGGCATACGTATAATGATGTATGTGTGTAGGTATCGATACAAACCTTGACGTCCTTTCTTGGTCTGCGTCTCGTTCCAGCTGTTCTTATCCCACAAATGCGCTTCGTATCTCCCTGTCCATCTATGCCTACTCAACAGGAAAATTTTAAAATGATCAAATAAAGAAAATTACCAACAACAAAAGGGAAGGTGTAGAACAACGTCGTCGTTCGAGGTTTAGAACCTTGTCACGCCTCTGTGGGAGGAGCTGCGTTGCGGAGGAGCGTTTTGAGGCGGCGACTTCCGTTTGCGTTTGCATTTAAAAACCACTGGCGACGCAGACGCAGTGGCGGTTTTATCGATAGTTTCGTCCTCGATGATCTTCTTGTTCCGTTGAGAGAGTTTTGCCATTACCGGTGAAAGAGAGGAATGAAAGAGCAGAGACAATTGTGTTAATGAGAAAGAAAGATAGTTGGGAATGGTTGAGTATTTATATTAGATTTATTTCGTTTCTTTAAAAAAAAATCAGCAATAATGCATAATTGATTTATATATGCTACCATTTTTATCATTTTTCCTAACTAAATTGGTTATTAAACACCATAAATAAATTCTCAAAATAGAAATGAAAAATTTCTTCAAGTTGATTATGACTTGCAAATGTATATAACGCTTTGTCTTGTCATTACAATTAAGTTTATTTCGTTTCTTTTTAAAAAATCAGCAATAATGCATAATTGATTTATATATGCTACCATTTTCATCATTTTTCCTAACTAAATTGGTTATTAAACACCATAAATAAGTTCTCAGAATAGAAATGAAAAATTTCTTCAAGTTGATTATGACTTGCAAATGTATATAACGCTTTGTCTTGTCATTACAATTTAAGGTTTAACACGTGGAAGGATCTACTTAGCTAAAGGAAAGATTGGAGATAGTAGGCAAGCAAAATTGGTTGCCTCAATATTTATCTCTTCATGGTTGATCTACTTCTTGGTCGGCCCATGAGGGATGTGATGCCAAAGAGCAAGAAACTTTCTTATATATTTTTTTTTGAAAAATTAAAAAAAGCTGGAATATTTGTTCGGTTAAATATTTGAATATATTTACTTGTCAGTCTTTAACACAAATATTCATATATACTCTTGTCATTAGAAAAAAAATATATAATGGTTTTGGGAACAACATCTCATGCAAACACACATTAACTAACACACACAACTATATTATACTTTCTATGTTCCTAAAAGTAAGATGTTTTACAGAATTTTGATGTTCCAATTTATAAAATGTTTTTATTTTTCTAAGTAACTTTTAATTTATTAAAAACTGTGTACCCAATCATATTTTAATAGTCTATTTTGTAATTGGTTGAATACCATTAATTTATAGTTTTAATGATATTTTATAGATAAAAAATAGTTTTCTTAATATGTGTGTTTCTACCTAAACAACGAAAAGAAGGAGTATAATTTTATCATGGACCAAACTATTGTACTTAGATATGAGTGATCGTATATAATAAATTTCATAACTCCGAAACTGTTATCTGTTTTCTTAATATTTAGTATGGACAAGAGTCACATTTTGTTAAATTTAATGTGACTACTACCTGCCCCCAAATCTTGTTGCATGTGGAAGGAATTGTCAACAGTTATGGTAAAGTTTGTCAATTAGAGAGTACAATTTTACCAACTATAATCAGCCTCTGAATTAATTTGGCAGTGACAGGTAAAAATTATCTGTGCGATTGGGAATTTTTTCATTCATATCTGAAAATATAAATATTCTATCTCGCATAGTTTGGATTTGTCTAAATAAACGTTACCGATTATATTTTATTTACCGCATAGCTGACAAAAAAAAAAAAAAGATTATATTTTATTTACCATAGTCGCATTTGTGGGTCTGATTCACGATGATTAGTGAGCATGGCTCATTGCTTTTGCGCTATAAACTTGGCTGACCAAACTGCAAAGTCATACATCACAGTCAACTAACGGAAGGGCACGCACTCAACGCCGTCAACGGACGGTTCTCACTTCTCAGGGAGGGAAGACAAAGTACGATTCCGATCGATGAACTCCCAAAGCTCGTCACGAGCTTTCAAAGTCCAAGATTAACTGCGTCACGCGTGACGTCATCAACCCCAGTGCTTATATAATAACACTGGTCCATCTACTCAGATCGCCAGCTCGTAATCAATGGCGAACCGATCAGTGGAAACAGAGCACGACGCCGTTTCGAGGCGAAGTAACCAAGGAGGAATGATCTTAGATCTAATGTTCAAAAGGCCTCTGCGGTGGCTAAGAATGCTCGTCGAAGAGCTTCACTGGAGCTTCTTCTTCGGCGTGATCGTCGTCTACGGCGTAAGCCAAGGGCTCGGCAAAGGGCTCAGCAAAGTCAGCACGCAGTACTACTTCAAAGACGAGCAGATGATACAGCCTTCTGAAGCTCAGGTCTACGTTGGTTTGATTCAGGTTCCTTGGATCATTAAACCGGTTTGGGGTCTGTTGACCGATGTTGTACCGGTTCTTGGTTACAGGAGGCGACCTTATTTCATTTTCGCTGGTAAGGTCACTGATTAAGCTCAAAAGGTTGTTTCTTTGGTTACTAATAAAGGAAAGGTTACATCTTTGTTTCTCTGTTTGATAAGTGTTCTTAGCTTAAAGGTAGTTTCTTTGGTTCTTTAATAAAGGAAAGATTAAATCTTTGTTTCTCTGTTTGAAAGGTGTTCTTAGCTTAAAGGTATATCTTTGGTTACTAATAAAGGAAAGATGTCATCTTTTTTACTTGGTAGGTGTGCTTAGTATGGTGTCTATGATGGTGTTATCTCTGCATAAGAATCTGCAGCTTGGACTGGCGTTGTCCTGTCTTGTGGCGGGAAGTGCTGGAGTTGCTATAGCTGATGTGACTATTGATGCTTGTGTGACACAGCTTAGCATAAGCCATCCTACGCTCGCTGCAGATATGCAGAGTCTGTGTGGTATGAGTTCTTCTATTGGATCCTTGGTTGGTTTCTCCCTTAGTGGCGTTTTGGTTCACTTGTTTGGGTCCAAGGTAAGGCTCTTTCAAGCTCTCCTTGTTAGGCTTCTGAACAATGCTTTAAGCGTTTTCATTTTGTCCTGTTTCTTGGCAGGGTGTGTATGGTTTACTTGGTATGACTGCAGGATTGACTGTTGTGGTTGGGTTGATTTTGAAAGAATCTCCTTCTCGTAGTCCAGGTGGCAAGCATGTACGTTTTTTTTTGCTATCCTTATAGACCAAAGGTGTGGTTGTTTTATATTTGTTTACTTAATAGACTAACTTTGTGTTCAGGTGAATGAGAAGTTTATAGATGCCGGAAGTGCAATATGGAAAACTTTTCAATATGGTGAGGTGTGGCGCCCATGCTTGTTCATGTTGTTGTCAGCTGCAGTGAGCTTGCACATTCATGAAGGCATGTTCTATTGGTACACTGATTCTAAGGATGGGCCTTCCTTCTCTAAGGTGCTTTGACTTTGTTTATGGAGATCTCATCTCTTAGTTAATGTCTGTGCCTTAATGTTTGTTATTTTCTGTTCCTTAGGAAGCAGTTGGATCCATTATGTCTTTTGGTGCAATAGGCTCTCTCGTGGGCATACTGCTTTATCAGAACTTTCTGAAGAACTTCCCTTTCCGGAATGTAGTCTTCTGGGCACTTTCCTTATCAGTCCTGTCAGGATTTCTCGACTTGATCCTGGTCCTGCGCATAAATCTGAAGCTCGGTGTTCCTGATTACTTCTTCATTGTGGTAGATGAGTTTGTTTCTCACATGATCAGTAGAATCAAGTGGCTACCCTTACTTGTTCTCAGCTCCAAGCTCTGCCCTGCTGGTATGGAGGGCACTTTCTTTGCTTTGCTCATGTCTATTGAACATTTAGGACATCTGTTGTCCTCATGGGGTGGAGGAGTGTTGCTACACGCCTTGAAAGTTACACGTACTCAGTTTGATAATCTTTGGTTGGTTATTGTGATCAGGAGTTTGTTGAGAGTAATTCCAATTGGTTTGGTCTTTTTGATACCTAACGTTGATCCCAGCTCAACTATTCTTCCTGCTGATATGTTGATGAACCGAAGAAGTGAAGATGTGGTTGAAACTGACAAGATAGAGATGACTGCTCTGTTAACTAATGAAGCTTGATCCAGATTCTTAGACAAACCTGTCAAGTGGATTCTCTTAGATGTATTTGTTTGTTCATTGTATGTTCATCTGTTTTAGATAATTTTTTTATAAGAGGATTGTTTCTTACAGTTGCTATACCGATACAGACACACATATATATATGACTGACTAGTTGAAGAATTCAAACTGGCTTTGCCAAAAGAGATGATTGGCTTTCATGATATGGGAAGGGAACACACAATCATCAGATACTGCAGTTTTCTCCTGCAATGCCAAGTTTCATTTGTTTGGTATCATACACTACTCTCTGGTTTTTCTGCTGGTAGTTTCCGATGATACCAACTTCGTTTTCATTTGACAGACTTGCCAAGGCCAAGCAGACCAGAGATGCATCAGGATTGACATAGTAGAACACACCAGTGACATCCACTTCAAGCTCAGCGTCACCTTGGAAGATCATTTTGATAGTGGGAATGCTTACATCTTGATAGCTTGTGAGGTTAAAGCAAGTGTCTAAGATTGAATAGCCAGGAACTGAAGGAAACCCAGTAAACTGTTTCAGAAACTCTGTCTTCACAGCTTTGTAAATAGAAGGTGGTAGTCTAGTGATAACCGTTCCTGAATCGATTATAATCCCTCTACCAAAGCTTGGAGATTCCAGCTCCACGCCACCAATGGTGGCACCGGTGAGGTTCAGAATGTAAAAGGAACGAAGCTGAGGGTGTTGTACTAATGGAGTGTATGAGACTGAAGTTAAGTTCTTGTAGTCACCGAAAGACAATGAGCCAGAAGCTCCATCTTCTAGAGAAGGTAGACAGTATGAGAAAACTCCGTTGAAGGTTTTCATGGTTTGTGTGACTAAAGAAACTGAGCTTCTTCCTAAACCCGTTAGACCAGAAGCTCCTCCAAATAGACCTTTGTTGCTTCGACCACAACCAAAGACAAAGTTTTCCACTTTTATGTCGCCTAACTGGATACTCTCACTTCCCAAGTCTCCTCTAGTGTATGAACCATCCCCATAGCTGACGACGTAGTCACAACTTGTCTTTTCAACACCATAGCTGCCTCCACAACGGTCCGGGTTACTGGTAGCTGCTACAAGGTCTTGACAAGTGGATGAGTTGCAGAGAACTGTCTTGTATGAAGATGAGACTGATGGGTCATACAAAGGACCTTGTTGGTTGTAACATGACTTGCAAGGCTGGCATTGGACCCAAGTCAAGTCACTCCCAGTGTCAACTACCAAAGTCATGTTTCTCCCTCCTAGTTCAACTGTGATGATGTAGTTCAGAGTCTCAAGTTTCACCCCTGAGGTTAGTGGAACCTGAGTTTCTGAAATGGAGTCTGTTGTGGTTGAGCTCATGGCTTTGATTCTGAGTTGAAGTGATTGGACTCGAAGGTTGTCAAGAGTTAAGGCTCTTCTCAGTTTCTTACCCCAATCTATAGTCTTTCCTGAGCAAAGACCCCTATGTTTCATCCCCAGTGTAGTGGATGATGATTCTCTTCCTTTTGCTAAGTTCTCAAAACAAAACCATCAGTTTCTTCTATAAATACTAACGTAAACAGAGTAAAGAGTCAACAAGAGGATATATAAAACAGAGTTTCAGGAGGCAACAGACGCAAAAGAAACAAACATTTATGTTAGATGAGTTGGAGGAAAGAATCTCAAGATTCCATAAATACTTTGTAAAGCTTTAGAAAAAACAGCTATAGCATATAGTATTAGTTACAAAAGGGAGCTACAAAAGTAATGACTTTAGTTAAATGCTTAAACAAAGTTTGAGGCTTTTGCTAATCTAAAACCCATAAATCACGCCATTAATTAATAATATTAAACTAAAGCAAAGAAACAGTGTATATCTATATATCTTTCTCTATGGTTGGTGAACGTTTGAGAAACAAACTCACCAAGATTGTGAGAGAAACATGAACTGGAAGGTTCGTTTGATTTGGTGAGAGACCAAATGTTGTTGTGTAGACTGAGAATCTTCTTCTCGTGGGCGCTATGAGCAACGTTAACACACAACATAAGAAGATAAAGAAGAACAAGAAGGAAAGGAGAAAGTGAGAGATTCAATGGCAGAAAAGTTGCTTTCTTCGACATTTTCGTAAAGGAGGATTCTCTCTTTGCAGAGAGAAAATAAGAGGAGAGAGAGGAGGAATAGAGAGATTCTTGGGAAGTTTGGAAGTAGTGAAGAGAACAAAAGAGGAAGGGCTGGCGAGAGAAGTGGCAAAGGAACAAAAATAAAAAAGAGAGTTAGGACCCCACTTTGTGCATGAGAAAATTATTGAGGATTCACGTGAATTACTGCAATTTTATTACCTAATCATTACACAAATTTACAGTGTGTGGAATGTGGATGGTGTTGCTACTTCTGTTAGTTCTTACAATGTTGGCAGCTAGTGCAAGCTGATGATGATTTGATGTCACTAACATAATCAACCAACCATATTCTTCCAAACACAACGTTAGTATTTGACACTCGGTCGATCCAAGATTATTACGAGTTTCCGGCCAAGTTTTATTTACTCCCTATCGTAAAGCAATTCTTAAATTGTGATATTTATACAAAACAAAGTTTTCAAAAACTTTATCTGATAATATGTCCAATTGTTTTACCTAAATAATTATTTTATACGTTTTTAAAATACAAAAACTTAGTTAATTACTCACTCACTCACTCACTCACTCTCTCTCTCTCTCTCTCTCTCTATATATATATATATATATATATCTTTTATGAACTTTTTTATTACTGAATCCCAGGTCGTCACACCCTTTGTTCACGCTAGTAAGTCGGTCATGGTAAGATTGTTCCATAATGTAAACTGCTACAAGTACACTAATTAAGGTCATTGTCAAATGAAATGACAATGAATGTATGCATTATTTTCATCGTGATATACGCTTCTGATTGGTACTCAACAAAGAAAAACAAAAACAAAAAAAAACAGAAGAAAAGACCACTCAACTCACAGTGAAATGGAATCTAATTGTCGTGATAGTGAACTATTGATAGCTATGAGTATGTCTTGGACTCTGCAAACTTCTATATTATAATTAAGCCACTTGATTGTCATTGTTTACTAATTCTCTTTAGTAAATTAAAACAAAATGATTAATCCTGCTTCTGAATTGAAAGGAGACATGCCTTGTGAATCACTTACAGTTTTATTCTTAAGTAGGACACGCCTGATACATGATTCCCGTTTGCTCTGTGTGTTGCCACAAAAGTGTATCTACAGAATACTGAATAGTAATTAGTAAAAAAGTCCTAATTAAAAAATTCTAAATAATCCATTAACATACCAAAAATGGTTAAATCAATCTCAGGTTGGATCCAGCTTAACATTGATCAGGCAGCGACTTTCAATAAGACATCTGATTAATCCAACCAAGTCATTTGCTTTTTTTTTTTTTTTTAAAAACAGTTTGTTCTCCTCAACAAACTTGAATTAACTTAACGATCCTGGTCCGTTTGTTGTTCTCCATCTAACGGTTAATATCAGCGAGCGTATATTACATTATCATGCACCTCGTCTCATCGAATCAAAACCCCTTATTCTCGTTTCACGTTTACCTTTTTAACGGCGACGAATCTATACGTGTGCGCGAAAGCTGAAACCTTTCACGGGGGAAATCTAGAGACGACGAAGAGACGGATTACGAATGACACGACACGTTCCTTAGATCCGCAATCAGACAAGAACCCACTCTTCCTTGTCTGATTCCGATACTCGAAAGCATAAAAAGATTAGATTTTTAGATTAGGTGAAAATAATGGAATCGGAGCTGAAGGATATGAATTCGAATCCACCGACGAGCAAGGAGGAACGCCCCTTGCTCAAATCGGAATCCGACGTCTCCGCCGCCATCGAAGAGCTCGACAAAAAGTTCGCGCCTTACGCGAGGACGGATTTGTACGGGACGATGGGGTTGGGTCCTTTTCCGGCGGCGGAGAAAGCCAAGCTCGCGGTGGCGATGGTGACGCTTGTGCCCGTTCGGTTTATTCTGGCGATGACGATCTTGCTTCTGTATTACTTGGTGTGCAGGGTGTTTACTCTGTTCTCGTCTCCGCATCGTGAAGAAGAGGAGGAAGAGGAAGTTGTTCAGGAAGATTATGCTCACATGGGAGGGTGGAGGCGGAGTGTGATCGTGGGGTGTGGGAGGTTTCTCTCGAGGGTTTTGCTTTTCGTTTTTGGGTTTTATTGGATTCCTGAGAGCTATCCGGATCCTGAAACCACTTGTTCTGAGGTATAAGCTGAGTTTCATTAACTTATAGTGTGTGAGGAGCTTGTAGGTGTTGATAGGGAACCTTAAAGTGTCCGACTTTTTTGTCGGCAGGGGACATTTGAGGTATAGGTTGTTGTACAGTTTTAGTAGGATGGTCCTTGTTTGAGGTATAAGCCAAGTTTCATTACGTGTGTGAAGAACTTGTAGCCTTGTAGGTGTGGATAGGGAACTTTAAAGTGTTAGACTTTGTTGTAAGAAGATTTATTTATTTGGTGGGATTCTAGAGTGTACTGACAATGTTGGCTCAAAGGAGGAGTTTTTGTTGTTTGTACACTTTATTAGTATCTGGGACCTCTTTTTTGCTGTAATTGATTCAAGGTTTTGTTCTCATTTGGCTTGGCGTTTGTTTTTTCCCTACAGGAAGGGGAAAGCGATAAGGAGGAACCTGAAAGACCAGGAGTGATTGTGTCTAATCACGTGTCGTACCTGGACATTTTGTATCATATGTCTGCTTCTTTCCCAAGTTTTGTTGCCAAGGTTAGTTGTTAGAAATTAGAATCATGCTATATATAGTACTACTTCTGTTAAACTACTTTCTGAAGCTCACATTTTTGATTATCTTTTTTTTTCTGGCAATGACAATTGCATTTATTTTTTGTTTATGAAGAGATCAGTGGGCAAACTTCCTCTTGTTGGCCTCATCAGGTTAGTTGTGAATGACTTTATTCTAAGCTCTTAAAACAATCCTTGTAGCTCATCACAATATTACAATATACTTGTTTCTGTTATTCTCTTGTATTGATCATCTCCAACTTAGTTATACAATCTTGTTTCTCTCATATTGCAGCAAGTGCCTTGGTTGTGTCTATGTTCAGCGAGAAGCAAAATCACCTGATTTCAAGGGTGTATCTGGTATGTAAATCTTTAACTAATAAATATTTTGTGAGCTAATTCCTCGCTTAATATCTAATGCTGCTTGAACTAGTCTTCATACTATGAAAATAACCGCTGTTTAATTATCTGTACAGGCACAGTAAATGAGAGAGTTAGAGAAGCTCATAAGAATAAATCTGCTCCAACTATTATGCTTTTTCCAGGTTCAGTATTGCTCCTAAGTCTGTTTATCCATCAACCAAACCATCATTTATCCTTAAAAAACTGTGGTTTGGTCTCACTGCAGAAGGAACAACCACCAACGGAGACTACTTGCTTACATTCAAGACAGGTGCATTTTTGGCCGGAACTCCTGTTCTTCCTGTTATTTTAAAATACCCTTACGAGCGTTTCAGTGCAGCATGGGATACAATATCCGGAGTGAGTGTTTCTTTTTTTTTTTAACAAACTCGCTTTTGTCTCAGAAGTTTTGGCCTTGAAAATAAATTCACCGTTTCTTGTTTTATAGGCACGTCACGTTCTCTTCCTTCTCTGTCAATTTGTAAACCACTTGGAGGTGATACGGTTACCTGTATACTACCCTTCACAAGAAGAGAAGGATAATCCCAAACTGTATGCTAGCAATGTCCGGAAATTAATGGCCAGCGAGGTATTTGCTTGTAGTAAAACTACTATATGCTTTTAGCTTGTGTTGGCGTTTACCCACTCTTGTCTCTGCATTAATCTTGTTGTTTGCAGGGTAATTTGATACTGTCGGATTTGGGACTTGGAGACAAAAGGATATATCACGCGACCCTCAATGGTAATCTTAGTCAACTCCGTGTTTTCCATCAGAAAGAAGAATGAAATTTTTTACAGTGTCTGTAATGTAGTAGTCATTGCCAAAGAATAAAACCAGTGATTGAATAATGGATCTGTGAGAATAATAAAACAAAAAGTTTGGTTTACACAACCTGAGCTTTCTCTCAGTGTCTTTCTTAACTTCAGCATTTGTTTTATTAGTCAAATAAATCAGAAAAAAATGAAGGTGTTGCCTGGGGATGGACATGTAAATACTGAAGCAAATCTCTTTCGTGTTCATGCAGGTTTGTTTTGCAAAAGCTAATATGATGGACTCTCGAAAATTCGTGGTCCGTAGAATTTCGTTTATTCATAGCACACAAAAGGATTACACTTTTTAACACCACATCAGTTATATATACACAAACCATTTCTATCTACATTTGTTTATTCTTTTTGGCCTCTGTCTCCTGCTGAAGCAAAAGCTCAGACACATACATACGTACACACCAGGTTAAAAATATAATGTAGTTGATTATTATTTGTTCTAACAGGAGGACACAACAGTAGCTTAACCAGATAAATAGATGGTAGTAAAGCTTCTTTCTCCCTTACGTTTTATGGACAAATGAATAAACAAACAGAACAGAGCTATTAGCTAGGGTTCTTCTGGTACTTCTTCTTCGTCTTCTTGGTGTATCATGTTGACAAGCATATCAACTTGCTCTTTCAGCATTGTGTTCTCTCTTTCAATCTCCGTTCTCTTGCTTCTCTCTTTTAGCAGCTGGAGTTGCAGATGCTCTAAGCAGCGCGAGTCTTCTTCTAGCTGCTCGTTTAACCCATCTATCTCTCGATCCTGTCCCACAATCCTCTTTTAATCTAACAAAATTTACCAACAAGAAAAAAGAAACACACAACAAGAGTCTTTTTTACCTTTCTGTTCATTTCTTGGACAGCGATTCTTCGCATGCTCTCAACCACATCAACATTCACCAGCTTCCTCTTCTTACCGATCAACCAGCCTTTCGGGTAGTTTGCAGACTCGAAATCTGGCGGTGGCAAGAGGGAATCAGCATCTGTTGTTGGTCGCTTTCCGTTCAAGTTTGTGATGGGTTCGAGCGGCTCAAACAGAGCTTTTCTTTTCTCGGACAGAACAGGAGGGGTTGTGGTGGTCATTGTTTCCCCAGCTTTATCGGTTTCCATTGCTGTTGTTGTTGTTGTTGACTCATCCTTCTCTGGTGCGACCTCCATAGCATCTCCCGGTGCTTTGTCTGAGTTCACAGATGCTGCAATCTAAGTCGTTAATGCTAAAACTGAAGCTAAAGACAGAGAGAAAAAGCCTTTGATGAAACAGTTAACCGAGAGAGAGAGCTAAGTATTCAAGCATGACTTTAACAGCCCAAATCGTTCAGACGATAAAATGAAAAGACAAAAAAATCTGAGAAAACAAAGAAACAAAGGAGACAGAGAAAAAAAAAAAAAAAGGAGACAGAGAGAGAAGAAGTACTTGATCTTTTTCTTGATTTCCACGCGATCTTGGTGGTAGAGACAGGGAAAAAACCGCCGACAAATCCATCACCAACTGTCTTCTTCTTTTTCGTATTGTCTCCCTCAAATCTAGCGCCTTTCTCCATTGTAATCTGAAAAAAGTTCCCTAGAAATGAAAAAAGACACAAGATTTGGAGAAAGAGAAGTTGAAGAAGAAGAAGAAGATAGCGTACAAGAGAGAAGGAGAGCTGTTGGATTTCAGTTGAACGGTAATGATTTGGCGTTTCGATTACGACTACTAAAGGCTTTTGCTTTGATCTTCAGACTCCGTGTCATGTTTTTTTTTTTTTTTTTTTTTTGAGAGAGATATTAGAAGCGGACAGTAGTTGTCTGATCGTCTTCTTCTGTGGGACCCTTCTTTCCTCATCTCAGATTATTTTTCATGCATCCTTTGATTAAACCGTAATTAACCAAATTAAACCGTGATTTTACATTCCACTTTGAATAAGATCAAATAGAGGTACTACCATGTCGTCATCTTTCACAGTTAATGTTACTCGATTTGTAGAACTTCCCTTGATTTTATTTTTCTCGTACTGATCAATACACTATTCTTATTTTCTATTTAAATATTTTAAACTTTACTTGGTGCATTTTACGTTACGATTGGGAATTAAATTACGTTATTAAGATTTTTAAATTGATTTATTGGGTAACGAGCACACGTCTAATCCACAAAGTCTTCTCCCGGCATAGTTCTTGCTTTAATTCAATTTAATTAAACATGAGCATAAGTACATAGGACATGATTACTCTCTACTGTCTAGTTTTCACAATGGTCAAGGTAATATTTTAATCAATGACCCATTGAGACACGTTCAAAACTTTCGTCCTTTGATTATAATTTGGTAAAACTGAAATTTGGAAGTTGCAGAGGAGCATATGCCACGAACGAAGGCATCTTTCTTGAAGTTAGTGACTTTCTTGAAATGTGCGTCTTATTGTAATTTACAAATAGTATTTTGGAATTTTATATTCTTAACTGAAATAAAATGTAATCATGGGCTCACATATATCAGGATTCTTTTTTATAAACATCATCTGAAAACTGGGCCTTAGCCCATTCTTCGTATCGACCCGACCGCCGAATAAAGATATACACACGTCGTGCCGTTTCCAGAAGCAAGTAACGAAAATCTTGGCGGGTAAGGAGCGGCGTAACTCCGAACAAAAACCAAATCGAAGAGATTTTATTTGCCAGTCTCTCACTTTTGCTCGGCGATTCAGATCTTGGCGACAACCTCGCAGTAGGGTTCTTGCTCCGAGGTTTAGGATTTTTCTGTTTCAATCGGGGGGAAAGGTTCGTACCTTATCTGCAATTCGCTGTTGAATCCATGGGTAGGCACGATAGTTCATCCGAGGAAGATGAGAGAGCGAGAAGGAGAAGAAGAGATAGAAGCCCAGATGTTAGGCGCTCGAGGATGGAGACGGAAGAGGTTGGTCGTCGTGTTAGGGTTTCTGATGACGATGACGACCATAAGAGCTCGCGAAGAGATCTCGAGATTGGTCGCGTTGCAGATGTGAAAGGAAGAGAGAGAAGCCGTGGAGATAAGGCGAGAGCAGATAGCTCTTCTGATGAGGAATCAGCTCGGCTGTCTAGAAAGAATCGTAGAGAAGTAGACTCTGATTCTGATGATGGTCGTGAGAGGAGGGTGAGTAAAGGAAGAAGTAAGGGTAGAGTTAGAGCTGACACTTCTTCTGATGAAGAAGAAGATGGGAAGCATCTTTCTAAGGTTGCTGAAGATAGAGGTTTGGAAGACGAAGATGGTGATTTGAAGGGAAATAAGAAGGAAACCAGACAGGTTGAGGATGATTATGAAAGGAGAGGAAGCAGGAGAAGTCCCAAAGGCAGGGAGAAGCACGATAGAGAGAGAGGTCATAGGGGTAGTAGGGTCATAGCTGATAAGCCTTCTGATGATGAAGAGGATGATAGGCAAAAGAGCAGGAGAGGTGGGCGAGAAAGCGAGAGGAAGCGTAGAGATCATAAAGCATCTGATGACGATGAGGAAGGTGAGATTAGGAGCGGGGGGAGAGGAAAAGAGAGGAATGATAGAGGTAATGAAAGTCGCTTAAAGAGGGATCGGAGAGAGATAGACTGGTCTGATGGGCATCGCAGGGATAGGTATCGGAGGGACGATGGAGGTAGAGATGAGAAGGAGAGGCGACACAATGATAGATATGATGACAGTCAAAGAGACAAGTTGAGAAAGGAAGACAGCAGGAAAAGTGAAGTTGCAAAGCCCAAGTTGCCAGAACTCAATCCATCTGATAGCAATGCTATGGCTTTGGGAAAAACTGGCGGAGTTTATATTCCTCCGTTCAAGCTGGCACGCATGATGAAAGAGGTGGAAGACAAGAGCAGTGTAGAGTATCAACGTCTTACATGGGACGCTCTCCGTAAAAGTATTAACGGGCTGGTCAATAAGGTTAATGCAAGCAACATCAAGAACATAATCCCTGAACTGTTTGCTGAAAACCTCATCAGAGGAAGGGGACTTTTCTGCCGTTCATGTATGAAGTCTCAAATGGCCTCTCCTGGATTCACGGATGTCTTTGCAGCTTTGGTCGCTGTAATTAACGCCAAATTTCCTGAAGTTGCTGAACTTCTACTGAAGAGGGTCGTTTTGCAGCTAAAGAGAGCGTATAAGCGTAATGACAAGGTTTGTCTCTTTTTTCCTTTTCCAAGTCTGTAAGTATTGTCAAGCCTTTTGATTTATATGTTATATTTATGCGTTTGTGTGTTTCATTTTTGTTTTGCCAGCCTCAGTTACTTGCTGCCGTAAAATTTATAGCACATCTAGTAAACCAGCAAGTCGCTGAGGAGCTTATTGCCCTTGAATTAGTCAGTGTACTTCTGGAAATCCCAACTGATGACAGTGTCGAGGTGGCTGTTGGATTTGTGACAGAGTGTGGTGCGATGCTTCAGGACGTCACCCCAAAAGGATTGCACGGTAAAACTCCATTCCATCTCTCATGCGGTTTGTTATATTGAGAAAGATTAGGCTGCTTGTATTTCCACCTAATCCACCAACTTATTTATCACGTCAGTAATTATTGACATATAGTCCACTTCATCTCTTGGTGAATGATAACTTTGAAATCTGGCTGTGTATCTAAGCGATTAACTTCACCCATTTTTTCATTGCATATATATGTTTTCTATTGCCACTGCTCTTCCCTTTTATTCACGTTTCTAAGCTCTTCCAATTGTGAAAACAGGGATCTTTGAGCGGTTTCGTGGTATTCTCCACGAGGGAGATATCGATAAGAGAGTTCAGTATTTGATTGAAGGGCTCTTTGCTATTAGGAAAGCGAAGTTTCAGGTAAATATATTTTAGACAGAACTTTATTGAATTATATTCTTACATTCTTGGTTGTTGTAGAGATGATGTTTTCACTGATAGCATAATACTCATAAAATTGTGTGAATGATTTACTTTCAGGGACACCCGGCAGTTCGTCCGGAGCTAGATCTTGTGGAAGAAAAATATTCGCATGATCTATCTATTGATGATGAAGTAAATCCTGAAACCTCTCTGGGTAAGTCTACCTCATGGTTCGAGAGAGATACGTTACCTTTTTATATTTGTGGAACATCTCTAAACTTAGAAATTCTCTCTTATTTTCTGTTTGCAGATGTTTTCAAACCTGATCCTGACTTCGTTGAGAACGAAAAGAAATACGAGGCGCTGAAGAAGGAGTTACTTGGTGAGGATGAGTCTGAGGATGAAGATGGCTCTGATGCTAGTTCAGATGATAATGATGAGGAGGAAGATGAGTCTGATGAAGAAGATGAAGAACAGATGAGGATAAGAGATGAGACAGAGACCAATCTTGTTAACCTTAGGAGGACAATATACTTGACCATAATGTCCAGCGTTGATTTTGAGGAAGCAGGTCACAAGTTACTTAAAATTAAACTTGAACCAGGTCAAGAGGTAACTCCTTCCGAACTCTGATTATCTCTACATTCCACTGCCTTCATATGTTTGCTTTACTGTTTGATGAATAAACCAGTCCATCTTAAAGTATTGTGATTGTTGAAAGTACACAAGGCTTACAACATTCTTATCCAATTCAATGTGCAGATGGAACTATGCATAATGCTCCTGGAATGTTGCTCTCAGGAGAGAACATATCTGCGCTACTACGGTTTACTGGGCCAGCGTTTCTGTATGATCAACAAAATTCATCAAGAGAATTTTGAGAAATGTTTTGTTCAGCAGTACTCCATGATCCACCGACTTGAGACGAACAAGCTGCGTAATGTGGCTAAGTTTTTCGCCCATTTACTGGGCACAGACGCACTCCCGTGGCATGTACTTGCCTACATTCGGCTTACTGAGGAGGACACAACTTCATCGTCCCGTATCTTCATTAAGATCCTTTTCCAGGTAATTTAAACCAACAAAGTTCCATGAAACTCATTTTACCATTCTAGAGCTGTTTATCTCATTGGTTCTATTGGATTTGGGTCATGCTATTGATTAATTCATCTGTATAATATGATTGCGTAGTCAGCTATCTAAAACTGTGGATATGTTACTGCAGAATTAGGAATCTGCTAGGCAATTTGTTTGTGAGACTGTTGTGTTGATTTTTACTACTTTGCATTGGTTGCAGGAATTGTCAGAACACTTGGGGATTAGGCTGCTTAATGAGAGGCTTCAGGATCCAACAATGCAGGAATCACTCGAGTCCATTTTCCCTAAAGACAATCCAAAGAACACGAGGTTTGCTATCAACTTCTTTACCTCAATTGGTCTTGGAGGCATCACAGAAAATCTGAGAGAGTACCTGAAGAACATGCCACGCCTCATCATGCAACAGCAGAAGCAAGTTGCGGAATCAGGGTCAGGATCATCGTCTGGCTCCGACAGTTCTAGTTCCGAGTCTGAATCTGAGTCGTCTTCTTCTAGCTCGGATGAAAGCGACAGAGAGAAGAAGAGGAAGCGAAGAAGATCTTAAAGAGGCTGTTTTGTTTGTCATTTGTACCAAAATTCTTCAGATTTTTCAAATCTTGTTTTGGCTACTCAACTTGAATTTAGATGAGAACTCAAATTGAGCAGCCATTTGGGTCTGTTCTTGCATACGCTGGTGATGAACAAGAGGCTAGACTAGCCAGACAAATAAGGTTGTAAACTGAAATGTTTTTGTATTGTTTTTTTGCTATTACTGTTTTTAAGTTTAAAAGTCCCTATTATAAAATTTTGAATCTTGATTCAACAACATATGAAAGTAAAGAAAACAGAGTTGAACTTAATCACAATTTGAAACACCACCAACTTATTAAACATTTCCCCTGTCTCGCATAGGGCTGGACAAAAAACCCGAATCCGAAAAACCGAACCGAATCCGATCCGAAAAAGTAGTACCGAACCCGAACCGAAATTGATTAAATATCCGAACGGGTTCAAAATTTTGGTATCCAGAAAACCGAAACCGAACCCGAACCGAATCAAGTATGGCACCCGAATGTATCCGAAATAGATTTATATATCTAAATATATTAATTATTTTTAGATTCAATGTATATTAAAAACATTCAAAATATATAAGATACTTTTAAGTTGTCTAAAATACTTGAAAATATATACAAATATTCAAAAGTAAATTTCTAAAATAGCTAAAATATACTCAAAACACCAAAAATAGTTGAAATGTCTACTGATTCTCTATCAAAATATTCAAACCAAACCAATTTATATGTTAAGTTTAGGTACTCTGACATATGTTATTCAAATTTATATGTGATATAGTATGTTATTTACAGATTTTGAGAAATTGAAACTATATATTGAATTTTAAAATTTTAAAATTCATTTAAATGAGTTATCCGAACTCGAACCGAATCCGCAAAGATCCGTACCGAACCCGAACCGAATCCGAACCGAAATTTAGAAATATCCGAATGGGGCTAAAATCTTTAACCTCGAAAATCCGAAACCCGAATAAACCCGAACCGAAACCGAATGGATACCCGAACGCCCACCCCTAATCTCACATTTTTTTTGTTAAACCAGATCTCTAACTCTAAGCACAATAGTTAAATGGTTTTCTTTATTTGGGAAAATCAAAATAAAACTTGTAAACAAATAAACAAAAAAAGTAGGAATGGATAATTGTTTTATAAAAAAAAACAGTAAAAAGAAACTTACTAAACAAAATAACAAAAAAGTAGGAATGGATAAATGTTTTTTAGTCTAATAGATTTTGTAAAAATAGTAAAAAAAAAGCCTTGGAAATAGGGTAATGGATAAGGATAAGGACAGTAATAGATGACGAGAAAACTAGTCACCGCTTCTCTCTCGGCTCTATATATTTGTTCCCTGCCTCTACCTCTCTCCCTATCCAGTCCACAAATCCATTTTTTTTAAATTTCACTTTAATCCCTAAAAAAATAAGAATTCATATTTGCTATTCTAGAACTCAAATTATTCTCAAGAAACATGACTATTGCTTTAACGATCGGAGGAAACGGGTTCTCGGGTCTGCCCGGATCTTCGTTCTCCTCAGCTTCTTCATCGCTTCGATTGAAGAACAGCAGACGAAAGAACACGAAGATGCTGAACAGGGAAGGAGTCATCTGTTCTTCGTCTTCTGTAATGGATCCGTATAAGACCCTCAGGATCCGACCAGATTCATCTGAATACGAGGTCAAGCAAGCTTTCAGACAACTCGCCAAAAAGGTTTGACCTTTTTTTACCTTTGCTCAATCGTTTAGATCTGTTAAAAGATTCGATTTTTCATCGATTTGGTTATCTGGGTTTCTCAAAGTTGTCATCTTTCTGATCTGTTGTTGCAGTATCATCCAGATGTTTGTAGAGGAAGCAACTGTGGAGTGCAGTTTCAGACAATCAACGAAGCTTACGATGTAAGTGTCTTGTCTTTACGCAAACATTCGGTTTAAAAAAAGCAAAGTCATTGTGTATTGATGATATTTGTTTTGTCTTTTTGAAGATTGTGTTGAAGCAAATTAAGAATCAGATGGAGGGAGCAGAGGAGTTTCAGCCATTCGATGTCTATGAAGAGGGATTCAACGGAATGAATGATCCAGATTGCGACACGTGGGAGGAATGGATGGGATGGGAAGGTGCAGGAACCAGAGACTACTCCTCTCACGTGAATCCTTACGCTTGAAGAAGCGACGACGACGACTTCGTAATGATTCGAATGCACATAAATAACAACAGAGAGAGACTATAAAGATCAATGTAAATAATTGAAAATTGTCTCTTGAATGGCTCTTAAATGTAAATAAAGTCATTTCTATGTTACGTGAACTCTCAAAATATTCACGGATAAGCTTTAAAGCTTTCGTGAATTTGGATCTAATGATAATTAATTTGGATTCGGAAGTTTATTTTTGACCTTTTGAAACCGTCAAGGGTCAAGTTCTACGACCAAGTGTAGACAACATGATCAATCTTTTCAACTTTGTAATAGAAAAAACCTAAACATCTGAAAAGAACTTTATTAAAAAGTAGAATTTTTAATCCATGTGAGAGTGCTCCGCTGCAGTACCTGAAGAGACACATTCACAACGATGAGCATCTCGTCATATTTTTTTAATGTTGCAAACTCAAATCATGGACTAGTTTGTAGAATAGGTGGATGTTCGCGTACCATTTTAAATAGTCTCTGATGAATGGATACAAATGTGATCGGATAAGCACTCCAGTTGGTTCTTTATCCAGCAACGATGACCTAATTGATCCGTGAAACATAACAAAGAGGGAATGAACTTCCTTCTGCATGCAATGCATCAATCCTCCATATGGCTGGCTTCAATCTCCTTATTTTTTCTCTACTATCTACCAAAGTTTAGATCAAATTGGTTTGTCCTTAAGCATATGGAATGCTATATAACAAGTAAAAAGAGTTGAGAATGATGTACCATGACCATCCATATATCGGGCTCTACCTCAGAAAAGATTATAATGTCTCTCTGCTTCTATTACCTCACAAGCTGCATTTATTATTCCAATAAACCGGAAAAATATTCAGGCTGTGGAATGTTTATCTTAGGTTACTTAGGTTAGAAGTTATCTTGACCTAGGTCTAGTACTGAGAGTAAAGACACAAACAATTTAACGAGTTCCGGCCCTCGTGATGCGTCTCGTGGGAGAACTTCTGCTCCCAAAATCCACTAGATCAAAGAGACACTAGTCACACCAAATCAGTGTACTAGATAGTTTGATTACAATAGGATCAACCTCAACTTAGCTAGAGAACCCAATCAACCTCCTTATATCAAATAGAATTAAATCTAAGCTATTTATCCGTGTTGATATCTCTTCTGTCTTGCTGTGTACCTCGTTGCTTGATCTCTGTTGTCGTAATCAGATGTTTCCTTATTATTGCTCCAGTTGCCCTAATCATCATACTCACATCTTATATATGCTTCGTATGTGATCAGAACTGGAGTGGGCCTGCTGTGAACTCAGCCCATGGAGACAATGGTGTTGTCGCTGGCCCATTTTACTTATGGTGAGGCCCAAGCTTCACAAATCTCCACCAGCTTGAGTCGAGCCCAATAATAGCCCATCGTGCAATCCTGGTTGCCGACAGCCCAGCTCTCCTTGTCTCTTTGTTTTGATCGACGGAAGACGAGTCAGTATGACTCTCTCTCCTCTCTCTCGAACCTTCTCCACTGAAATGGACTCGGTCTTATCTTGAGAGAGATCTCTGTTTGCTCCACCTCGCAAACGTCGCTCCGATTGAAGAAGATCTCGCCAGCTCCACCTCGATAGCGTCGCATCTTCTCCTCTCCATTCTTCCCTCGAAGTCTCTTCGTCGAGCGGCGACTTACTTCTCTGATGATGGCTCACCCGATCGTGACTCCATCATCTTTCCTCCCTAATATCCCCAGGTACTTCTCATCTCTCCTTTTCATGAGCGATTAGGATCATCTGTTAGGGATACTAAACGAGTCTTGTAGGTCTTGAGCTAACCCGTGATTTTTTTTTTTTCTTTTTTTTTTTTCTTTGCATGTCGTCTCAGGTGGCTCGCGGCTCTGTCTCTAGACGCGATTGAGAACCTGACATGTCGGTGAGCTCTTACCTGAGCTCTATCATCACACTCCACCCCTTTTGTAGATAAAGTAACCTCCTTTCTCAGCGACCCTTCTCTAATATGCTCTTCACTTGTCAATCTGACTCTTCTGTTCTGTTTCAGGAGCCGGTTTTAGCTCAATGACGAGCTCACCTAGTTTCAGTCTTGAAACCCTTCCTTGATCGGACATTTGATTCAGCTCTCTGAAAACTGTATTTTGTCGCTTGACGTAGGTTCACTGTCTCGTAGGTGTTGGTGATTGGTTGTTGAAACCTTTCCGGGCCCTGATGCTTGCTTCTGACAACTCATGAAGCATTGTCTGTGTCCTCTTACGTGGGAATGTCTGGTGGCCCAAGTTACTCCACCTAAACCAGGTCTTCTTACCCGGTTCTAATCATCCTCCAGGTGATTCCTTCTTCTTTAGTGACACTCCCAGTTGCCTTTGATTCCCTATTTACGCACACACACTGACCTTTTTTTTTTTTTTGTGTTATGCGAGGATGAGATCATACAACTTTAATCACCTGGAGCGTCTCCAGTCTTCTCAGTTCACATTCAAAAGCTCACAGCAAAGCTGGAACTTCTGACCAGGTACCGTCTTTGTTAGGAAGTCTGCAGGATTGACACTAGTATGGATCTTGTGTAGGACAATATCCCCTGATTCCACTAGATCTCGAATGAAGTTGAACTTGGTAGCTATATGCTTTGTCTTTTCGTGATTGACTGGATTTCTTGCTAGAGCTAGGGCGCTTTGAGAATCGCAGTAGAGTTTGATCCCATGTTGCTTGAAACCTAGTTCATTGCATATTTCTTTTAGCCACATTGCTTCTTATGCTGCTTCATTCATAGCCATGTACTCTGCTTCTGTAGTAGATAAGGCAACCACTGATTGTAGACATGACTTCCATGAGATAGTATTACCTCCAAATTTGAATGCATATCCGTTCTTGAGCGCCTTCTATCCATGTATGTTGCATAATCTGAGTCGAGTATCCTTCCACTAGAGTGTAGAGTTCTTTCTGAATGTTAAATTGAATTCACTGCCCCTTTAAGTACCTTAGGACCCACTGAACTGCTTTCCAGTGTTCCCTTCCTGGTTTACTCATGAATCTGCAGACGTAGCCTACTACAAAACCTAAGTCAGGTCTGGAGCCTACCATGGCGTACATTAGGCTCCCCACGGCGCTGGCATAGGGAACTCTTTCCATCTGTGAAGCCTCCACTTTCAACTCGTCATCTGTGAGACTTCTTAGTTTGAAGTGTGATGCAGTAGGAGTAATCACAGCCTTAGCGTCCTGCATTCCAAATGTCCTTAGGACTTTCTCAATGTATTTGCTCTGAGGTAGGATCAGGGTTCCCTTCTCTCGATCTCTGGTGATATCCATGCCCAAGATTTTTGAGGCCTTTCCCATGTCCTTCATCTCAAATTCTCCACTCAGCTTTTCCTTTAGCTCTTTGATCACCTTTTTATTTCCTGAGGCAATCAACATGTCGTCGACATATAGGAGTAGATAGATCGCCTTATTAGTTTGAACATCCCTCATGTAGACACATAGGTCCTTACTGCAACGTTCAAATAGCTAATCCCTCATGAAGCTGTTGAACCGATGGTTCCATCTTCTTGGGGATTGCTTCAAGCCATACAGAGACTTCCTTAACATGCATACTTTGTTCTCTGTCCCTGGCTTTATGAACCCTCGGCTGTTCCATAAGGATTCTTTCCTCTAGGCTTCCATGTAAGAAAGCGGTTTAACATCCATCCGTTCTAGTTCAGATTCAAATTCACCACAATGCTGAGCATAAGTCCGATAGAGACATGTTTCACAACAGTGAAAATATTTCATTGTAGTCAATCCCTTCGTCGAGAATATCCTTTAGCGGCTAGTGCGCCTTTGTATCGTTCATCCTCAACACTGGGATTCTGGCTTTAGCTTGAATAGCCATCTGCATCCAACAAGCTTTGCCTTTGTAGGCTGTCAATGAGATCCCGGTTCGTTCTTTCTATGAGATTCCATTTCTTCTTACGCTGGCTGCTTCCATAGTTTCTTTTCGGCTTCTCATAGCTTCTGCGTAGCTTTTGGCTCCTGAACTTCCAAGTCCTCAATCACATTGAGGCGTAAGCTACAAAATTCCCATCTTCATATCGGGATGGTGGTCTCACGTTCTGTCTCCTTTCCTATCTCGTGCGGAACATAGGTGTCAGAGATTCAATGGCACCACTCTCACTCTCAACTTCGTGATCACTTTCACTATCAGCCGTGATCTTGTTCTTGGTTACCTGAGCTGTTAGAGCTAGATGATGATGATTCTTCTCCACCTTGATCAGATGTGTCTTTGGATTCGACGAGGAGAAGGTCCTCGATCAAATCATCACCGAATGAAACCTTCTTCTTAGCTCGTTTTCTTTCTTAGTCACTTTTGTGCTTTCTTTTCCTTTAGCAACAGTGTGTTTGTACAACTCATCCTCATTGAGACAACGTTTCTGCTTGTTCGCATCTGCCTTCCTCCTCTATCGGACCACAGTAGCCTTTAGTGCCCATAGGATATCCACGAAGACTCCTTTATGGCTCTTGGTCCGTTTTCTCCTCTGTTATATGCACATAAGCAGTGCATCGAATGTTCGAGATGTCCCAGATCGGGCTTAGCACCTGTCCAAATTTCTTGGGCATTTTGAATTCTAGTGTAGAGTTAGGTGACCTGTTAATCGGATGGATAGCGGTAGATCACGACTTCGCCGAAGCTTTGGTCTAGGCCAGATTCGCTAACATGCATCTTACTTTATCCATGATAGTTCTGTTCATCCTTTCGAGACCCCATTCGCTGCGGGTATAGTTGCAGGTTACGTGGCGTTTAATTCCCACTGTTTGCGGTAATTATCAAAGCGCTTATTACAGAACTCCAACCCATTGTCTGTCCTTAGGCATTTGATTTTCTTCTCCGTCTTTGTCTCCACCTCAGCTTTCCATTCTCTGAACTTAGAGAATACTTCATCCTTAGTTTTAAAAAAATAAATCCAAACCTTCTTAGAGAAATCATCAATAAATGTCACGAAATACTTGTTTCCAGCAAGGCTATCTGGTGTAGATGGAGAACCCCAAAGGTCAGAGTGGATGTACTCTAGAATCCCTTTAGTCACATGTTTAGCCTTAGGAAAATTTTGCTTGTGAGATTTTCCAATTATGCAGTGTTCACAGAAATCCAATGTCTTAACTTCCTTGTCAATGATAAATCCCCGTTTGACAAGTTCAGACATGTTATTAAGATTCATATGACCAAGGCGTGAATGCCAAACATTAGTCATATTCCTCTCAACTTTAGATAGATTAGCCTCTCCTCGAGAGACTGTCCCCAGTAGATAATATAGTCCCTGATGATATTTCCCTGAGATAACCGGTTGATCATCCTTATAGAAATTAACCATGAGATCCTTGCCTTCATATCTGCATCCTGATGTTTCCAACATTCCATAAGAGATTAAATTTCTACTCATACCAGGCATATATCTGACGCCTGTTAGAACCACAGTCGATCCATTTGGATTTAGAATTTTAATCTTTCCAATTCCTTGAATGTTGCTATGTGTGTTATTTGCCATTAACACTTTTCCACCTTTGAATTCTTCGGATCGAACAGAAACTCTTGTGCGGTGTGATGTGGAACGAGCAGCCGAGTCCATCACCCATTCGCCCTAGAGTATTGGGTGCTTGCGGTGAGAATTAAAGGTTCCTTGGACTCTGTCACAACATTGGCTAAGTCTGGCGTTTTGTAAGTCTTTTTATCAGGGCAATCACGCTTCCAGTGGCCCTCCTTGCCGCATACAAAACATCCCTTGGTGTTTTTGTTGTTTCTGGGACGCGATTTGGAACGCCCCTGTCTGCTCTTGGATCTTCCCCTATAGGATTTTCCATTGCCTTTGCGGGCGTTGGTCTGATCTTCCCCTGCGTCACCATCGGACCTTCTCCACGACACGGTAAATTTACCACTCTCGATCAATTCTCTTTCTTTTGACCTTGCAGCCCCTGTAACCTCAGCTAGGCTTAGGGTGTCTCTCCCATACTTGAGAGTCTCTTTGAGTTGATCATACTTGTTAGGTAGAGAACTTAGCAGTAGGATAGCTTGAACTTCCTCGGATACTTCAACTTGCAAATTGTTTAAGTCTGCAACTAGCTTCAAGAATTCATCCACATTCTCATCAATGGATTTTGAGTCGGCCATCTTGAAAGTGTAGAACCTAAGCTGTAGATAAATCCTGTTGGGTAAAGATGTCTCTGTGTACAACTTGTTCAGTGTACTCCACATTGCAGCAGCAGTCTCACAATGTTGGATTTTCCTTAAGACTTTGTTCCCAACATTCAGCACAATTAGGTCCTTTGCTTTCTCTGATTTTTTGAATTTTGCAGGATCAATTTCAGGTGTGGGCGCAACAAGCCCAGCTAGCCCCTTCCCTGTGTCCTTCATGGCAGACTCAGGTTCATCCTTTGAATCCACGTCATCTTTCAAAAGCTTATCATCGGTGAGAATAGCTTTCAGTCCAAGTACTCCAAAATGAGCAAGCATCCTCACCTTCCATAGGGCGAAATCACCATCACCCTCGAACCGGTCGATCTCGATGCGTTCCTTTGTGTTCACCATCAGCAGTCGCGACTATACACCTCCTCGTCTCTCATCCTAAGCAACCTTGATGTAAACCGAAGCTCGATACCACTTGTGGAATGTTTATCTTAGGTTACTTAGGTTAGAAGTTATCTTGACTGGAGTGCAATGCGAGAGTAAAGACACAAACAATTTAACGAGTTCCGGCCCTCGGCGGTGCGTCGTGGGAGAACTTCTGCTCCCAAAATCCACTAGATTAAAGAGACACTAGTCACATCAAATCAGTGTACTAGATAGTTTGATTACAATAGGATCAACCTCAACTTAGCTAGAGAACCCAATCAACCTCCTTAGATCAAATAGACTTAAATCTAAGCTATTTATCCTTGTTGATATCTCTTCTGTCTTGCTGTGTACCTCGTTGCTTGATCTCTGTTGCCGTAATCAGATGTTTCCTTATTATTGCTTCAGTTGCCCTAATCATCATACTCACATCTTATATATGCTTCGTATGTGATCAGAACTGGAGTGGACCTGCTGTGAACTCAGCCCATGGAGACAATGGTGTTGTCGCTGGCCCATTTTACTTCTGGTGAGGCCCAAGCTTCACACAGGCAAATCTAAATAAGCAACTGACCACTGAAACATAATGTTTTCCTCGAAATTCAATCTGAACATGATCCGCAGAGAGACCATGAGCTTGAACATCTGATTAGACGGAAAATATTGTAGCAGCTGACCTCGTGAATGTAATAAGCCCTTCACTGAGTTGAGAAAGTTACATCGGGAGGATAGAAGAACAAGACCTTCCTTGTCGAGCTCCTGTCCTTCGTTTTGGCCTCTCCTCAAATCAAACACGCAAAGTTGAAGGCTTTTCACCACCAGAGTTCATAGACACGCCATCCCTATAGCTTCTTCTAAGAGCTCATAAAAATCCTTAAAAGCCCAAAATAAAAGTATGTATCAGAAATCAGACAATAACTACAACTCTGTGTCTGAAAAAACTCATACAATTAAGGGTTAATTTGTCATCATCAACTCAGCAGATACGTAATGCAAAATGATCACCAGAAAACTCATAACTCGAGAAAGGAGAAAAAAATACGTTTTTTTTAGTGTTATGATGATCATCGGAAAGATAGGTAAATTGTCAAAAGATACACAAAAATCGCTTTAACCAATTTAAAATGATATGAAAAAGAAAGTGAAATTGATGATCACCTTTAGGATGATCGGAACTCCAATTATCGCAATAGATCAATGTCCAGAACGAGAATCACAAACAGAGAATTAAGAAAGAAGAAGGTAGAGAAGATCTTCATACGTCGTCCATTCGTCATCATTTTTATTATCTACCGAACTTTTTGAGCGGTTAATATTCGGTTTAATGTTAGTTAACTCTTAAACCGGTACATTTGAATCTAAACCGAATTAAACCAGTTAAGAATCGGTTTGCAATTCGGTTTTAAACCTCCACAAGCTTTGCGTTTGCTTCTTCGCCTTCACTCAAGTTAAGGATCCAACGAAGGCAATTTGAGAACCTTTTTAGTTATCTTTTCTCTGTTTTTTGATCATTGGGTCCCAATCACTCGATGACTTGTACGTTTGTATGATCGAAAAGGTTTTAACTTTGAATCGTCTTCTTAGTTTTCGATATTTGATCAAGTTTCATCCTTTGCATGCACTTACTCGGTTTTGTAGTATCTCTAGATTGATTGTCAAACAATGTCTGATCTCAAAGATCGTCTGCTTCCACCACGACCTGTTGCATCCATAAGCCTCAGAGGAGATTCATTTTCTCGCCCTTCTTCCTCAGGGAGACAGCCTCTCCTCGGACTCGACGTCTCAGGTCTCAAGAAGCGTGGACAAGGTCTCAAGTCGTGGATCCGCGTTGACGCTTTTGCTAATACACAACTCGTCGAGGTCGATAAGTTCTCAATGATGCGTAGATGCGACTTGCCTGCACGTGACTTGCGCCTGCTTGATCCTTTGTTTGTATATCCGTCTACTATCCTGGGACGAGAGAGGGCTATTGTGGTCAACTTGGAGCAGATCCGTTGTATTATTACTGCGGATGAGGTTTTGCTATTGAATTCTTTAGATGACTATGTCCTTGGCTATGTGGTTGAGCTCCAGCAGAGACTAAAGGCAAGTTCTGTAGGCGACACGTCCCCTGATTACTTGCCTTTCGAGTTCAGGGCCCTTGAGGTTGCCCTGGAAGCTGCTTGTACCTTCCTTGATGCTCAGGCCTCAGAGTTGGAGATTGAGGCGTATCCATTATTGGATGAGCTCACCTCAAAGATCAGTACTGTGAACTTGGAGCGTGTGAGGAGACTGAAGAGCAGGCTTGTGGCGTTGACGAGAAGAGTTCAGAAGGTGAGGGATGAGATTGAGCAGCTGATGGACGATGATGGGGACATGGCGGAGATGTATTTAACAGAGAAGAAGAAGAGGATGGAAGGTTCTTTGTCTTTACCAAATGATGGTGTCTCTTTCTCTGCGCCGGTGTCTCCTGTTTCCTCTCCTCCTAGCTCCCGGAGACTTGAGAGAAGCTTGAGCTTTGCAAGGAGCAGGCACGACAGTGCGAAAAGCTCAGAAAGCGAAAATGAGAATATAGAGGAGCTAGAGATGCTGCTGGAAGCGTACTTTGTTGTCATTGATAGCACTCTCAACAAGCTAACCTCGGTAACATCTAAACACCACTCCTTAGTGTTATTAACAGGTTTAATCCTCTGTTTTTCTTTTTTACAACTCAGTTAAAGGAGTACATTGATGATACTGAAGACTTCATCAACATTCAATTGGTATGTATACCTTTTAAATCTTGATCATATACTTTGTATCTTTATTTTTTGCTTTAGAATCTATGGTGTTTGCTTGCAGGATAACGTGAGGAATCAGCTGATACAGTTTGAGCTGCTGCTTACTACTGCGACGTTTGTGGTGGCCATCTTTGGGGTTGTGGCAGGGATCTTTGGGATGAATTTTGAGATAGATTTGTTTGAAGAGCCAGGTGTTTTCAAATGGGTTTTGACCATTACTGGAGTCTGTGGCGTTCTTGTATTTTTGGCGTTCCTCTTGTTCTACAAACGTAGAAGGCTCATGCCTCTGTGAGGACATAAGTGGTGGCCAGACAAGTAGGAGATTGCTATTAGTACTGTCTATGTTTGCTTTTATTAATCATCTGTGACCTTCACAAGATGGAAACAGTGTGTTCTAGATGAAATATTATGAGAATGAATCGTTTTAACTAGGAGCGCAATTCTTTATCCTTTTCATTGTTTTTGTGTTTTGAGGAAACTTTTACTTATTTGTTACAGTGAAATGAAACGTATCTGAACTCTAAAACAACACTGAGATATGTTCATTCAGGACACACATATCTAACTAGAGTTTACAAAAAGGTCTCCAAGTGGGGTAGTGAGGAAAAAAGGATTGGAGAGAACTACTTATCCGAGGATGAGGATGAAGATGAAGAGAGACGGGCTTTACGAGCTTTATCAGCCTTTTCCATGTAATCTTGGTGCGACCGATGCTTTGATCCTAAAACAAACGAGAAATTTAACAAGAGTCAAGTCTAAACATTAGCTCAATGAAGGAAGAAACCAAAAGTCACATACATAAAACCAAATATGATAAATTGATTGAGATGTAACAAAAACTCATCATTCCTCAGTAATCATCAAACTTAATTTGTTCAGTCAATCTATCAATCAAAATTTAATTTAGGAATCCTAAGCTTATGCTATTACTTCATTGAATTACAAATCTATCTAACAATTAATATCAAAATGAAACATTTTTAAATAAAAATCTAGACTTTCCTTGTAAAAACTAGCTTGTTAACACAAAGAAGTTGAATTGGGTTCTAAAAAAAGGGACCTTGATTCATGAGATACCAAGGGATGCCGAAGATGATGGTGATGATCCCGATCCCAGCCAAAACATGCTTCTTTTCTCCACTGTAGACATAGTGCTCCATCTTTGCCCTGAATCCTCCTCCTCCTCCCATGTTTGAAGCTCCGTTGCTCTTGGTCTCATTTCCCATCTCGGTCGGTCCGACAACGTCGCCGTGTCAGGTTTCTCTTCTAAGGTTTTACGACCATCTTGAATGGGCTTTTTATTTAGTTTGGCCCATTACAATAACTTTTATTTACAACAAAGTTAAATGGTTTCCCACCATCATTGTCCTAAGTTAAAGAATCTCCAAGTGTTTATAATATTCTTTTGATATAGAGGAGCTGATCTAAATCAGATTTTTTTTTTCTTATGCTTACAAAACCTCAGGACATAGTCTTAACTGTAGAATGTCACATGAAGTTTTTTTTTTTAATCATTTCTATGTACAATCCTCTTGCCAGTATTCATTAGATATCACGAGGATCAACAAAAATCACGTTGGAAGAAGAAGATTTTGAGCTACTCCAATCAGACAGTTCAGGTTCATCAGAGAGTTTCTTGAGGCACCAAAGGTCTTGAGCCCACGAAAGCCGTTTCCAATGAGGAACAGCCGAAGCCACCGGGTCCAAAGGACTAATCTCCGTCGCAACAGCTCCACATCCTTCGTCGTGTCTCCCAATGTTATGAACAAAATAGCATAAACTTTTCATGAGGCGTGGACCGTCGTTGCCTTCCATGTGCATTCCGTACATGAAATAAACCCAAAACTTGTCGAACACGTTAGGGAACGAGGGTAGTTTCATCCACGGCATGCAAGAATCAAGTAATCTCGAACCGGAGCAGCACGCGTGAGTTAACCGGGAAACGCCTTTCATTTGCAGCCTGAATACATCTTTGGTGCTCCATACACTTAATATCGCATAATCCGTTGGGAAATCGCGGTCTAAGCGGTTAGATTTGTGACCGTGTTCTTCTTTTGGGAACGCTATAAACGTTCCTAAGCTGTTGCGGCTGGTTAATATTGCGTCGATGTCACTAGGAAAGAACTCTGAGTCTTTGAAAACCCCGGTGTAGATTGATTCAGCGGTTTTGGTGGTTAACCGGAGGATTGTGATATCTGAACAAATTGGTTTGGAATGGGCGTGAACCGGTTGAACCAGCATTGTCGGTGTACGGAACTTGATGTAGGCACATTTCTTGGTGAACAAGTTAATGGAAGACTCGTTGGTACAATCAGTGGCCATGTACGAGTAAGTTGCGCCTTGTTGTTTAAACCATTCTTCAAGTGTTTGCACCAGTTTTGTTCCTATGCCTAAGTTCCTGCTCGAGAAATCATATTCATTTCTGGATATATTAGTGCGTGGTGTATCATATATGCTTTATCAGTTAAATAAAGTAATATAATTTATATGGAGATTAATTAAATGAGAGGAAGAATCAACTAGGGTGGATACAAGTGTCACCAAAGGGGCAACTTCTTTCTTTTGGATACATAACTTAATTTGGAATCTATCATCAACTTTACGTTTAATCTTTATTTATTATGTGGAATTGAATTCGAAATTCAAGAAAGCAAAAAATATATTCTCACTCACACATTACACATACATAGCATGTAAATAAAAAATTTTAAATTGATTTTAGGCTAAGTGGATTTATATACAAGATTCTTGTATGACTTGGGAGTTTTTGTTTCGAAGTTAATAATTATATAAAATACTTAAATAAGTGCCTTGTGTTGAGGCGTGTATCTATAAAACCGTTACGTATATGTTCATTTTTTACAGAAAAATAAAAGAAAACAACGAATTCAAGAAAACAAATAGTAACGAAAAGAACTTGTGAACAAATGTGTCTTTGTCAGTTTTATGATCATTAGATAACGGTAGTTGCATGATTACTGTTGAAATACATGAGAGAATAAAAACAAATTAAAAAGATTTTTCTTTTAACAAAATAGTTGATTTTAGTGTCATCTTCTAAAATTCACATTAGTCATTAATAACTAAAAGCAGAAAAGAAAAAGAAAGTACCGATGGGAAGGTGAAACTCTAAGACCAAGAACATAAGCGAGTTTGACATAGATTGAGTTTCCTCTAGTCACGGTTTTAACGCATCCCCTCACAACTCCCACCATCTTTCTTCCTTCTCCATACTCTGCAACCTACACCAATAATTTTGATATAAGAAAATTTGCAGTTATAGACTCGTACCTAATGTCAACCCGTAACCCACCTAGACATGATCATATAGTACTTGTGTTGTGTAATATTTTTTGATATGTTGAAGAGGTCAAAATATGATTTACCAGCATAGTATGGCAGGGAAAGTGACGGACGCGACGAACCGGATCTCCTAATAAATCAGAGACCATTAACGGTTTGCCAGGCGGTCCGGTCTCATCACATTCACGTTCCATCTCCTCCACGTCACGCTTGTCGGTTTCTTCATCGTATTCTCTCACCACCACCACCGCAGCCGCAGCTACCTCCGCCGCTATTTTACTCGACATTTATGCGTTTTCCCGTGTTAAGGCGAAGAACATTCAAGTGGTGATGTCTTTTTATTTTTTTTGGATATATATGTGTTTATTTTTCTTTTGTTGGAGAGGGATTTTCTTGATTTATTGGTGGTTATAAGTTGGAGTTATGTCGTGATGTCATGTATATATAGAGAGATAGAGACTACTAGATTTATAAAGGTTATTGGAACCTTTTTATTATTTAAAAACGTTGTTAAGCAAATTAAATTATGCATGCAACGATAGTCATGCCATTTTTTTCTTTTAAGAATTATATATCACATTAATTAATGCTTTTTTTTGTAACTCACATTAATTAATGCTTTACGTAAAATAGTCTGTTCATGCAGTTTCTGGTTTGTCAAATCCATTTTTAATTAGTTATTGTGTCATCGGAAATAAGACATGAAATCTGATGATCGATAGACAAATTAAAAAAAAGTAATAACAGCTAATCAAACGATTTCGATATTATTGAGCCGATTTTATATTGTTAAAAATATAATTAAACACGACAGGCGACATGATAGATGTAAAATTCTGGTATCTGATTAAAGTATTAATCAGATGTGAATGCTCAAATGATTAAGATAGGCGACTAAAGTCGTACCATTAATATATGAAGCTCAGAGGGAAAAATTAATGAAGTAAAGTTAACTAAGGCATATGTAAGTTAGTGCAGATGGCGGCGGTTCTTTACGCTAAACAAGTGTCATTATTCAGTGATATTATAGTATACAGATATAGCATAAGAGTTAACTAGACTTGATTAAGACCACGTATGTAATTATTGGTATATTTTTACTAGATCTTATTTCTGAAAACAATTTACTATTATTAATTGGTATCATATATAGATGGTGAGACTGATTAGATGATAGTATATATACAGAGTTAAGTATTGAGATGACATTTTTTTTTTTTTGAATTGAATGAAAAATTTATTCAGAAACAAAAAAACTTCCTTTGTGTTTTACAACTTGTGTATTGAGATGACATAACACATGAAAAAACTACTTTATCTGATTGATAAAATGTCAAATTTTTAGAAATGGACAAATGTCAGGTTCAAATAATTGAGAACATGAATGTGCTTAATATTGGTGAATGCCTATAATAATGGATATGAAATCAGAACATCATTTGACAACGACAAAAACGAGAAATAGAAAACATCGTATAAACCAAGGAGACAAATAGAAAATGACAACAACAATTAGACATATATTAATAATATTTTTAACAAAAACATAGTGCATCTATATCTGATTTCTTTTTCGGGAAATTTGTTGTTCTCTTGGATTTTTTTGTCGTACGTTGGCTCTCTCTCATTGGCTAGTGATCTCTTTTAGATTGTGTTTGTCTCTCTTTTGATGTAAATATCAACGAACGACGTGGTGTGAAATATGTGATAAAAGTAAAACACTTCACACCTAATCCAACATCCAAACGATAACTAATTAACTACCAGTCTACCATAAACTTTTATGTTACACATATTTAGATAACTAGCGCATTCTGTGTTGTAAGTAACTATACATTTGATTTTACAGTTTATATACCTTTTGTGATGAAAAATAGGTCCAAATGTTTTTCACCTATTTACCGGAATCCAAGCATTTCTAGCGCGAATCGGATTCGGGTGGCAGAGAAGTTACAGCCGCAACTCTACCTTTTACCACTGGTCCAAATTTAGACAAAAAGGTCCAAATCTTTCAGATAATCCAAGAGTCGTTATTCAAATATGTTGTAATCCGTAACGAGCTATAAAATTATCGTTCTTTTTCTGATTAGTTCAAAGAATGAAAGCCAACTAAGTTTATTTATTTATTTTATCTTTTTTTTTTTGCTAAATGTAGCTAAGGTTATTCCTAACTTTATTAATAGAACAAATTCTAATTCACTCTCCATATGTAGGATAAACCATACTATATTATATGAGTACTTTTTTTTTGAAAAACATAAGGGTTAATTTGCTGAATGACTATATTGATGAAAGTATTAGGTTTGTAGTAACTATATTATATGAGTTAGTATCATATCTTAAATAAAATAAATAATTTAACTAGGTGGTTAATGATTTCCTACAGTATGCGGAAATGATTTGTGATAATATGTAGTTAGTGAAAAAGGTGGAACTTCTCGTTCATTCTTTTTTTTTCTTTGTTATTTTCAAAACATTATATTTTCTTAAGCAAAAAAAAAAATAAAAATAAACATTATATTTTTGTTACAGTTTTTGCAGAATATCTTACGATAAGTAGTAACCAAAAAATTATCAGAGCTTGCAAATATATTATTTATATTCGAAAGAAAATAAACGAATTTATTAATGATTTATATTCATTATGTGGTAAGCCGAACGAATAATACGTATAAATTCTTAGGCTTTATACTTGTCTCCTTTGTTTCACATTATTTCATGTCTTATAAATCAATTAGTGAAAATTATTGAGGCCCATTAGTAAGAACGTAAAATAGGTCACTCTTCGTCTCTCGTAAAGTTTTGATAGGCCAGATCGTTGCTGTGTCTTATTACATCAACTGGTAAGTAAAGTTGTAGCGTGTTTTCTTAAAAAAGGTGACATATTTGCAGGGTATATTGTTAGAGATGGTTAAGGTTTCGGGTTAAGTATGTACCGGTTATGGGTTAGTAGATAACGTTACTTGGGGGTATAATCGTATAAGTCATCTCTATTATTAAAATAGAAGTACACTTAGAAAATGCCCCTTAGTTTTCAGTGTTATTTACAATGACATGCCACTGAAACTATTAACTAAGCTTCCTATTTTAATGCATGTCTTTTTTAGTTTAATTAATGTGTTTTCCTAAAATAAAATTTAACTTCTCTCCTGCATTAAATCAATTCTTAAATTATTTCTTTTTTTTTGCACAACGGAATTATATATTTTTTATCATAAAAAAAAATCTAGAACATTAATTTCGAAATTATTTGTTGTCCTAAGAAAAAATTAACTTCCATTCTCTATTAAAATAATTTCGAAATAAAATTGAATTTCCCTTTTCTATGAAACCAATGTTCATTCACCTCACATAGAGCTAGGTCTCAATAAGTCCAAAAAATTATCGTATGAATAAAATTTTTACCTTAATATTATATGTATAGTTTACAACTTCTTCCCATATATAACATTAAGATGTATCTGTATAAAAATCAGTGTAAATCATTAATCTATGTAAAATATTATCAATCTACATATATATTTATTTATATTTACGCTTCCAACCAACTACACAAATCGACTGTTGCTAACCTTTCTAAAAAAAAAAACAAATCAATATCGATTTTTCTTAAGCTTTCACATCAAACCAAATCAATTAATTTAGAAACCAAACAAAATATCTTTACTCTATCAAATATTAATTAACTTTAATATAGTGACATGATTTTCCCTAACTATCTATATTTAGCTAAATAATAAATTATCTGTATTTCTTCCCAGTAAAATATGTTTAACTGAACTTGCAAAATACTCAATATTAAATATAAGATTAAGTAAATAGTTAACAATGAGACAATTTCCTAGATTCTTGCTAACTACATTATTTTTAGGAAACAATTGATTTGCTATATAAATGTTATGGATATTTATTAATTAACTAGGTGTTTCGCCCGCGCATGCGGACATAAACATTTTATAATTACTAAAATATTATAGTGATAAATTATTATTTATGTTTTCATTTGAAATTTTTTAAGTATTATAAAATTTTGAAAATTTCTTTCTACACTATATCCACTATTAATAAATAAATCTTAGAAATCAATCAATATTCTCTTTTTAATTATATAAAATTAAGAATTTTACTTGATTAATATTTAGTTATGTGTGTTCTGTTTTCTTAATTTTTATTTTGAACTTTATGTTAAAAGATTTTTTCGGATAACAACACAGTATATATATATATATATATATATATGAATTATCTTTTTGTTTTAAAATATACTTTGTAGGTTTTGGATAATTCTTAGTATTATTAATTTTAATCACTTATCTAACTAAAAATTATTTTTTATTTTATTTTTTGGTTAATATATATATTTTATTCATTACGGGTATAAATGATATTAAACTCTCTAACATTTAACGTGAGAGCTCGAAGGCGAAAAATCATTTCCCAATTAATAGTATAAATTTGACACAAAAACAAACTCATCTCTAACTTATTATTAATAAAATTATGAATTTATGTACATTTTAAATTATATGCCCGTTTTTATATGTTAACATCTTCACAAAATTTTAAAATCGTTGTATTTTTGTTAAATAAGTATAACTAATTTATAATTTTTCTATGGAATACTAAGTCATAGTTCTTTTTTCTTCCTATTGTAAATTTATGAACATTGTATTTATATATCGTACAATTTTCTAATTATATGTGTATGTTTAATTTGTTTAGATTTTATTGAATATTCGTCATACAATATATGGTTTAACACGCAAAAAAAAAACAATTCAAAATTTAGTGAATGTAATACTATCAAATGTTAAAAATCATTTAGTATAAATAAAATAATAAACAGAAAATTCATACCTGCGCGGTCGCGCGGGTCAAGGTCTAGTTATTGTTATGAGACAAGTACGAAAAGTAGATATTGGATGAGACGAGATCTTGTGTGTTGAAATTCTCTTGTAACAAGTATATATGTATGACTTACGTGATGAATAGAACTTAGAACATTCTCAATATTTTCTTCCTTAGTTTACATATATCAACTGTTAGGTGAAGCTGGTATACATTAAGGGTATGATCCGGGAAGATTGAACAAACCTTGGGTTACAGAGTTCCATTTGGGGTCATCAGAGATCCACAGTATGTTGGGAGCTGAGTATCATGTCTCTCTTGGATTCCATTCCAATACAAATAACTATGAAAAATGCTCATGTTATTTTTTTATCTCTCTTAGTTATCATGTCTCACTCAAATAACTAATCTTCATTTGGTGTCTTGGTAATGTTTTCATGATGCTAGTCGAATCAAAGGAAGATCCAAATGCTCGTGCTACAACCGTCTCCTGATTTCTTATCTCATACCCTACCAGCAATTATAGAGCTTAACTCCCATTAAAAAAAATCAGGTCACTTTAGTACCACATATCTTCTTGTTTGACACTTTTGATTCTCAGCTTGTGTTATTTTTTTGTACCCAAGCTGACTACAAAGTTTATATACCTAAGGGTTAATTTGCTGAGTGACTATATTGGTGAAAGTATTAGGTTTGTAGTAAGAGGGTAAAGAGAAATATGAAGAAAAAGAAAGAGAGAGAGAGGAAAATGGTTAGTCACTTTTTTTTTTTGATCAAATAAAAAATGGTTAGTCACTAAAATATAATTTTTTTGTTGATTATTGGTTCAAATTTACCTATTCATAATTCAAAATAGTCACTATTCTCTATTGGATCATGGGCTTCTTCCAACCAATTTGATATTGGGCTTCGTTGACGATGTTGAGCTAATTCTGATTATGAAACTGGGCTATGACATCACTTTTGTTACCTTTATTAGGAGTACTCGCCAGTTTTTCTTTTTTTTGTCGGCTACATCAAGCAGAAGATATACTAGCCGATTTTCCGAGGAGCAATTACATCTATCCGAATTTGATTTATATGGAAAAAGATATAGTCTTTGATCCTTGCTTTTTTTGCTAACGCGTTTGCCCTGCCATTTCTGTTCCGATGAATATGAGACGGGCTCACATCCTCAAAATTTTCATGTAATATCTGGAACACTTCGATCTCTGTATCGAACGATGACCAATCCACCGGATTTGTATTCATGTCCATTAAGTCCGAGCAATCTTTCTCAAACCATATCGAGCTTATCCTTCTTTCTTTTATACATGAAGTTGTCCAAAGTAGACATTTTATCTCTGCATGCAAAGCTACTTTTTATACATAAAACGTGTAATAGGAACTTCTCAACTTTGCACGCAGAAATGGAATGTATAAAAGAAATCTTTTGAATAAAAGTTTAACAATTCAGTTGGACTATAAACTAAAAAAATACAAATGCTTGGACGTAACAATTATACATTTGTAACTTTTTAATTTATAGTCCAACTGAATTGTTAAACTTTCATTCAAAGATTTATTTTTATTATAGTCTTAGGAAAATGTATCATCCATTTGGCTATCTAATAAAATATAAGATGTTCAAAAAAAAAAAAATTAAACGATAATTAACGTTTGTAATAAACCAAAACTATAGGGGAAATAGTAATACTGTGATAAATAGAACCAGAAGATTAAATGTGTAATAAAGAAAACCTCAACTGCCTTCCGGCGATTAGATTCCTTATGCGAGTATTCTTTTGGACCGTATACAATAAGAATTTTGTCTGTGGACTAACCAAAACTTTTGTCTTAGCATAAATTAATACACTACGAGACAAAAACATTCCCTTCTGATCTACGAAGTACTGTATGTACTTAGTAAATCATTAAGCAATAAATTACTTTCATTAAGGTGTATAGAGCTCAAACCGGGTTAAAATGAAAGACCCGCTCTATACGGGTCGGGTCCAACACCTAACAAGAAAAGGAGCGGAGGAACCAAACCATGACGTGTAAAACTATGATTGGCTAACGACAACTTCTCTTCCTTGCTACTCTTTCTCTAATTAACACTCTCTTCGTTCAATCAAAATCGATTCTTGACGTTCTGGATCGGAAAAAGTCACCTCCTTTTAGGGTTCTCCGAAGTCAAAAAAGTCATTTTCTCATCACTGTTCCAAAGATTTTCTCTTTTTCACTTTCTCTCTTATAAGTAAACCTTACTCACTCACGTGATCTCCAGTGAGTGAGCAACTTGATTATTTCTCTACAACATTTTCTTAAAACAATGTGTTGTAAATGCAGCTAGGGTTTGTCGGAATCGGTGCGTACAATTACAATATCTTGGAATTGGGTTTAAGGGCTTTTGGGAAATCGCAATTCTTCTTAGTCGCGATCGAAAAGTCGGAGACTTTTAGGACAATGTCGGCCTCCGACAGAGAGTTCCGTTCAGTTCTCGTTCCCGCCGGTAACAAGCTGCAGCAGAAACCGGTGAAGAAGACCGCTAGTAAATCGAAAGACCTAACCTTTACGGCGTCTCCGGCGAAGAAGAGTTCGTCTCCTCTGAGGAGGAACGGTGTCTCAATGAACGCATCGTACTCGTCGGAGGCGTCGTCTTCGTGCGAGTCGTCTCCGTTGAGTATGGCGTCTACTTCTAGCGGGAAGAGGCGTAGTGGGTCGAACACTTGGAGTTCACTGAGAGATGAAAAGGAGACAGGTGATTGCTTCTCTGATGGTCGTAGAAGATGCGCTTGGATCACTCCCAAATCTGGTATTAATCCTTTTTTTCTATCTTTCTTATGATAGCAATTGAAGCGTCAGTGTCCTCCTTCTGATTGTGAGCTTGACTAGTTTAGAACATTTGGAAGTTAGTGTCTGAATGTAGATCTCTCTCTCTCTATTGAACAACGACCACATAAATATGATTTGACTGATGTTGTTTGTTTGGTTTCATTTGAATAGACCAATGTTACATTGCTTTCCACGATGAAGAGTGGGGAGTTCCTGTCCATGATGACAAGTACGTGATCTTCTCTCTCTCTTTTGCTTTTGCCTGAGAGAATGCTCTTTGTTGATTGATTATAAACCGTTAAAACTGTTTGCAGGAAACTTTTCGAGCTATTAAGCCTCTCTGGTGCTCTTGCGGAACTGTCCTGGAAAGACATTCTTTCCAAAAGACAATCATTCAGGTAAACTAGAAAAACCATAGTCTTCTGGTAACATTGATCTTCTTATGAGCTTGAATCTCAAAATGCTTTCGCTTTTTTTTTTAAAAAACAGGGAAGTATTCTTGGACTTTGATCCAATTGCCATATCTGAACTAACTAACAAAAAGATAACATCCCCTGACTCATTACTATCAGAGCAAAAGCTACGCTCAATCCTCGAGAATGCAAACCAAGTTCGCAAGGTACTTTAATGTTTTTTTTATAAACATGATCATAGCTTTTGTGTATTTTTATATTAACTTTTTATCGACTGTTATCCAGATAATAGTTGAGTTTGGATCATTTGGCAAGTACATTTGGAACTTCGTTAACCAGAAGCCTACTCAGAGCCAGTTCCGGTACTCTCGCCAAGTCCCTGTGAAGACTTCCAAAGCTGAGTTGATAAGCAAAGACCTTGTCCGCAGAGGCTTCCGCAGTGTTAGTCCTACGGTTATCTACTCCTTCATGCAAACAGCCGGTCTCACTAACGACCATCTCACTAGCTGCTTCAGACACCAAGAATGCATTTCCAAGGACGAGACCAGTTAGTAAAGGAAACCCAATAACGTCCGAGAGAGAGAGAGAGAGATGGTAGTTTAACACTCTGATGCTTAGTTTGTTATTCTCTGTTATATGTTTGTATTTGTACAGATGTTTTTATTGTCAAAACTAGATGAAGTTGCTAGGCTGAGTTTATTGGAGATTGCATTGAAACGATTACATGTTAAGCAATGGATGTATAATCTACTTTCTCTCATATGCCAAACTCAATCTAAGAACACTAACATAATTGGAAACTAAACTATTTCTCGGTTTGATTCTGTTGATACAATCTCCCGGTAACAGCTGCTGCTAATGCTGCTGTGAAGTTAGGATCTTTTGTCAAGGAAGAAGCCATTTGCTCCACCAAAAGCTTCTGTACTTCTGGAAATTCGATTCTTGATGGGCTCCTCACTTTCTTGGATTCAGTCAAATCAACAGGCTTAGCCAAGCTACAACTTCCATTGGCAGCAGCAGCTGGTGCAACCGGACCACCAAGAGAAACGTAACGGTTTAAGCCATTGTTTGAATCCATCTGTGATGGCATTGGATGGTTATGTTCACCCTCATAAGTAGCTACCAACACGGACTGATCCTCCACACTTCTCTGAACCTGAACACATAACCAAGAATCAATTTTAATATGCCGGCCTAATTATAGCAACGGTGTTATCTTCATTATTGTCTTAATAGTAGTAAGTACCTTCTTTTTGACAGAACAGCTTGGAGCACAAGCACATTTGAAGTAAGCTCTTGGAGAGGGGTTGTCTCTTGTCACTTTCTGTCCATATTTCCTCCATTGATACCCATCTTTCACTACCTATAAGCAACACAAACTTCTATAATTAGTAAACCATATAAACAAAAGTTTCTAAAAATATGTATACCCATTGTTACTAGTTTTCATTAAAAAGCTTACAAGAGTAGTGTCAGAAGCTTCGGTCTTGTAATAAACCCTTGAGACTTTCTCCTTCACAACAGTCTCTTCTCTCTGCTTCTTACACAGATACTGATCATCTTGATCCGTAGAGCTGCTCTCCGACACTCCACCAATAACCGCTGAACTAATTGCTTCATCTCTCGCAGGAGATTTGCGTTTCTTGGGAGGACTGGTTTGGTCGTCTCTCTCGGCCGTGTTGTTGTTCTTGTTAACATATTCCATCAGCTGTTTCCTTAAGACGTTGTAGTTGTCACACATCAAAGTTAGCATCTCCGAGAGCTTCTTGTTCTCAGCATTCACTCGTTTTAATTCGTCCACCAATGCACTTGTCTGTATATTAATCATTTTTATATATATTGCATGAAGTTAGTAACATAAATATATTAAAACTTTATACAACCTATCCTGTGATCTGCTGTCACTATTAAATTTGAAGAACTCAACAAATGAGTTACTAGCAAGCCTTTTTTTTGTTAAAATACTAGCAATTTTTATGAAATTTATAACTAAATATATAGCAAGTCTATCTAAATAATTTGTATACATGCGTATGTAAATATATTCACATATGAAAATCTGTAGATATTTGTGATCCTATATAAAATATATATATACATGTGTTCATCCTAAGCAACATGTAAACTCTTAAAAAGGTATGAATTTAACATGATTACCAAAAAAATATATATATATATATATATATATACATGTGTTCATATATAGTTGTGAAGTACTAACAAGTTCCATAGATATGGGTTAATGGATTTTTTTAGAAGATGTAGTAAGGGATCAAGAATAGGAGAGAAGCATACCGTGGAATCTTCTTCAACTCGCATACGAGTAATACCGATAGTGAGATCTAAAGAAGTATCGACCAAAGACGATGAGTACTGGTCCATGGATGTATAAATATGTAAGAATCTTCTCGGATCTTGATTCTTGTGAGTATGTACGTATATGCGCGTGGGAGTTCTGTAAGCTGAGAGATTCGTAGTAAGAGTCGATCTTATTGGGTTCTTGATCTGGGATGGTGGAAGAAGGAATGATTTTTGATTCTATATATAAAGGGAGGAAACAAGGTGGAAAGAGAGAGCAACATGTGCTCTTTTCATTTTCATGCAATAAACTATATGGTCTTGTCAGATTCCACCTCTTACTTTTAGTCGTTAAGACTACTCTCAACTCGTCTTCTACCGGGTCCACCCACACTCGCACACGTATTTGGTCCATTAATCCTTATTACCACCGGACCATTTCTTTACTATTGTAGTAGTAGGGTATATGTTCTTGATTTTTTCTTATACTGTTGGTTGACTTTCTTTTTTATCAAGGCAGACATTTGGCATAGTGGGACAACATATTTATATTGAGTCCCATAACAATATTGTAACCTATTCTACTCTCCCTAAAACCATAGTAGGAGAACTCAAATTGTAATCTCTTAACCCGGATGATAAATATTTAAACAATTAAACCACCATATATATATATATTTTTTCTTTTTGGTGTAAATGTTAAAATTCGTACCATTTTTTAGAATTTACATTTTTTTTAAGCATAACTTACAACACATATATTACTTCGTTACCTATTCTTTTGTATGAGTTTTTTTTCTGTGAACTATATATACATTAAAAATTTGAATACTTCGATAAAAAAAGATTGACTATTTAATAAATAGAACTCCAACTTACTCATTATATGCTTTTGAAAAACAGGAATTTGACGTTTTTTTATTGATTAGTTGGTTTACCAGACAACAAATATACTCTATTTTAAATCCAGAGTTTGGTTCATTTCGATTGTTTATGAACTGAGCATACAAATGATGATGCTTATTGTTAAATCATTTGGGCATCAACCAAGATATAAATAAAGAAATCATAACCTGGCCTAGTCGCTAAGCAAGCATATATACCTATGCTTTTTTTTTTTTTTGCCATCTATAGTATTATTATAAGGGTCTAGGTCCAAACTGGACCAAACCCGACAATATTTACAACCAAAGCCCAAAAGAACTCAAAACAACATAAAACATATTAAACAGAAGCCCATTAAAGGTAAGCCCAACACCGAAACCAACCCGACACGTCAAAAACACGTGTTTACGCCTCAACTGCGAGACAAACACGTGTCACCATAACCCTACTCCTTTTCCACCGCCGAAACCAAGCGGCGTTTCACCGGAATCCTCCTGGTTCACATGCATCTTCCACGGCCGTGCTCTTTTCTCCGGAGAGATTTCATCTATCAACATCGATATCTCATCCAGAGCCACGAAGCCGGCAGACACAGGATTAAGAAATCCAGAACCTCCATCTCGTTTGCCTTCCACGCCTTATTTTCATTCTTGTAGAGCATCAATCGATCTATTCGAGATCTCATACAAGAAAGCCAATCCGACAAACCAGAACACCGTAACAGATAACCCACCGTGAATAAAGATCAAAATCCAAAAGCCGGCGACGCAAGGTTTTGAAAGCCTCCACCCCCCGGAATCTAAGCCGGCGACGACGAAACTAACAGAGCTTCCTCATCCCGGAGTCAGAACAAAGACATGCACAGCGAAAAAACGGAAAAAAAAATACAAAAACCGGACCGGCGGTGGCTGTGGAAGCCCACTCCGCCGACCGGAGAACACTATTTGCGGTGGTGATAAAACTAGAGAGAAGGAAGATTTCTGTATGTTTTTTGTGAACTTCCTCTGTTCCCGTTTATGTTTGTGTCAACGAGTCTCATATACCTATGCTAACATAGTAACATGTGACCTAAACATTAGACGGTAATTATAATGCCGTTTTATATATACCTATATACATAAAATATGAAAATATGATTATGAACGGCATGTGCGATGATAGAAATATAGAGAATAAGTTTATAGTAGCGAAATATAGTAAAGGCGTGGTTAATTAGAAAGTTTTATATTCTGTTTTCAGAAATAATTACTTGCGGTTGACGAAAAATATAATTTTGTACAATGTGGTATAGGTAAATAATAATAGAGTGTGCGGAACGTGGTTTATATGTTTCTAACGCGAGTCATTAATTAGTTATTTAATTATTTATGTAAACGTGTGTCTTGATAAGTTGTTCGGTCAAAGTCAAGCCGACACGGCTTTTCAAAAACAATCGGACAAGTGACGATACTATTAGATGACGCACTTTATCAAATCTTAGAAGATAATTAACCCGGGTTCATGACGTTTTTATCGGAAGTTAAAAAACTGTTTTTTAACTTCCGCTAAGAACTCAATTCTAAGAACTCCGAGTTAATCATGATCTTACTTTCATTCTTCCTACTTCTGATTTTTAAGAACCCAATTAGATTTACTACTACTGTAGTTTAATTACACTCAGAGACTTCAACAATTATATATTCTGTTTAGTCAAGCCTAATCGGCATTTTCAAAAACTATTGGGACAATTGACAATTTTGGATGACTTGATCTCTTTTTCATTAATTTTTTCATTTGTTTTACCATTCAAGAATGTAAAATTTATGCTAATATTAGAGAGATCACCAAAAAACATAAATTGACCTCAAGCATATCCATTCAGGGCCGATCCTGGGCAAAGCCTAATGAAACATTCGCTTTAGGTCCTCAAACTTTTTGAAAATTTTTATATGAAAATAGGCCCTAAATTTGAAAAAAAAAATTTAGGCCCCAAATATTTTAAATCTTTACTAAATGGTCTAGGACCTCCAAATTCTCGGGGCCGACCATGTATCCACTATCCGAAAAGAAACCTGACTGAGCTAGAGATGGAATAACCATGTGCTGATCATTTTGGACTTTATCATGCATTATACTATATATATATATACTTCATTCCTTTCAAAAGATGGATCCCCATTGACGAATGTCGTAAAGGAAAAGTATGGCTGCTAATAGTTTTCTTTATTAAGAAAAAATCGAACTAAGGCGGTTCTTACAACACTCAACGAACAATTTAGTCATAAATCAGATAATTGTTTAGTTTGCTGCTAATAGTTTTCTTTATTTATAATCAAGGACTAAATTCATTTTGAATGAATTATTAGCTAGTTAGATGCCAATACGCCATGCACACATTCACTATATCTAGGTTTTGGTCAAACACTATACATGCATAATGCATTAATATTTGACTTTTGAGAATGGATTATAGGGTGTCCAAGAAAAAGATCTGACCGACCAAAAATTAAACGAATTTGTAGTGTGGAAAAATAATAAAATATAGGTCGGTGATGGGATATATTGGACGTCACTGGTGATGATGAAGTTAGGAACTTAGGAAAAATGAAAATACAAGTGGACAAAAAATCAACCAAAAAGCAAAACTATTCTCGTCCAGACGACAGAACAGAAGCAGCCAAGTAACGAAAGCACAATTCCTTTCCTTTCCTGTATTTTGAAGACTTTGACCTCTTTGACCGTTGACTTCCAACACCTTACACACGAGTGGTTTGGTTTAGATCCATTCCTTCCTTGTCTGTCTTCTTCATCCTTTTAATAAAACAAATAGCCATCCAGTTTTTTATTATTAAGATTCAGAAAACAAAAGGCATAGACCCATCCGTTTTATTAATTTTGGAAAATGTCATATTCAATTGACAAAAAAATTAGATGAATACATTGCAGATAATCTAATTACAAAGTGCTGCATGTCAATATGTCATCTCCTTATGTATAAAAATATGTCTACGTTTTTGTTAGTCAAAAATCTTAAGTAGACATGGATACCAAAACATAGAAATCTAGATTAATCTGTTTCAATTTCTTTAAAAGTATCGCCCCGATACTATAGCTATATTTCTGAAACCAAAGAAGTAATGGAATTGAAAGTTTGTTTTACATTTTAAGAGGTTAAAACTATAATGGCTTTCGCCATCAAAAGTTCAAAAAAAAAACTATAATGGCTTTCTTTTCCTTTGTGATATTATTCTGTATCTTGGACCTCTTGGTTAGTTATCCACAGATGCATTGAACTTAGCTAAAGGAACAAAATGCCGTACAATTCAAAGGTTCATGAACTAATAAAGGTCTAAAACATGTGTTGTCTATTAAATATATTTAATATGATATTCTTAATTCCTCTTGCCTTTTTGGAAATGGTCTTTTGGATTTTGTCTCTAGTGCCCACGTTCACTTAATAACACGACCAAGTATGAAAAAACAAAGACTAATCGCAAATGCTAGAGTCTACTCTTCTTCTTTTTTTTTGAGAAAGAAAAAAGAGTAGTTTTGCTAGAGTCTACTCTTACACATATGGTTTTACTTCTCTTCGCGTCATTTTTTCCTAATTAGGCAGCTTTTTTTCTTATATTGATAGATGAAAAGGCTGCATAATACATTACCCTTTATATAGTTTTAATATATTTTATTGATTTAACCCTAATCATAGAATTTTCCTATTGAAAAACAAAGGTTCTATATATAGAAACTTCATCACGTATTTACTGCTACTTTAAACAACATGGAACTGACTGTTACATGAATTCAATGAATGATTCTTCAAATAGTATCCATTACCGTAAAAGTGAAGCCATTATTATAGTCTTAGCCATCAGAGCAACAGTGTGTTTCCGTGTGTTACACGTTTTTCTTTGACATCTATTTTGTATATCAATATTTAGTTCGATGGTTCGAATTGGCTTCACGTCTCTTTTGTTTTCTTGAAATAAAAATTATACTTTTCTTTATGGTAGATGGCCGACCAAGAAGGACTTATCTATGAATAAATATAATAAGGTTTCTAACGTTCTATTGATTCAAATATTCTCCTGACGAGTTCGTGTAAGAGTCTTATTGGCAATTCAGTGCACGAACTTGTCTCTAAATAAGATAAACCAATGAAATGTTAACGTAGCATGATACTATTCATATCAGATTATCATTTTCCCTGCCAATTATGTAATAATTAGATTATAAACTTTGAATAATCTGTGATAGCATTAGCATGTTTGCTCTTAAAAAGGAGACTGAAACTAAACTGAAAAGAAAGATGCCTTTTCTTTTTAACTGAAAGAGAAAGATGCCAGTAACTATTCTTAAATAGTTACATTTCGAAAATATTCACATGTAAATAAAAGTAAGGTATCAGTAACTATTGGTATCTCCCTAAAAGCCCAAGATTTAAAAGTCAAGTATATCTGATTAAAAGCTCAGGCTTTAAAATCATAAATTAAAAGCCCGCGTTTGCTATTGACGCACTAATCCAATCTCAACTTCATAGAGCAGTCAAATATTAACCCAAATTCATTCAAAATGCCCAATAGGATATCGCATAATTGGAAGCACAATAAACCTAAACTAAACTTCGATCTGCGCACCCATGTTTTAATAAAAAACAAATATATCACATTTCACGACATGAAAAAGTAATTGTTTGTATATCTGTTGATTGTTTATATATATATAAGATGTTTGTCAATTAATAATATTTGACTATATTATCCTATTTATAATGTATATTTATTTATTTCTTACAAATATTTTATGTCAATTAATAATTCTAAATTTTCAAAATAAAACATCTTATGTAAGTTATAAATAGATGGATTGATATATAAAAGTTATATACTATTATTTGAGAAGTGAATTTGCTGATTCGTCATGATCTTCATAATTTTAAGTTTAGTCATATTTTATGCGCAATTACTAATCAATGAATAATTTTAGTGATTTAGTTGATAATTTATCATCCTCTTGATATAATTAAAAATTTCTAACGATAGTATCATAGTTAATTTTATATTATATTTACTTTAGTAAAATACATTATATATGTTTATATTAAATTTGGTTTAGTATAATTAATTTGCCTCTTTTAAGATATATATATATATATATATATATATCACATAAGATAAAATGAATCTTCTATCTTTTAAAATCAAAATCACTCATTCTGATAATTTCTTTAAAAAGATTGAAAAAATTCAAAATATTTATAATATTATTTTTGAAGTGATATTTTTAGTGTTATTTTAAAATTTCTAACCACATTTTAAATTTGTATTAATATATGTTAAACTCTCTTTCATGGTATATGAGAATCGTTATAATTTTTTTATCAAATAATTTAGTAAAACTTCGTGATATTGCCTAAATCGGTGGAATAACTATTATAAAATTGCTATTTTCTTGAAAAAAGGAGACAAGAAAGGCTCCAAACCTCTTTGAACATCATCATATGTTAGTGCATGATATAACATATGTTAGTGCATGATATAACTATGCATTAAAACAATATTTTCATATTTTTGAAATTTTCTTAAAATCTATGTGTTAACCCCTTACGAAAATATTGAGTTTTCGGTAAATGCTTTATATACTGAAGCATATAATCTTTAGTGTTGTTTAAATTTTTTAAACCATATTATACATTTGTATTAATGTATGCTAAACTCTCTTTCATGGTATATGAGCATCGTTCAATTTTTTTTAATAAATTAATTTAGTAAAACTTCATATACTCCCGAAATTAGTGGACTAACCATTATAAAATTGCTATTTCTAGAGAAATAGAGACAACAAAGGTTTCAAACCTCTTTGACCATCATCATATATTAGTACATGAGGCAACTATGCATTAAAACAATAGTGTTATATTTTTGAATTTTTCTCAAATCTACGTGTTAACCCCATACGGAAAATATTGAGTTTACGTTCAACGCTCTATATACTGAAGCTTATATTTTTTATTGTTGTTTTAAATTTTATGACGACATTCTAAATTTGTATTAATGTATGTTAAACTCTATTTCAAGGTATATGGGAATTGTTCTAATTTTTATCAATTAGTTAGTAAAACTTCGTAATTCTATCTAAATCAAGAGAATAACAACTATAAAATCGCTATTCTCTTGAAAGCAGAGATAACAAAGGTTCCAAACCTCTTGAACATTATAACATGTTAGTGCATGATGCAACTATCCACTGAAAAATATTGTCATATTTTTTATTTTTCTCCAAATCTATGTATAAATTGCTACTTAATATATTGAGTTTTACGTTAAGCACTAGATACTAAAGCTTATACTTTTTAGTGTTGTTTTAATTTTTAACTATATTCTACATTTGTATTAATGTATGTTAAACTCTATTTCAAGGTATATGGGAATTGTTCTAATTTTTATCAATTAGTTAGTAAAACTTCGTAATTCTATCTAAATCAGTAGAATAACAACTATAAAACTGCTATTCTCTTGAGAAACAGAGATAACAAAGGTTCCAAACCTCTTTGAACATTATAACATGTTAGTGCATGATGCAACTATCCACTGAAAAATATTGTCATATTTTTTTATTTTTTCTCCAAATCTATGTATAAATTGCTACGAATATATTGAGTTTTACGTTAAACGCACTAGATACTAAAGCTTATACTTTTTAGTGTTGTTTTAATTTTTTTTAACTATATTCTACATTTGTATTAATGTATGTTAAACTCTCTTTCATTGTGCATCAGAATCGTTCTAATTTTTTATCAATTAATTTAGTAAAACTTCATAATACTCCATTATTCGTTGGATTAGCCACTATAAAATCGCTATTTTTAAGAGAAACATAGACAACGAAGGTTCCAAGCCTTTTTGACTATCATCATATGTTAGTGCATGATGCAACTATCCACTGAAAAATATTGTCATATTTTTTATTTTTCTCCAAATCTATGTATAAATTGCTACTGAATATATTGAGTTTTCGGTAAATGCTTTATATACTGAAGCATATAATCATTAGTGTTGTTTAAATTTTTTAACCACATTCTACATTTGTATTAATGTATGCTAAACTCTCTTTCATGGTATATGAGAATCGTTATAATTTTTTATCAATTAATTTAGTAAAACTGTGATATTGCCTAAATCGGTGGAATAACTATTATAAAATTGCTATTTTCTTGAAAAAGACAAGAAAGGCTCCAAACCTCTTTGAACATCATCATATGTTAGTGCATGATATAACATATGTTAGTGCATGATATAACTATGCATTAAAACAATATTTTCATATTTTTAGAAATTTTATGAAAATATTGTTTTATTGCATAGTTGCATCCTGCACTAACATATGATGATGTTGAAAGAGGTTTGCAGCATTTTGTCTCCGCTTTTCAAGAAAATAGCGATTTAATAGTGTTTATTCCAATCGATTTAGGGAGTATAAAGAAGTTTTACTAAATTAATTGATAAAAATTATAATGATTCCCATATACCATGAAAGAGAGTTTAGGATACATTATACAAACGTAGAATGTGGTTAGAAATTTTAAAACAACACTAAAGATTATAGGCTTTAATATATAAAGCATTTACCAAAATTCAATATTTTTGTAGGGGTTAACATATAGATTTTGAGAAAATTTCAAAAATATGACAACATTGTTTTAATGCATAGTTGCATCCTGCACTAACATATGATGATGTTGAACGAGGTTTTGAGCCTTTGTTACCTCCGCTTTTCAAGAAAATAGCGATTTAATAGTGGTTATTCCAATCGATTTAGGTGTATTTTGAAGTTTTACTAAATTATATGATAAAAATTATAATGATTCCCATATACCATGAAAGAGAGTTAAGCATACATTAATACAAATGTAGAATGTGGTTAGAAATTTTAAAACAACACTAAAGATTATAGGCTTCAACATATAAATCATTTACCAAAATTCAATATTTTTGTAGGGTTAACACATAGATTTTGAGAAAATTTCAAAAATATGACAACATTGTTTTAATGCATAGTTGCATCCTGCACTAACATATGATGATGTTGAACGAGGTTTTGAGCCTTTGTTACCTCCGTTTTCAAGAAAATAGCGATTTAATAGTGGTTATTCCAATCGATTTAGGTGTATTTTGAAGTTTTACTAAATTATATGATAAAAAATTATAATGATTCCCATATACCATGAAAGAGAGTTAAGCATACATTAATACAAATGTAGAATGTGGTTAGAAATTTTAAAACAACACTAAAGATTATAGGCTTCAACATATAAATCATTTACCAAAATTCAATATTTTTGTAGGGGTTAACACATAGATTTTGAGAAAATTTTAAAAAATATGACAATATTGTTTTAATGCATAGTTGCATCCTGAACAAACATATGATGATGTTGAACGAGGTTTTGAGCCTTTGTTACCTCCGGTTTTTCAAGAAAATAGCGATTTAATAGTGTTTATTCCACCGATTTAGGGAGTATAAAGAAGTTTTACTAAATTAATTGATAAAAAATTATAATGATTCCCATATACAAAGAAAGAGAGTTTAGCATACATTAAAAGAAATGTAGAATGTGGTTAGAAATTTTAAAACAACACTAAAAATTATAGGCTTCAATATATAAAGCATTTACCCAAATTCAATATTTTTGTAGTGGTTACTACATAGATTTTGAGAAAATTTCAAAAACTATGAAAATATTGTTTTAATGCATAGTTGCATCTTGCACTAACATATGATGATGTTGAAAGAGGTTTGGAGCCGTTGCCGCCTCCGTTTTTCAAGAAAAGAGTGATTTAATAGTGCTTATTCCACCGATTTTGGGAGTAATATGAAGTTTTACAAAATTAATTGATAAAAAATTATAATGATTCTTATATACCATGAAAGAGAGTTTAGCATACATTCATACAAATGTAGAATGTGGTTAAAAATTTTAAAACAACACTAAAGATTATAGGCTTCAATATATAAAGTATTTACCAAAATTCAATATTTTGTAGGGGAACACATAGATTTTGAGAAAATTTCATAAAATATGAAAATATTGTTTTAATGCATAGTTGCATCCTGCACAAACATATGATGATGTTGAAAGAGGTTTTCAGCCTTTGTTGTCTCCGTTTTTCAAAAAAATAGTGATTTAATGGTGGTTATTCCTCGATTTAAAGAGTATTAGGAAATTTTACTAAATTAATTGATAAAAATTATAATGATTCCCACATACCATGAAAGAGAGTTTAGAATACATTAATACAAATATAGAATGTGGTTAGAAATTTTAAAACAACACTAAAGATTATAGGCTTCAATATATAAAGCATTTACCAAAATTCAATATTTTTGTAGGGTTAGCACATATATTTTGAGAAAATTTTCAAAAATATGGTAATATTGTTTTAATGCATAGTTGCATCCTGCACTAACATATGATGATGTTGAAGAGGTTTTCAGCTTTTGTTGTCTCCGTTTTTCAAGAAAATATCGATTTATAGTGGTTATTCCTCATTTAAGGAGTATTATGAAGTTTTACTAAATTAATTGATAAAAATTATAATGGTTCCATATACCATGAAATAGAGTTTAGCATACATTAATACAAACGTAGAATGTGGTCCGAAATTTTAAAACAACACTAAAGATCTTAGGCTTCAATATATAAAGAATTTACCAAAATTCAATATTTTTGTAGGGTTTTAAAACATAGATTTTGAGAAAATTTCAAAAATATGAAAATATTTTTTTAATGCATAGTTGCATCCTGCACTAACATATGATGATGTTGAACGAGGTTTTGAGCCTTTGTTACCTCCGTTTTTCAAGAAAATAGCGATTTAATAGTGGTTATTCCACCGATTTAGGGTGTATTTTGAAGTTTTACTAAATTATATGATAAAAAATTATAATGATTCCCATATACCATGAAAGAGAGTTAAGCATACATTAATACAAATGTAGAATGTGGTTAGAAATTTTAAAACAACACTAAAGATTATAGGCTTCAACATATAAATCATTTACCAAAATTCAATATTTTTGTAGGGGTTAACACATAGATTTTGAGAAAATTTCAAAAATATGACAATATTGTTTTAATGCATAGTTGCATCCTGCACAAACATATGATGATGTTGAAAGAGGTTTTCAGCCTTTGTTGTCTCCGTTTTTCAAAAAAATAGTGATTTAATGGTGGTTATTCCTCGATTTAAAGAGTATTAGGAAATTTTACTAAATTAATTGATAAAAATTATAATGATTCCCATATACCATGAAAGAGAGTTTAGAATACATTAATACAAATGTAGAATGTGGTTAGAAATTTTAAAACAACACTAAAGATCTTAGGCTTCAATATATAAAGAATTTACCAAAATTCAATATTTTTGTAGGGGTTAACACATAGATTTTGAGAAAATTTCAAAAATATGAAAATATTGTTTTAATGCATAGTTGCATCCTGCACTAACATATGATGATGTTGAAAGAGGTTTTGAGCCTTTGTTACCTCCGTTTTTCAAGAAAATAGCGATTTAATGGTGGTTATTCCTCGATTTAAAGAGTATTAGGAAATTTTACTAAATTAATTGATAAAAATTATAATGATTCCCACATACCATGAAAGAGAGTTTAGAATACATTAATACAAATATAGAATGTGGTTAGAAATTTTAAAACAACACTAAAGATTATAGGCTTCAATATATAAGGCATTTACCAAAATTCAATATTTTTGTAGGGGTTAGCACATATATTTTGAGAAATTTTCAAAAAATATGGTAATATTGCTTTAATGCATAGTTGCATCATGCACTAACATATGATGATGTTGAAGAGGTTTTCAGCTTTTGTTGTCTCCGTTTTTCAAGAAAATATCGATTTATAGTGGTTATTCCTCGATTTAAGGAGTATTATGAAGTTTTACTAAATTAATTGATAAAAAATTATAATGGTTCCCATATACCATGAAATAGAGTTTAGCATACATTAATACAAACGTAGAATGTGGTCCGAAATTTTAAAACAACACTAAAGATCTTAGGCTTCAATATATAAAGAATTTACCAAAATTCAATATTTTTGTAGGGTTTTAAAACATAGATTTTGAGAAAATTTCAAAAAATATGAAAATATTTTTTTAATGCATAGTTGCATCCTGCACTAACATATGATGATGTTGAAAGAGATTTGGAGCCAATGCTGCCTTCGTTTTTCAAGAAAATCGCGATTTAATAGTGGTTATTCCACCGATTTAGGGAGTATTTTGAAGTTTTACTAAATTATATGATAAAAAATTATAATGACTCCCATATACCATGAAAGAGAGTTAAGCATACATTAATACAAATGTAGAATGTGGTTAGAAATTTTAAAACAACACTAAAGATTATAGGCTTCAACATATAAATCATTTACCAAAATTCAATATTTTTGTAGGGGTTAACACATAGATTTTGAGAAAATTTCAAAAAATATGACAATATTGTTTTAATGCATAGTTGCATCCTGCACTAACATATGATGATGGTGAAAGAGGTTTTCAGCATTTGTTGTCTCCGTTTTTCAAGAAAATAGCGATTTAATGGTGGTTATTCCTCTATTTAAGGAGTATTATTAAGTTTTACTAAATTAATTGATAAAAAATTATAATGATTCCCATATACCATGAAAGAGAGTTTAGAATACATTAATACAAATGTAGAATGTGGTCAGAAATTTTAAAACAACACTAAAGATCTTAGGCTTCAGTATATAAAGAATTTACTAAAATTCAATACTTTTGTAGGGGTTAACACATTGATTTTGAGAAAATTTCAAAAAATATGAAATATTGTTTTAATGCATAGTTGCATCCTGCACTAACATTTGATGATGTTGAAAGAGGTTTTGAGCCTTTGTTACCTCCGTTTTTCAAGAAAATAGCGATTTAATGGTGGTTATTCCTCGATTTAAGGAGTATTATTAAGTTTTACTAAATTAATTGAAAAAAAATTATAATTATTCTTATATACCTTGAAATAGAGTTTAGCATACATTCATACAAATGTATAATGTGGTTAAATTTTTTAAAACAACACTAAAGATTATAGGCTTCAACATATAAATCATTTACCAAAATTCAATATTTTTGTAGGGGTTAACAGATAGATTTTGAGAAACAAAATATGACAATATTGTTTTAATGCATAGTTGCATCCTGCACTAACATATGATGATGGTGAAAGAGGTTTTCAGCCTTTGTTGTCTCCGTTTTTCAAGAAAATAGCGATTTAATGTTGGTTATTCCATCGATTTAGTGAGTATTATGAAGTTTAACTAAATTAATTGATAAAAAATTATAATGATTCCCATATACAAAGAAAGAGAGTTTAGCATACATTAATACAAATGTAGAATGTGTTCCAAAATTTTAAAACAACACTAAAGAACTTAAGCTTCAGTGTATAAAGAATTTACCAAAATTTAATACTTTTGTAGGTGGTTAACACATAGATTTTGAGAAAATTTCAAAAGCTATGAAAATATTGTTTTAATGCATAGTTGCATCCTGCACTAACATATGATGATGCTGAAAGAGGTTTGGAGCCATTGCTGCCTCCGTTTTTCAAGAAAACAGCGATTTAATAGTAGTTATTCCACCGATTTAGGGAGTATTATAAAGTTTTACTAAATTAATTGATAAAAATTTATAATGATTCTTATTTACCATGAAAGATAGATAAGTATACATTAATACAAATGTAGAAAGTGTTTAGAAATTTTAAAACAACACTAAAGATAATAGGCTTCAATACAAAAGCATTTACCAAAATTCAAAATTTTTGAAGGGGTTAACACATATATTTTGAGAAAATTTCAAAAAATATGACAATATTGTTTTAATGCATAGTTGCATCCTGCACTAACATATGATGATGTTGAAAGAGGTTTTCAGCCTTTGTTGTCTCCGTTTTTCAAGAAAATAGCGATTTTATAGTGGTTGTTCCTCGATTTAAGGAGTATTATGAAGTTTTACTAAATTAATTGATAAAAATTTATAATGGTTCCCATATACCATGAAATAGAGTTTAGCATACATTAATACAAACGTAGAATGTGTTCAAATTTTTTAAAACAACACGAAAGAACTTAGGCTTCAGTATATAAAGAATTTACCAAAATTCAATACTTTTGTAGGGGTTAACACATAGATTTTGAGAAAATTTCAAAAGCTATGAAAATATTGGTTTAATGCATAGTTGCATCTTGCACTAACATATGATGATGTTGAATGAGGTTTGGAGCCATTGCTGACTCCGTTTTTCAAGAAAATAGCGATTTAATAGTAGTTATTCCACCGATTTTGGGAGTATTATGAAGTTTTACTAAATTAATTGATAAAAAATTATAATGATTCTTATTTACCATGAAAGAGAGTTTAGCATACATTAATGCAAATGTAGAAAGTGGTTAGAAATTGTAAAACAACACTAAAGATAATAGGCTTCAATACAAAAGCATTTACCAAAATTCAATATTTTTCAAGGGGTTAACACATATATTTTGAGAAAACTTCAAAAAATATGACAATATTGTTTTAATGCATAGTTGCATCCTGCACTAACATATGATGATGTTGAAAGAGGTTTTCAGCCTTTGTTGTCTCTGTTTTTCATGAAAATAGCGATTTTATAGTGGTAATTCCTCGAATTAAGGAGTATTATGAAGAATTACTAAACTAATTGATAAAAAATTATAATGGTTCCCATATACCATGAAATAGAGTTTAGCATACATTAAAACAAACGTAGAATGTGGGCCGAAATTTTAAAACAACACTAAAAATCTTAGGCTTCAATATATAAAGAATTTACTAAAATTCAATACTTTTGTAGGGGGTTAACACATAGATTTTGAGAAAATTTCGAAAGCTATGAAAATATTATTTTAATGCATAGTTGCATCCTGCATTAACATATGATGATGTTGAAAGAAGTTTGGAGCCATTGCTGCCTCCGTTTTTCCAGAAAATAGCGATTTAATAGTAGTTATTCCACCGATTTTGGGAGTATTATGAAGTTTTATTAAATTAATTGATAAAAAATTATAATGATTCTTATTTACCATGAAAGAGAGTTTAGCATACATTAATACAAATGTAGAAAGTGGTTAGAAATTTTAAAACAACACTAAAGATAATAGGCTTCAATATATAAAGCATTTACCAAAATTCAATATTTTTGAAGGGGTTAACACATAGATTTTGAGAAAATTTCAAAAAATATGACAATATTGTTTTAATGCATAGTTGCATCCTGCACTAACATATGATGATGTTGAAAGAGGTTTTCGGCCTTTGTTGTCTCCGTTTTTCAAGAAAATAGCGATTTTATAGTAGTTATTCCTCGATTTAAAGAGTATTATGAAGTTTTACTAAATTAATTGTTAAAAAATTATAATGGTTCCCATATACCATGAAAGAGAGTGTAGCATACATTAATACAAACGTAGAATGTGTTCAGAAATTTGAAAACAACACTAAAGAACTTAAGCTTCAGTATATAAAGAATTTACCAAAATTCAATACTTTTGTAGGGGTTAACATAGATTTTGAGAAAATTTCAAAAGCTATGAAAATATTGTTTTAATGCATAGTTGCATCCTGCACTAACATATGATGATGTTGAAACAGGTTTGGAGCCATTGCTGCCTCCGTTTTTCAAGAAAATAGCGATTTAATAGTAGTTATTCTACAGATTTAGGGAGTATTATGATGTTTTACTAAATTAATTGATAAAAATTTATAATGATTCTTATTTACCATGAAAGAGTGTTTAGTATACATTAATACAAATGTAGAAAGTGGTTAGAAATTTTAAAACAACACTAAAGATAATAGGCTTCAATACAAAAGCATTTACCCAAATTCAATATTTTTGAAGGGGTTAACACATATATTTTGAGAAAATTTCAAAAAATATGACAATATTGTTTTAATGCATAGTTGCATCATGCACTAACATATGATGATGTTGAAAGAGGTTTTCAGCCTTTGTTGTCTCTGTTTTTCAAGAAAATAGCAATTTTATAGTGGTTATTCCTCGAATTAAGGAGTATTATGAAGTTTTACTAAATTAATTGATAAAAAATTATAATGGTTCCCATATACCATGAAATAGAGTTTAGCATACATTAATACAAACGTAGAATGTGTTCAGAAATTTTAAAACAACACTAAAGAACTTAGGCTTCAGTATATAAAGAATTTACCAAAATTCAATACTTTTGTAGGGGTTAGTTAACACATAGATTTTGAGAAAATTTCAAAAGCTATGAAAATATTGTTTTAATGCATAGTTGCATCCTGCGGTAACATATGATGATGTTGAAAGAGGTTTGGAGCCATTGCTGCCTCTTTGTTTCAAGAAAATAGCAATTTAATAGAAGTTATTCCACCGATTTTGGGAGTATTATGAAGTTTTATTAAATTAATTGATAAAAAATTATAATGATTCTTATTTACCATGAAAAAAGTTTAGCATACATTCATACAAATGTATAATGTGGTTAAATTTTTTTTAAAACAACACTAAAGATTATAGGCTTCAATATATAAAGTATTTACCAAAATTCAATATTTTTGTAGGAGTTAACAGATAGATTTTGAGAAATTTTCAAAAAATACGGCAATATTGTTTTAATGCATAGTTGCATCATGCACTAACATATGATGATGTTGAAAGAGGTTTTCACCCTTTTTTGTCTCCGTTTTTCAAGAAAATAGCGATTTTATAGAAGTTATTCCTCGATTTAAGGAGTATTATGAAGTTTTACTAAATTAATTGATAAAAATTATAATGGTTACCATATACCATGAAATAGAGTTTAACATACATTAATACAAACGTAGAATGTGGTCCGAAATTTTAAAACAACACTAAAGATCTAAGGCTTCAGTATATAAAGAATTTACCAAAATTCAATTTTTTGTAGGGGTTAACACATAGATTTTGAGAAAATTTCAAAAAATAAGGCAATATTGTTTTAATGCATAGTTGCATCCTGCACTAACATATGATGATGTTGAAAGAGATTTTCAGCCTTTGTTATCTCCGTTTTTCAAGAAAATAGCAATTTTATAGTAGTTATTCCTCGATTTAAGGAGTATTATGAAGTTTTACTAAATTAATTGATAAAAAATTATAATGGTTCCCATATACCATGAAATAGAGTTTATCAAACATTAATACAAACGTAGAATGTGGTCCGAAATTTTAAAACAACACTAAAGATCTCAGGCTTCAGTATATAAAGAATTTACCAAAATTCAATAATTTTGTAGAGGTTAACACATTGATTTTGAGAAAATTTCAAAAAATATAAAAATATTGTTTTAATGCATAGTTGCATCTTGCACTAACATATGATGATGTTGAAAGAGGTTTTCAGCCTTTGTTGGCTCCGTTTTTCAAGAAAATAGCGATTTTATAGTGGTTATTCCTCGATTTAAAGAGTATTATGAAGTTTTACTAAATTAATTGATAAAAAATTATAATGGTTCCCCTATACCATGAAAGAGAGTTTAGCATACATTAATACAAACGTTGAATGTGTTCCGAAATTTTAAAACAACACTAAAGAACTTAAGCTTCAGTATATAAAGAATTTACTAAAATTCAATACTTTTGTAGTGGTTAACACATAGATTTTGAGAAAATTTCAAAAGCTATGAAAATATTGTTTTATTGCATAGTTGCATCCTGCACTAACATATGATGATGTTGAAAGAGGTTTGGAGCCATTGCTGCCTCCGTTTTTCAAGAAAACAGCGATTTAATAGTAGTTATTCCACCGATTTAGGGAGTATTATAAAGTTTTACTAAATTAATTGATAAAAATTTATAATGATTCTTATTTACCATGAAAGAGAGTTTAGTATACATTAATACAAATGTAGAAAGTGTTTAGAAATTCTAAAACAATACTAAAGATAATAGGCTTCAATACAAAAGCATTTACCAAAATTCAAAATTTTCGAAGGGGTTAACACATATATTTTGAGAAAATTTCAAAAAATATGACAATATTGTTTTAATGCATAGTTGCATCCTGCACTAACATATGATGATGTTGAAAGAGGTTTTCAGCCTTTGTTGTCTCCGTTTTTCAAGAAAATAGCGATTTTATAGTGGTTATTACTCGATTTAAGGAGTATTATGAAGTTTTACTAAATTAATTGATAAAAAATTATAATGGTTCCCATATACCATGAAAGAGAGTTTAGCATACATTAATACAAACGTTGAATGTGTTCCGAAATTTTAAAACAACACTAAAGAACTTAAGCTTCAGTATATAAAGAATTTACCAAAATTTAATACTTTTGTAGGTGGTTAACACATAGATTTTGAGAAAATTTCAAAAGCTATGAAAATATTGTTTTATTGCATAGTTGCATCCTGCACTAACATATGATGATGTTGAAAGAGGTTTGGAGCCATTGCTGCCTCCGTTTTTCAAGAAAACAACGATTTAATAGTAGTTATTCCACCGATTTAGGGAGTATTATAAAGTTTTACTAAATTAATTGATAAAAATTTATAATGATTCTTATTTACCATGAAAGAGAGTTTATTATACATTAATACAAATGTAGAAAGTGTTTAGAAATTTTAAAACAACACTAAAGATAATAGGCTTCAATACAAAAGCATTTACCAAATTCAAAATTTTTGAAGGGGTTAACACATATATTTTGAGAAAATTTCAAAAAATATGACAATATTGTTTTAATGCATAGTTGCATCCTGCACTAACATATGATGATGTTGAAAGAGGTTTTCAGCCTTTGTTGTCTCCGTTTTTCAAGAAAATAGCGATTTTATAGTGGTTATTCCTAGATTTAAGGAGTATTATGAAGTTTTACTAAATTAATTGATAAAAATTTATAATGGTTCCCATATACCATGAAATAGAGTTTAGCATACATTAATACAAACGTAGAATGTGGTCAAAATTTTTAAAACAACACGAAAGAACTTAGGCTTCAGTATATAAAGAATTTACCAAAATTCAATACTTTTGTAGGGGTTAACACATAGATTTTGAGAAAATTTCAAAAGCTATGAAAATATTGGTTTAATGCATAGTTGTATCCTGCACTAACATATGATGATGTTGAATGAGGTTTGGAGCCATTGCTGACTCCGTTTTTCAAGAAAATAGCGATTTAATAGTAGTTATTCCACCGATTTTGGGAGTATTATGAAGTTTTACTAAATTAATTGATAAAAAATTATAATGATTCTTATATACCATGAAATAGAGTTTAGCATACATTAATACAAATGTAAAATGTGTTTAGAAATTTTAGAACAACACTAAAGATAATAGGCTTCGATATATAAAGAATTTACCAAAATTCAATACTTTTGTAGGGGTTGTTAACACATAGATTTTGAGAAAATTTCAAAAAATATGGCAATATTTTTTTAATGCATAGTTGCCTCCTGCACCAACATATGATGATGTTGAAAGGGGTTTTCAGCCTTTGTTGTCTACGTTTTCAAGAAAATAGCGATTTTATAGTGGTTATTCCTCGATTTAAGGAGTATTATGAAGTTTTACTAAATTAATTGATAAAAATTTATAATGGTTCCCATATACCATGAATTAGAGTTTAGCATACATTAATACAAACGTAGAATGTGGTCAGAAATTTTAAAACAACACTAAAGATCTTAGGCTTCCGTATATAAAGAATTTACCAAAATTCAATACTTTTGTAGGGGTTGTTAACACATTGATTTTGAGAAAATTTCAAAAAATATGAAATATTGTTTTAATGCATAGTTGCATCCTGCACTAACATTTGATGACGTTGAAAGAGGTTTTCAGCCTTTGTTGTCTCCGTTCTTCAAGAAAATAGCGATTTAATAGTAGTTATTCCACCGATTTAGGGATTATTATTAAGTTTTACTAAATTAATTGATAAAAAATTATAATGATTCTTATATACCATGAAATAGAGTTTAGTATACATTCATACAAATGTATAATGTGGTTAAAATTTTTAAAACAACACTAAAGATTATAGGCTTCAATATATAAAGTATTTACCAAAATTCAATATTTCTGTAGGGGTTAACAGATATATTTTGAGAAAATTTCAAAAAATATGGCAATATTTTTTTAAAGCATAGTTGCATCCTGCACTAACATATGATGATATTGAAAGAGGTTTTCAGCCTTTGTTGTCTCCGTTTTTCAAGAAAATAGCGATTTTATAGTGGTTATTACTCGATTTAAGGAGTATTATGAAGTTTTACGAAGTTTTACTAAATTAATTAATAAAAAATTATAATGATTCCTATATACTATGAAAGAGAGTTTAGAATACATTAATACAAACGTAGAATGTGGTTAGAAATTTTAAAACAACACTAAAGATTATAGGCTTCAATATATAAAGCATTTGCCAAAATTCAATATTTTTGTAGAGGTTAACACGTAGATTTTGAAAAAATTTCAAAAAATATGGCAATATTGTTTTAATGCATAGTTGCATCCTGCACTAACATATGGTGATGTTGAAAGATGTTTTCAGCATTTGTTGTCTCTGTTTTTCAAGAAAATAGTGATTTTATAGCGGTTATTCCTCGATTTAAGGAGTATTATGAAGTTTTACTAAATTAATTGACAAAAATTATAATGGTTCCCATATACCAAGAAAGAGAGTTTAGCATACATTAATACAAATGTAGAATGTGGTTAGAAATTTTAAAACAACACTAAAGATAATAGGCTTCAGTATATAAAACAACACATAGATTTTGAAAAAAAATCAAAAAATATGGCAATATTGTTTTAATGCATAGTTGCATCCTGCACTAACATATGATGATGTTGAAAGAGGTTTTCAGCCTTTGTTGCCTCCGTTTTTCAAGAAAATAGCGATTACAGTGGTTATTCTTCGATTTAAGGAGTATTATGAAGTTTTACTAAATTAATTGATAAAAAATTATAATAGTTCCCATATACCATGAAATAGAGTTTAGCATACATTAATATAAACGTAGAATGTGGTCAGAAATTTTAAAACAACGCTAAAGATCTTAGGATTCAGTATATAAATAATTTACCAAAATTCAATACTTTTGTAGGGGTTAACACATTGATTTTGAGAAAATTTCAAAAAATATGAAATATTGTTTAAATGCATAGTTGCATCCTGCACTAACATTTGATGATGTTGAAAGAGGTTTTCAGCCTTTGTTGTCTCCGTTTTTCAAGAAAATAGCGATTTTATAGTGGTTGTTCCTCGATTTAAGGAGTATTATGAAGTTTTACTAAATTAATTGATAAAAATTTATAATGGTTCCCATATACCATGAAATAGAGTTTAGCATACATTAATACAAACGTAGTATGTGTTCAGAAATTTTAAAACAACACTAAAGAACTTAGGCTTCAGTATATAAAGAATTTACCAAAATTCAATACTTTTGTAGGGGTTAACACATTGATTTTGAGAAAATTTCAAAAAATATGAAATATTGTTTAAATGCATAGTTGCATCCTGCACTAACATTTGATGATGTTGAAAGAGGTTTTCAGCCTTTGTTGTCTCCGTTTTTCAAGAAAATAGCGATTTTATAGTGGTTGTTCCTCGATTTAAGGAGTATTATGAAGTTTTACTAAATTAATTGATAAAAATTTATAATGGTTCCCATATACCATGAAATAGAGTTTAGCATACATTAATACAAACGTAGTATGTGTTCAGAAATTTTAAAACAACACTAAAGAACTTAGGCTTCAGTATATAAAGAATTTACCAAAATTCAATACTTTTGTAGGGGTTAACAAATAGATTTTGAGAAAATTTAAAAAAATATGACAATATTTTTTTAAAGAATAGTTGCATCCTGCACTAACATATGATGATGTTGAAAGAGATTTTCAGCCTTTGTTGTCTCCGTTTTCAAGAAAATAGCGATTTTATAGTGGTTATTACTCGATTTAAGGAGTATTATGAAGTTTTACTAAATTAATTAATAAAAAATTATAATGATTCCTATATACCATGAAAGAGAGTTTAGAATACATTAGTACAAACGTAGAATGTGGTTAGAAATTTTAAAACAACACTAAAGATTATAGGCTTCAATATATAAAGCATTTGCCAAAATTCAATATTTTTTTAGAGGTTAACACATAGATTTTGAAAAAAATTCAAAAAATATGGCAATATTGTTTTAATGCATAGTTGCATCCTGCACTAACATATGGTGATATTGAAAGAGGTTTTCAGCCTCTGTTGTCTCTGTTTTTCAAGAAAATAGCGATTTTATAGCGGTTATTCCTCGATTTAAGAAGTATTATGAAGTTTTACTAAATTAATTGATAAAAAATTATAATGGTTCCCATATACCATGAAATAGAGTTTAGCATACATTAATACAAACTTAAAACGTAGAATGTGGTCAGAAATTTTAAAACAACACTAAAGATCTTAGGCTTCAGTATATAAAGAATTTACCAAAATTCAATACTTTTGAAGGGTTAACACATAGATTTTGAGAAAATTTCAACAAAGATGAAAATATTGTTTTAATGCATAGTTGCATCCTGCACTAACATATGATGATGTTGAAAGAGGTTTGGAGCCATTACTGCCACCGTTTTTCTAGAAAATAGCGATTTAATAGTAGTTATTCCATCGATTTATGGAGTATTATGAAGTTTTACTAAATTAATTGATAAAAAATTATAATGATTCTTATATACCATGAAATAGAGTTTAGCACACATTAATACAAATGTAAAATGTGTTTAGAAATTTTAGAACAACACTAAAGATAATAGGCTTCAATATATAAAGAATTTACCAAAATTCAATACTTTTGTAGGGGTTAACACATAGATTTTGAAAAATTTTCAAAAAAATATGGCAATATTTAATTAAAGCATAGTTGCATCCAGCACTAACATATGATGATGTTGAAAGAGGTTTTCAGCCTTTACTGTCTCCGTTTTTCAAGAAAATAGCGATTTTATAGTGGTTATTCCTCGATTTATGGAGTATTATGAAGTTTTACTAAATTAATTGACAAAAATTATAATGGTTCCCATATACCAAGAAAGAGAGTTTAGCATACATTAATACAAATGTAGAACTTGGTTAGAAATTTTAAAACAACACTAAAGATAATAGGTTTCAGTATATAAAGCATTTACCAAAATTCAATATTTTTGAAGAGGTTAACACATAGATTTTGAAAAAATTTCAAAAAATATGGCAATATTGTTTTAATGCATAGTTGCATCCTTCACTAACATATGATGATGTTGAAAGAGGTTTTCAGCCTTTGTTGTCTCTGTTTTTCAAGAAAATAGCGATTTTATAGTGGTTATTCTTCGATTTAAGGAGTATTATGAAGTTTTACTAAATTAATTGATAAAAAATTATAATGGTTCCCATATACCATGAAATAGAGTTTAGCATACATTAACACAAACGTAGAATGTGGTCAGAAATTTTAAAACAACACTAAAGATTATAGGCTTCAATATATAAAGAATTTACCAAAATTCAATACTTTTGTAAACACATAGATTTTGAGAAAATTTCAAAAAATATGGCAATATTTTTTTAATGCATAGTTGCATCCTGCACTAACATATGATGATGTTGAAAGAGGTTTTCAGCCTTTGTTGTCTCCGTTTTTCAAGAAAATAGCGATTTTATAGTGATTATTCCTCGATTTAAGGAGTATTATGAAGTTTTACTAAATTAATTGATAAAAAATTATAATGGCTCCCATACACCAAGAAAGAGAGTTTAGCATACATTAATACAAATGTAGAATGTGGTTAGAAATTTTAAAACAACACTAAAGATAATAGGCTTCAGTATATAAAGCATTTACCCAAATTCAATATTTTTGTTGGGGTTAACACATAGATTTTGAAAAAATTTCAAAAAATATGGCAATATTGTTTTAATGCATAGTTGCATCCTGCACTAACATATGATGATGTTGAAAGAGGTTTTCAGCCTTTGTTGTCTCCGTTTTTCAAGAAAATAGCATTTTATAGTGGTTATTCCCATTTAGGAGTATTATGAAGTTTTACTAAATTAATTGATAAAAAATTATAATGGTTCCCATATACCATGAAATAGAGTTTAGCATACATTAATATAAACGTAGAATGTGGTCAGAAATTTTAAAACAACACTAAAGATCTTAGGCTTCAGTATATAAAGAATTTACCAAAATTCAATACTTTTGTAAGGGTTAACACATTGATTTTGAGAAAATTTCAAAAAATATGAAATATTGTTTTAATGCATAGTTGCATCCTGCACTAACATTTGATGATGTTGAAAGAGGTTTTCAGCTTTTGTTGTCTCCGTTCTTCAAGAAAATAGCGATTTAATAGTAATTATTCCACCGATTTAGGGAGTATTATTAAGTTTTACTAGATTAATTGATAAAAAATTATAATGATTCTTATATACCATGAAATAGAGTTTAGCATACATTCATACAAATGTATATTGTGGTTAAAATTTTTAAAACAACACTAAATATTATAGGCTTCAATATATAAAGTATTTACCAAAATTCAATATTTTTGTAGGGGTTAACAGATAGATTTTGAGAAAATTTCAAAAAATATGGGAATATTTTTTTAATGCATAGTTGCATCCTGCACTAACATACGATGATGCTGAAAGAGGTTTTCAGCATTTGTGGTCTCCGTTTTTCAAGAAAATAACGATTTTATAGTGGTTATTACTCGATTTAGGGAGTATTATGAAGTTTTACTAAATTAATTAATAAAAAATTATAATGATTCCTATTACCATGAAAGAGAGTTTAGAATACACTAATACAAACGTAGAATGTGGTTAGAAATTTTAAAACAACACTAAAGATTATAGGCTTCAATATATAAAGCATTTGCCAAAATTCAATAATTTTGTTGGGGTTAACACATAGATTTTGAAAAAAATTCAAAAAATAAGGCAATATGTTTTAATGCATAGTTGCATCCTGCACTAACATATGGTGATGTTGAAAGAGGTTTTCAGCCTTTGTTGTCTCCGTTTTTCAAGAAAATAACAATTTTATAGTGGTTATTACTCGATTTAAGGAGTATTATGAAGTTTTACTAAATTAATTAATAAAAAATTATAATGATTCTTATATACCATGAAAGAGAGTTTAGAATACATTAATACAAACGTAGAATGTGGTTAGAAATTTTAAAACAACACTAAAGATTATAGGCTTCAATATATAAAGAATTTACCAAAATTCAATACTTTTGTAAACACATAGATTTTGAGAAAATTTCAAAAAATATGGCAATATTTTTTTAATGCATAGTTGCATCCTACACTAACATATGATGATGTTGAAAGAGGTTTTCAGCCTTTGTTGCCTCCGCTTTTCAAGAAAATAGCGATTTTATAGTGGTTATTCCCATTTATGGAGTATTATGAAGTTTTACTAAATTAATTGACTAATGGTTCCCATATACCAAGAAAGAGAGTTTAGCATACATTAATACAAATGTAGAATGTGGTTAGAAATTTTAAAACAACACTAAAGATAATAGGCTTCAAGATATAAAGCATTTACCAAAATTCAATATTTTTGTAGGGGTTAACACATAGATTTTGAAAAAATTTCAAAAAATATGGCAATATTGTTTTAATGCATAGTTGCATCCTTCACTAACATATGATGATGTTGAAAGAGGTTTTCAGCCTTTGTTGTCTCTGTTTTTCAAGAAAATAGCGATTTTATAGTGGTTATTCTTCGATTTAAGGAGTATTATGAAGTTTTACTAAATTAATTGATAAAAAATTATAATGGTTCCCATATACCATGAAATAGAGTTTAGCATACATTAACACAAACGTAGAATGTGGTCAGAAATTTTAAAACAACACTAAAGATTATAGGCTTCAATATATAAAGAATTTACCAAAATTCAATACTTTTGTAAACACATAGATTTTGAGAAAATTTCAAAAAATATGGCAATATTTTTTTAATGCATAGTTGCATCCTGCACTAACATATGATGATGTTGAAAGAGGTTTTCAGCCTTTGTTGTCTCCTTTTCAAGAAAATAGCGATTTTATAGTGGTTATTCCCATTTAAGAAGTATTATGAAGTTTTACTAAATTAATTGATAAAAATTATAATGGTTCCCATATACCAAGAAAGAGAGTTTAGCATACATTAATACAAATGTAGAATGTGGTTAGAAATTTTAAAACAACACTAAAGATAATAGGCTTCAATATATAAAGCATTTACCAAAATTCAATATTTTTGTGGGTTAACACATAGATTTTGAAAAATTCAAAAATATGGCAATATTGTTTTAATGCATAGTTGCATCCTGCACTAACATATGATGATGTTGAAAGAGGTTTTCAGCCTTTGTTGTCTCCGTTTTTAAAGAAGATAGCGATTTTAGAGTGGTTATTCCTCGATTTAAGGAGTATTATGAAGTTTTACTAAATTAATTGATAAAAAATTATAATGGTTCCCATATACCATGAAATAGAGTTTAGCATACATTAATATAAACGTAGAATGTGGTCAGAAATTTTAAAACAACACTAAAGATCTTAGGCTTCAAGATATAAAGAATTTACCAAAATTCAATACTTTTGTAGGGTTAACACATAGATTTTGAGAAAATTTCAAAAATATGAAATATTGTTTTAATGCATAGTTGCATCCTGCACTAACATTTGATGATGTTGAAAGAGGTTTTCAGCTTTTGTTGTCTCCGTTCTTCAAGAAAATAGCGATTTAATAGTAATTATTCCACCGATTTAGGGAGTATTATTAAGTTTTACTAGATTAATTGATAAAAATTATAATGATTCTTATATACCATGAAATAGAGTTTAGCATACATTCATACAAATGTATATTGTGGTTAAAATTTTAAAACAACACTAAAGATTATAGGCTTCAATATATAAAGTATTTACCAAAATTCAATATTTTTGTAGGTTAACACATAGATTTTGAGAAAATTTCAAAAATATGGGAATATTTTTTAATGCATAGTTGCATCCTGCACTAACATATGATGATGCTGAAAGAGGTTTTCAGCATTTGTGGTCTCCGCTTTTCAAGAAAATAGCGATTTAATAGTGGTTATTCCTCGATTTAGGAGTATTATGAAGTTTTACTAAATTAATTAATAAAAATTATAATGATTCCTATTACCATGAAAGAGAGTTTAGAATACACTAATACAAACGTAGAATGTGGTTAGAAATTTTAAAACAACACTAAAGATTATAGGCTTCAATATATAAAGCATTTGCCAAAATTCAATAATTTTGTTGGGGTTAACACATAGATTTTGAAAAAATTCAAAAAATATGGCAATATTTTTTAATGCATAGTTGCATCCTGCACTAACATATGATGATGTTGAAAGAGGTTTTCAGCCTTTGTTGTCTCCGCTTTTCAAGAAAATAACAATTTTATAGTGGTTATTACTCGATTTAAGGAGTATTATGAAGTTTTACTAAATTAATTAATAAAAAATTATAATGATTCTTATATACCATGAAAGAGAGTTTAGAATACATTAATACAAACGTAGAATGTGGTTAGAAATTTTAAAACAACACTAAAGATTATAGGCTTCAATATATAAAGAATTTACCAAAATTCAATACTTTTGTAAACACATAGATTTTGAGAAAATTTCAAAAAATATGGCAATATTTTTTTAATGCATAGTTGCATCCTACACTAACATATGATGATGTTGAAAGAGGTTTTCAGCCTTTGTTGTCTCCGTTTTTCAAGAAAATAGCGATTTTATAGTGGTTATTCCTCGATTTAAGGAGTATTATGAAGTTTTACTAAATTAATTGATAAAAATTATAATGGTTCCCATATACCAAGAAAGAGAGTTTATCATACATTAATACAAATGTAGAATGTGGTTAGAAATTTTAAAACAACACTAAAGATAATAGGCTTCAGTATATAAAGCATTTACCAAAATTCAATATTTTTGTAGGGGTTAACACATAGATTTTGAAAAAATTCAAAAAATATGAAATATTGTTTTAATGCATAGTTGCATCCTGCACTAACATTTGATGATGTTGAAAGAGGTTTTCAGCCTTTGTTGTCTCCGTTCTTCAAGAAAATAGCGATTTAATAGTGGTTATTCCTCGATTTAAGAAGTATTATGAAGTTTTACTAAATTAAGTGATAAAAATTATAATGGTTCCCATATACCAACAAAGAGAGTTTAGCATACATTAATACAAATGTAGAATGTGGTTAGAAATTTTAAAACAACACTAAAGATAATAGGCTTCAATATATAAAGCATTTACCAAAATTTAATATTTTTGTAGGGGTTAACACATAGATTTTGAAAAAAATTCAAAAAATATAGCAATATTGTTTTAATGCATAGTTGCATCCTGCACTAACATATGATGATGTTGAAAGAGGTTTTCAGCCTTTGTTGTCTCCGTTTTTCAAGAAAATAGCGATTTTATAATGGTTATTCCTCGATTTAAGGAGTATTATGAAGTTTTACTAAATTAATTGATAAAAAATTATAATGGTTCCCATATACCATGAAATAGAGTTTAGCATACATTAATACAAACGTAGAATGTGGTCAGAAATTTTAAAACAACACTAAAGATATTAGGCTTCAGTATAGAAAGAATTTACCAAAATTCAATACTTTTGTAGAGGTGTTAACACATTGATTTTGAGAAAATTTCAAAAAATATGAAATATTGTTTTAATGCATAGTTGCATCCTGCACTAACATATGATGATGTTGAAAGAGGTTTGGAGCCATTACTGCCACCGTTCTTCATGAAAATAGCGATTTAATAGTAGTTATTCCGCCGATTTATGGAGTATTATGAAGTTTAACAAAATAATTGATAAAAAATTATAATGATTCTGATATACCATGAAATAGAGTTTAGCATACATTAATACAAATATAAAATGTGTTTAGAAATTTTAGAACAACACTAAAGATTATAGGCTTCAATATATAAAGTATTTACCAAAATTCAATATTTTTGTACGGGTTAACAGATAGATTTTGAGAAAATTTCAAAAAATATGGCAATATTTTTTTAATGCATAGTTGCATCCTGCACTAACATATGATGATGCTGAAAGAGGTTTTCAGCATTTGTGGTCTCCGTTTTTCAAGAAAATAGCGATTTTATAGTGGTTATTACTCGATTTAAGGAGTATTATGAAGTTTTACAAAATTAATTAATAAAAAATTATAATGATTCCTATATACCATGAAAGAGAGTTTAGAATACACTAATACAAACGTAGAATGTGGTTAGAAATTTAAAAACAACACTAAAGATTATAGGCTTCAATATATAAAGCATTTGCCAAAATTCAATATTTTTGTAAGGGTTAACACATAGATTTTGAAAAAAATTCAAAAAATATGGCAATATTGTTTTAATGCATAGTTGCATCCTGCACTAACATATGATGATGTTGAAAAAGGTTTTCAGCCTTTGTTGCCTCCGTTTTTCAAGAAAATAGCGATTTTATAGTGGTTATTCCTCAATTTAAGGAGTATTATGAAGTTTTACTAAATTAATTGATAAAAAATTATAATGGTTCCCATATACCATGAAATAGAGTTTAGCATACATTAATACAAATTTAAAATGTGTTTAGAAATTTTAGAACAACACTAAAGAACTTAAGCTTCAGTATATAAAGAATTTACCAAAATTCAATACTTTTGTACGGGTTAACACATAGATTTTGAGAAAATTTCAAAAGCTATGAAAATATTGTTTTAATGCATAGTTGCATCCTGCACTAACATTTGATGATGTTGAAAGAGGTTTCAGCCTTTGTTGTCTCCGTTCTTCAAGAAAATAGCGATTTAATAGTAATTATTCCACCGATTTAGGGAATATTATTAAGTTTTACTAAATTAATTGATAAAAAATTATAATGATTCTTATTTACCATGAAAGAGAGTTTTGCATTTATTAATACAAACGTAGAATATGGTTAGAAATTTTAAAACAACAATAAAGATATTAGGCTTCAATATATAAAGCATTTACCAAAATTCAATATTTTTGAAGGGGTTAACACATAGAATTTGAGAAAATTTCAAAAAATATGACAATATTGTTTTAATGCATAGTTGCATCCTGCACTAACATATGATGATGTTGAAAGAGGTTTTCAGCCTTTGTTGTCTCGCTTTTCAAGAAAGTAGCGATTTTATAGTGGTTATTCCTCGATTTAGGAGTATTATGAAGTTTTACTAAATTAATTGATAAAAATTATAATGGTTCTCATATACCAAGAAAGAGAGTTTAGCATACATTAATACAAATATAGAATGTGGTTAGAAATTTTAAAACAACACTAAAAATAATAGGATTCAATATATGCATTTACCAAAATTCAATATTTTTGTAGGGGTTAACACATTGATTTTGAAAAAATTCAAAAAATATGGCAATATTGTTTTAATGCATAGTTGCATCCCACTAACATATGATGATGTTGAAAGAGGTTTTCAGACTTTGTTGTCTCCGCTTTTCAAGAAAATAGCGATTTTATAGTGGTTATTCCTCGATTTAGGAGTATTATGAAGATTTACTAAATTAATTGATAAAAAATTATAATGGTTCCCATATACCGAGGTTTCAGCCTTTGTTGTCTCGCTTTTCAAGAAAATAACAATTTTATAGTGGTTATTCCTCTATTTAAGGAGTATTATGAAGTTTTACTAAATTAATTGATAAAAATTATAATGGTTCCCATATACCATAAAAAGAGTTTAGCATACATTAATACAAATGTAGAACGTAGAATGTGGTCAGAAATTTTAAAACAACACTAAAGATCTTAGGCTTCAGTATATAAAGAATTTACCAAAATTCAATACTTTTGTAGGGGGTTAACACATAGATTTTGAGAAAATTTCAAAAAATATGAAAATATTTTTTTAATACATAGTTGTATCCTACACTAACATATGATGATGTTGAAAGAGTTTTGGAGCCATTGCTGCCTCCGTTTTTCAAGAAAATAGCGATTTAATAGTAGTTATTCCACCGAATTAGGGAGTATTATTAAGTTTTACTAAATTAATTGATCAAAAATTATAATGATTCTTATATAACATGAAAGAAAGTTTAGCATACATTCATACAAATGTATAATGTGGTTAAAAATTATAAAACAACACTAAAGATTATAGGCTTCAATATATAAAGTATTTACCAAAATTCAATATTTTTGTAGGGGTTAACAGATAGATATTGAGAAAATTTCAAAAAATAAGGCAATATTGTTTTAATGCATAGTTACATCCTGCACTAGCATATGATGATGTTGAAAGAGGTTTTTGAGCCTTTGTTGTCTCCGTTTTTCAAGAAAATAGCGATTTTATAGTGGTTATTCCTCGATTTAAGGAGTATTATGAAGTTTTACTAAATTAATTGATAAAAATTATAATGGTTCTCATATACCAAGAAAGAGAGTTTAGCATACATTAATACAAATGTAGAATGTGGTTAGAAATTTTAAAACAACACTAAAGATAATAGGCTTCAGTATATAAAGCATTTACCAAAATTCAATATTTTTGTAGGGGTTAACACATAGATTTTGAAAAAAATTCAAAAAATATGGCAATATTGTTTTAATGCATAGTTGCATCCTGCACTAACATTTGATGATGTTGAAAGAGGTTTTCAGCCTTTGTTGTCTCCGTTCTTCAAGAAAATAGCGATTTAATAGTAATTATTCCACCGATTTAGGAAGTATTATTAAGTTTTACTAAACTAATTGATAAAAAATTATAATGGTTCCCATATACCATGAAATAGAGTTTAGCATACATTAATATAAACGTAGAATGTGGTCAGAAATTTTAAAACAACACTAAAGAACTTAGGCTTCAGTATATAAAGAATTTACCAAAATTCAATACTTTTGTAGGGGTTAACCTATGTTACATGGAAACGGAAGTGGGTACGTGGAAGTGGAAGCGTAAGGAAGCGCAGAAGCGAGATTTTTTAAAATATTAGGAAGCAGTGCGTGTTGGGCGTATATCCATATATATATATATATTTTAAAAAAATAGGACTAAAATTATATGATTTGAAATAAAACATTTATTCATTTATAATAATTTTGAAATGATTTTATATTAAAACTGTAAAAATACACATAAATTAAGTTTACAAAAAATATTATATTAATTATTTTAATACTTCATAAATAATTGACACAATATATTTCAATATGTGCTATATCTTTAATAAAAAATCTCAATGCATAAAGATAATTTATAGTATTATTTTTAATATTTGTATATTTATAACTCAATATTCATTACTATTAATTTTTTTATATAGATTAAAACTATGGTTTTATATTTTATTGATATACATTGCATTTTAAAAATGACGTGATTCGGCAATCGTAAGCTTCCAACCGGTTTTAAAGAGAATATTTTAGAAACGCTTTGGAAACGAGATTCCGCAAGCTTCCACAAGATTCGATTCTGATTCTGGTTCGGCGAAAGCGGAAAAACAGATGAAGCTTTTGTGCAACGTAGGGTTAACACATAGATTTTGAAAAAATTCAAAACTATGAAAATATTGTTTTAATGCATAGTTGCATCCTGCACTAACATTTGATGATGTTGAAAGAGGTTTCAGCCTTTGTTGTCTCCGTTCTTCAAGAAAATAGCGATTTAATAGTAATTATTCCACCGATTTAGGGAATATTATTAAGTTTTACTAAATTAATTGATAAAAAATTATAATGATTCTTATTTACCATGAAAGAGAGTTTTGCATTTATTAATACAAACGTAGAATATGGTTAGAAATTTTAAAACAACAATAAAGATATTAGGCTTCAATATATAAAGCATTTACCAAAATTCAATATTTTTGAAGGGGTTAACACATAGAATTTGAGAAAATTTCAAAAAATATGACAATATTGTTTTAATGCATAGTTGCATCCTGCACTAACATATGATGATGTTAAAAGAGGTTTGCAGCCTTTGTTGTCACCGTTTTTCAAGAAAGTAGCGATTTTATAGTGGTTATTCCTCGATTTAAGGAGTATTATGAAGTTTTACTAAATTAATTGATAAAAAATTATAATGGTTCTCATATACCAAGAAAGAGAGTTTAGCATACATTAATACAAATATAGAATGTGGTTAGAAATTTTAAAACAACACTAAAAATAATAGGATTCAATATATAAAGCATTTACCAAAATTCAATATTTTTGTAGGGGTTAACACATTGATTTTGAAAAAAATTCAAAAAAATATGGCAATATTGTTTTAATGCATAGTTGCATCCTGCACTAACATATGATGATGTTGAAAGAGGTTTTCAGACTTTGTTGTCTCCGTTTTTCAAAATAATAGCGATTTTATAGTGGTTATTCCTCGATTTAAGGAGTATTATGAAGATTTACTAAATTAATTGATAAAAAAATTAAAATGGTTCCCATATACCGAGGTTTTCAGCCTTTGTTGTCTCCGTTTTTCAAGAAAATAACAATTTTATAGTGGTTATTCCTCTATTTAAGGAGTATTATGAAGTTTTACTAAATTAATTGATAAAAAATTATAATGGTTCCCATATACCATAAAAAAGAGTTTAGCATACATTAATACAAATGTAGAACGTAGAATGTGGTCAGAAATTTTAAAACAACACTAAAGATCTTAGGCTTCAGTATATAAAGAATTTACCAAAATTCAATACTTTTGTAGGGGGTTAACACATAGATTTTGAGAAAATTTCAAAAAATATGAAAATATTTTTTTAATACATAGTTGTATCCTACACTAACATATGATGATGTTGAAAGAGTTTTGGAGCCATTGCTGCCTCCGTTTTTCAAGAAAATAGCGATTTAATAGTAGTTATTCCACCGAATTAGGGAGTATTATTAAGTTTTACTAAATTAATTGATCAAAAATTATAATGATTCTTATATAACATGAAAGAAAGTTTAGCATACATTAATACAAATGTAGAATGTGGTTAGAAATTTTAAAACAACACTAAAGATAATAGGCTTCAGTATATAAAGCATTTACCAAAATTCAATATTTTTGTAGGGGTTAACACATAGATTTTGAAAAAAATTCAAAAAATATGGCAATATTGTTTTAATGCATAGTTGCATCCTGCACTAACATTTGATGATGTTGAAAGAGGTTTTCAGCCTTTGTTGTCTCCGCTTTTCAAGAAAATAGCGATTTAATAGTAATTATTCCACCGATTTAGGAAGTATTATTAAGTTTTACTAAACTAATTGATAAAAAATTATAATGGTTCCCATATACCATGAAATAGAGTTTAGCATACATTAATATAAACGTAGAATGTGGTCAGAAATTTTAAAACAACACTAAAGAACTTAGGCTTCAGTATATAAAGAATTTACCAAAATTCAATACTTTTGTAGGGGTTAACCTATGTTACATGGAAAGGGAAAAATGAAGTGGAAGCTGCAAGGAAGCTAGTTTAGATTTTTAAAATATTAGGAAGCTGGTACTTGTTGGAAGCGTATATCCATATATATATATAAATTTTTAAAAAAAAATAGGACTAAAAATTATATGATTTGAAATAAAACATTTATTCATTTATAATAATTTTGAAATGATTTTATATTAAAACTGTAAAAATACACATAAATTAAGTTTACAAAAAATATTATATTAATTATTTTTAATACTTCATAAATAATTGACACAATATATTTCAATATGTGCTATATCTTTAATAAAAAATCTCAATGCATAAAGATAATTTATAGTATTATTTTTAATATTTGTATATTTATAACTCAATATTCATTACTATTAATTTTTTTTATATAGATTAAAACTATGGTTTTATATTTTATTGATATACATTGCATTTTTAAAAAAACGGAAGCGTGATTCCGAAACGGAATCGTAAGCTTCCAACCGGTTTTTAAAGAGAATATTTTAGAAACGCTTTTGAAACTAGATTCGAAGCTTCCACAAGATTCGATTCTGATTCGTTCAAGATATAGAAGCACGTCCGATGAAGCTTTTGTGCAACGGTTAACACATAGATTTTGAAAAAATTTCAAAAACTATGAAAATATTGTTTTAATGCATAGTTCCATCCTGCACTAACATATGATGATGTTGAAAGAGGTTTGAAGCCATTGCTGCCTCCGTTTTTCAAGAAAATAGCGATTTAATAGTAGTTATTCCATCGATTTAGGAAGTATTATTAAGTTTTACTAAACTAATTGATAAAAATTATAATGGTTCCCATATACCATGAAATAGAGTTTAGCATACATTAATATAAACGTAGAATGTGGTTAGAAATTTTAAAACAACACTAAAGAACTTAGGCTTCAGTATATAAAGAATTTACCAAAATTCAATACTTTTGTAGGGGTTAACCTATGTTACATGGAAACGAAGGGTAATGGAAGTGGAAGTTTAAGGAAGCAGGTTTGTGATTTTTAAAATATTAGAAGCTGGTACGGTTGGAAGCCGTGATATCCATATATATATATAAATTTTAAAAAAATAGGACTAAAAATTATATGATTTGAAATAAAACATTTATTCATTTATAATAATTTTGAAATGATTTTATATTAAAACTGTAAAATACACATAAATTAAGTTTACAAAAATATTATATTAATTATTTTTAATACTTCATAAATAATTGACACAATATATTTCAATATGTGCTATATCTTTAATAAAAAATCTCAATGCATAAAGATAATTTATAGTATTATTTTTAATATTTGTATATTTATAACTCAATATTCATTACTATTAATTTTTTTTATATAGATTAAAACTATGGTTTTATATTTTATTGATATACATTGCATTTTTAAAAAAACGGAAGCGTGATTCCGAAACGGAATCGTAAGCTTCCAACCGGTTTTTAAAGAGAATATTTTAGAAACGTTTTGGAAACGAGATTCCGCAAGCTTCCACAAGATTCCGATTCTGATTCTGGTTCCGAAGCGAGAAGCAGACGTCCGATGAAGCTTTTGTGCAACGTAGGGGTTAACACATAGATTTTGAAAAAATTTCAAAAACTATGAAAATATTGTTTTAATGCATAGTTCCATCCTGCACTAACATATGATGATGTTGAAAGAGGTTTGAAGCCATTGCTGCCTCCGTTTTTCAAGAAAATAGCGATTTAATAGTAGTTATTCCACCGATTTAGGGAGTATTATGAAGTTTTACTAAATTAATTGATAAAAAATTATAATGATTCTTATTTACCATGAAAGAGAGTTTAGCATACATTAATACAAATGTAGAATGTGGTTAGAAATTTTAAAACAACACTAAAGATAATAGGCTTCATTATATAAAGCATTTACCAAAATTCAATATTTTTGAAGGGGTTAACACATAGATTTTGAGAAAATTTAAAAAAATATGACAATATTGTTTTAATGCATAGTTGCATCCTGCACTAACATATGATGATGTTGAAAGAGGTTTGCAGCTTTTGTTGCCACCGTTTTTCAAGAAAGTAGCGATTTTATGGTGGTTATTCTTGATTTAAGGAGTATTATGAAGTTTTAGTAAATTAATTGATAACAAATTATAATGGTTCCCATATACCAAGAAAAAGAGTTTAGCATACATTAATACAAATGTAGAATGTGGTTAGAAACTTTAAAACAACACTAAAGATTATAGGCTTCAATATATAAAGCATTTACCAAAATTCAATATTTTTGTAGGGGTTAACACTTAGATTTTGAGAAAATTTCAAAAAATAAGAAAATATTGTTTTATTGCATAGTTGCATCCTGCACTAACATATGATGAAGTTGAAAGAGGTTTGCAGCCTTTGTTGTCTCTGTTTTTCAAGAAAATAGTGATTTTATAGTGGTTATTACTCGATTTAAGGAGTATTATGAAGTTTTACTAAATTAATTGATAAAAAATTATAATGATTCCTATATACCATGAAAGAGAGTTTAGAATATATTAATACAAATGTAGAATGTGGTTAGAAATTTTAAAACAACACTAAAGATTATAGGCTTCAATATATAAAGCATTTACCAAAATTCAATATTTTTTAGAGAACCTACATAGATTTTGAGAAAATTTCAAAAAATATGAAAATATTATTTTAATGAATATTTGCATCATGCACTAACATATGATGATGTTGAAATAGGTTTGGAGCCTTTGTTGCCTCCGTTTTTCAAGAAAATAGCGATTTAATAGTGGTTATTCCACCGATTTATGGAGTATTATGAAGTTTTACTAAATTATTTAATAAAATTATAATGATTCTTATATACCATGAAAAAAAGTTTAGCATACATTAATACAAATGTAGAATGTGGTTAGAAATTTTAAAACAACACTAAAGATAATAGGCTTCATTATATAAAGCATTTACCAAAATTCAATATTTTTGAAGGGGTTAACACATAGATTTTGAGAAAATTTAAAAAAATATGACAATATTGTTTTAATGCATAGTTGCATCCTGCACTAACATATGATGATGTTGAAAGAGGTTTGCAGTCTTTGTTGCCACCGTTTTTCAAGAAAGTAGCGATTTTATGGTGGTTATTCTTGATTTAAGGAGTATTATGAAGTTTTAGTAAATTAATTAAAAAAAAATTATAATGGTTCCCATATACCAAGAAAGAGAGTTTAGCGTACATTAATACAAATGTAGAATGTGGTTAGAAACTTTAAAACAACACTAAAGATTATAGGCTTCAATATATAAAGCATTTACCAAAATTCAATATTTTTGTAGGGGTTAACACTTAGATTTTGAGAAAATTTAAAAAATATGACAATATTGTTTTATTGCATAGTTGCATCCTGCACTAACATATGATGAAGTTGAAAGAGGTTTGCAGCCTTTGTTGTCTCTGTTTTTCAAGAAAATAGTGATTTTATAGTGGTTATTACTCGATTTAAGGAGTATTATGAAGTTTTACTAAATTAATTGATAAAAAATTATAATGATTCCTATATACCATGAAAGAGAGTTTAGAATATATTAATACAAATGTAGAATGTGGTTAGAAATTTTAAAACAACACTAAAGATTATAGGCTTCAATATATACAGCATTTACCAAAATTCAATATTTTTTAGAGAACCTACATAGATTTTGAGAAAATTTCAAAAAATATGAAAATATTATTTTAATGAATATTTGCATCATGCACTAACATATGATGATGTTGAAATAGGTTTGGAGCCTTTGTTGCCTCCGTTTTTCAAGAAAATAGCGATTTAATAGTGGTTATTCCACCGATTTATGGAGTATTATGAAGTTTTACTAAATTATTTAATAAAATTATAATGATTCTTATATACCATGAAAAAAAGTTTAGCATACATTAATACAAATTTAGAATGTGGTTAGAAATTTTACAACAACACTAAAGAGTATAGGCTTCAATATATAAAGCATTTACCAAAATTCAATAATTTAGTAGGGGTTAACACGTAGATTTTGAGAAAATTTCAAAAAATATGACAATATTGTTTTAATGCATAATTTCATCCTGCACTAACATATGATGATGTTTAAAGAGGTTTAGAGCCTTTTTTGTCTCCGTTTTTCAAGGAAATAGCGATTTTATAGTGGTTATTTCTCGATTTAAGGAGTATTATGAAGTTTTACTAAATTAATTGATAAAAAATTATAATGATTCTCATATACCATGAAAGAGAGTTTAACATACATTAATACAAATGTAGAATATGGTCAGAAATTTTAAAAAACACTAAATATTATAGGCTTCAGTATATAAAGAATTTACCAAAATTCAATATTTTTGTAGGGAACACATAGATTTTGAGAAAATTTTCAAAAAATATGACAATATTGTTTTAATGCATAGTTTCATCCTGCACTAACATATGATGATGTTGAAAGAGGTTTGTAGCCTTTGTTTTCTCCGTTTTTCAAGAAAATAGCGATTTTATAGTGGTTATTCCTCGATTTAAGGAGTATTATGAAGTTTTACTAAATTAATTGATAAAAAATTATAATGATTCCCATATACCATGAAAGAGAGTTTTGCATACATTAATACAAACGTAGAATATGGTTAGAAATTTTAAAACAGCACTAAAGATTAAATGCTTCAATATATAAAACATTTACCAAAATTCAATATTTTTGTAGGGGTTAACACATAGATTTTGAGAAAATTTCAAAAAATATGACAATATTGTTTTAATGCATAGTTGCATCATGCACTAACATATGATGATGTTGAAAGAGGTTTTCAGCCTTTGTTGTCTCCGTTTTTCAAGAAATAGCGATTTTATAGTGGTTATTCCACCGATTTAGGGAGTATTATGAAGTTTTACTAAATTAATTGATAAAAAATTATAATGATTCTTATATTCCATGAAAGAGAGTTTAGCATACATTAATACAAATGTAGAATGTGGTTAGAAATTTTAAAACTACACTAAAGATTATAGGCTTCAATACATAGATTTTGATAAATTTTCAAAAAATATGACAATATTTTTTTAATGCATAGTTGCATCATGAACTAACATATGATGATGTTTAAAGAGGTTTGGAGCCTTTGTTGTCTCCGTTTTTCAAGAAATTATTGATTTAATAGTGGTTATTTCACCGATTTACGGAGAATTATGAAGTTTTACTAATTAATTGATAAACAAATTAGAACGATTCCCATATATAATGAAAGAGTTTAGGGTACATGAACACAAATTCAGAATGTCGTTAGAAAATGTAGAAAAACAATAAAATGTATAAGTTTTAGTATATAGAGCGTTTAACGTAAAACTCAATATTTTCGTAGGAGTTAACACATAGATTTTGAGAAAAAGTAAAAAAAAATAAAACAATAGTTCTTTAATACATAGTTGCTTCCTGTACTAATATATGATGATGGTCAAAGAGGTTTGGAACTTTTGTTGTCTCAATTTCTCTAGAGAATAACGATTTTATAATATTTATTCCACTAATTCAGAGAGTATATGAAATATTACTAAATTAAATTATAAAAAAATTGAACGATGCTCATGTACCGTGAAAGAGAGTTTAGAATACATTAATACAAATGTAGAATGTGGTTAGAAATTTTAAAACAATACTAAAGATTATAGGCTTCAATATATAAAGCATTTACCAAAATTCAATATTTTTGTAGGGGTTAACACATAGATTTTGAGAAAATTTCAAAAAACGGGACAATATTGTTTTAATGCATATTTGCATCCTGCACTAACATATGATGATGTTTAAAGAGGTTTGGGGCCTTTGTTGTCTCTGTTTTTCAAGAAAATAGCGATTTTGTAGTGGTTATTTCTCGATTTAAGGAGTATTATGAAGTTTTACTAAATTAATTGGTAAAAAAATATAATGATTCTCATATACCATGAAAGAGAGTTTAACATACATTAATACAAATGTAGAATGTGGTCAGAAATTTTAAAACAAAACTAAATATTATAGGCTTCAGTATATAAAGAATTTACCAAAATTCAATATTTTTGTAGAGGGTTTAACACATAGATTTTGAGAAAATTTCAAAAAACATGACAATATTGTTTTAATGCATAGTTGCCTCATGCACTAACATATGATGATGTTGAAAGAGATTTGGATCCTTTGTTGTCTCCGTTTTTGAAGAAAATAATGATTTAATCGTGGTTATTTCACCGATTTATAGAGTTATGAAGTTTTACTAATTAACTGAAAAAATAATTAGAACGATTCGCATATACCATGAAAGAGTTTACCATACATTAATACAAATTCAGAATGTCGTTAGAATATGTAGAACAACAATAAAAAGTATAAGTTTTAGTATATAGAGCGTTTAACGTAAAACTCAATATTTTCGTAGTTGTTAACACATAGATTTTGAGAAAAATTCAAAAATATGACAATATTGTTTTAATGCATAGTTGTCTTCTGTATTAATATATGATGATGGTCAAAGAGGTTTGGAACCTTTGTTGTCTCCATTTCTCTAGAGAATAACGATTTTATAATAGTTATTCCACTAATTTAGAGAGTATATAAAATTTTACTAAATTAATTTTAAAAAAATTGAACGATGCTCATGTACTATGAAAGAGAGCTTATCATACATTAATACAAATTTAGAATGTGGTTAGAAATTTTAAAATAACAATAAATTTTATAAGCTTCAATATATAAAGCATTTACCAAAATTCAATATTTTTGTAGGGTTGTTACTACATAGATTTTGAAAATTTCAAAATTATGAAAATATTATTTTAATGCATAGTTGTATCCTGCACTAACATATGATGATGTTAAAGAGGTTTGGAGCCTTTGTTGTCTCCGTTTTCAAGAAAATAATTATTTAATAGTGGTTATTCCAATCGATTTTGGGAGTATTATGAAGTTTTACTAAATTAATTGATAGAAAATTATAATGATTCTTATATTCCATGAAAGAGTTTAGGGTACATGAACACAAATTCAGAATGTCGTTAGAAAATGTAGAAAAACAATAAAATGTATAAGTTTTAGTATATAGAGCGTTTAACGTAAAACTCAATATTTTCAGTAGTTGTTAACACATAGATTTTGAGAAAAAGTAAAAAAAATAAAACAATAGTTCTTTAATACATAGTTGCTTCCTGTACTAATATATGATGATGGTCAAAGAGGTTTGGAACTTTTGTTGTCTCAATTTCTCTAGAGAATAACGATTTTATAATATTTATTCCACTAATTCAGAGTATATGAAATATTACTAAATTAAATTATAAAAATTGAACGATGCTCATGTACCGTGAAAGAGAGTTTAGAATACATTAATACAAATGTAGAATGTGGTTAGAAATTTTAAAACAATACTAAAGATTATAGGCTTCAATATATAAAGCATTTACCAAAATTCAATATTTTTGTAGGGGTTAACACATAGATTTTGAGAAAATTTCAAAAACGGGACAATATTGTTTTAATGCATATTTGCATCCTGCACTAACATATGATGATGTTAAAGAGGTTTGGGGCCTTTGTTGTCTCTGTTTTCAAGAAAATAGCGATTTTGTAGTGGTTATTTCTCGATTTAAGGAGTATTATGAAGTTTTACTAAATTAATTGGTAAAAAAATATAATGATTCTCATATACCATGAAAGAGAGTTTAACATACATTAATACAAATGTAGAATGTGGTCAGAAATTTTAAAACAAAACTAAATATTATAGGCTTCAGTATATAAAGAATTTACCAAAATTCAATATTTTTGTAGGGGTTAACACATAGATTTTGAGAAAATTTCAAAAAACATGACAATATTGTTTTAATGCATAGTTGCCTCATGCACTAACATATGATGATGTTGAAAGAGATTTGGATCCTTTGTTGTCTCCGTTTTTGAAGAAAATAATGATTTAATCGTGGTTATTTCACCGATTTATAGAGTTATGAAGTTTTACTAATTAACTGAAAAAATAATTAGAACGATTCGCATATACCATGAAAGAGTTTACCATACATTAATACAAATTCAGAATGTCGTTAGAATATGTAGAACAACAATAAAAAGTATAAGTTTTAGTATATAGAGCGTTTAACGTAAAACTCAATATTTTCGTAGTTGTTAACACATAGATTTTGAGAAAAATTCAAAAAATAAAACAATAGTTCTTTAATGCATAGTTGTCTTCTGTATTAATATATGATGATGGTCAAAGAGGTTTGGAACCTTTGTTGTCTCCATTTCTCTAGAGAATAACGATTTTATAATAGTTATTCCACTAATTTAGAGAGTATATAAAATTTTACTAAATTAATTTTAAAAAAATTGAACGATGCTCATGTACTATGAAAGAGAGCTTATCATACATTAATACAAATTTAGAATGTGGTTAGAAATTTTAAAATAACAATAAATTTTATAAGCTTCAATATATAAAGCATTTACCAAAATTCAATATTTTTGTAGGGGTTGTTACTACATAGATTTTGAGAAAATTTCAAAAATTATGAAAATATTATTTTAATGCATAGTTGTATCCTGCACTAACATATGATGATGTTAAAAGAGGTTTGGAGCCTTTGTCGCCTCCGTTTTTCAAGAAAATAATTATTTAATAGTGGTTATTCCACCGATTTTGGGAGTATTATGAAGTTTTACTAAATTAATTGATAGAAAATTATAATGATTCTTATATTCCATGAAAGAGAGTTTAGCATACATTAATACAAATTTATAATGTGGTTAGAAATTTTAAAACAACACTAAATATTATAGGCTTCAATATATAAAGCATTTACCAAAATTCAATATTTTTGTAGGGAACACATAGATTTTAAGAAATATTTCAAAAAATATGACAATATTATTTTAATGCATAGTTTCATCTTACACTAACATATGATTATGTTGAAAGAGGTTTGCAGCCTTTGTTGTCTCCGTTTTTCAAGAAAATAGCGATTTTATAGTGTTTATTTCTCGATTAAAGGAGTATTATAAAGTTTTACTAAATTAGTTGATAAAAAATTATAATGATTCTCATATACCATGAAATAAAGTTTAGAATACATTAATACAAACGTAGAATATGGTTAGAAATTTTAAAACAACACTAAAGATTATAGGCTTCAATATATAAAACCTTTACCAAAATTCAAGATTATAGGCTTTAACACATAGATTTTGACAAAAATTTCAAAAAATATGACAATATTGTTTTAATGCATAGTTGCATCCTGCACAAACATATGATGATTTTGAAAGAGGTTTGGAGCCTTTGTTGTCTCGGTTTTTCAAGAAAATTTTGATTTAATAGTGGTTATTTAACCGATTTAGGGAGTATTATGAAGTTTTACTAAATTAATTGATAAAACATTATAATGATTTCCATATACCATGAAAGAGAGTTTAGCATACATTAATACAAATGTAGAATGTGGGTAGAAATTTTAAAACAACACTAAAGATTATAGGCTTCAATATATAAAGCATTTACCAAAATTCAATATTTTTGTAGGCGTTAACATATAGATTTTGAGAAAATTTCAAAAAACATGACAATATTGTTTTAATGCATAGTTGCATCATGCACTAACATATGATGATGTTGAAAGAGGTTTGGAGCCTTTGTTGTCTCCGTTTTTCAAGAAAATATTCATTTAATAGTGGTTATTTCACTGATTTAGGGAGTATTATGAAGTTTTACTAATTAATTGATAAAAATTGGAAAGATGCTCATGTACCATGAAAGAGTTTAGAATACATTAATACAAATGTATAATGTGGTTAAAAATTTTAAAACAACACTAAAGATTATAGGCTTGAATATATAGAGTATTTACCAAAATTCAATATTTTTGTAGGGGTTAATACATAGATTTTGAGAAAAATTAAAAAAAATAAAACAATAGTTCTTTAATGCATATTTGCCTCATGTAATAATATATGATGATGGTCAAAGAGGTTTGAAACCTTTGTTGTCTCAATTTCTCTAGAGAATAACAATTTTATAATATTTATTCCACTAATTCATAGAGTATATGAAATATTACTAAATTAATTTATAAAAAAATTGAATGATGCTCATGTACCATGAAAGAGAGTTTAGAATACATTAATACAAATGTAGAATATGGTTAGAAATTTTAAAACAACACTAAAGATTATAGGCTTCAATATATAAAGCATTTACCAAAATTCAATATTTTTGTAGGGGTTACTACATAGATTTTGAGAAAAATTTTAAAAAATATTAAAATATTATTTTAATGCATAGTTGCATCTTTTTGTATTTTCTAAAAATCTATGTGTTAACCCATACGAAAATATTGAGTTTTTTTCGGTAAATGCTCTATATATTCAAGCCTATAATCTTTAGTGTTGTTTTAAAATTTCTAACCACATTATACATTTGTATTAATGTATTTTAAACTCTCATTTACGGTACATGAGCATCTTTTCAATTTTTTATCAATTAATTTATTAAAACTTCATATAATCCCGAATCAGTGGACTAACCAGTATATAATTGCTATTTTCTAGAGAAACAGAGACAACAAAGGTTCCTAATCTCTTCGACCATCATCATATGTTAGTGCATGATGCAACTGTGCATTAAAACAATGTCGATGTATTTTTGAATTTTTCTTAAAATCGATGTGTTAACCCTTACGAAAATATTGAGTTTTTGGTAAATACTTTATATACTGAAGCATATAATCTTTAGTGTTGTTTTAAAAAATTTAACCACATTATACATTTGTATTAACGTATGTTAAACAATCTTTCATGGTAAATGGAAAGTTTTATATTTTTTTATCAATTAATTTAGTAAAACTTCATAATACTCCCTAAATCGATGGAATAACCAATATAAACTCGCTATTTTCTTCAAAAACGGAGACAACAAAGGCTCTAAACCTCTTTGAACATCATCATTTGTTAGTTCAGGATGAAACTATGCATTAAAACAATATTTTCATATTTTTTGAAATTTTCTCAAAATCTATGTGTTAACCACATAATCTTTAGTTTTGTTTAATTTTTTTTAACCACATTCTACATTTGTATTAATATATGCTAAACTATCTTTCATGGTACATGACCATCGTTCAATTTTTTTTAATAAATTAATTTAGTAAAACTTCATATACTCCCTAAATTAGTGGACTAACCATTATAAAATCTCTATTCTCTAGAGAAATAAAGACAACAAAGGTTCCAAACCTCTTTGGCCATCATCGTATATAAGAACAGGAGGCAACTGTAAATTAAAACAATATTGTTATATTTTTTGAATTTTTCTCAAAATCTATGTGTTAACTCCTACGAAAATATTGAGTTTTACGTTAAACGCTATATATACTGAAGCTTATACTTTTTATTGCAGTTTTAAATTTTCTAACGACATTCTAAATTTATATTAATGTATGTTAAACTCTCTTTCATAGTATATTAGAATCGTTCTATTTTTTATCAATTAATTATTAAAACTTCATAATGCTATCTAAATCAATGGAATAACCAGTATAAAATCGCAATTCTCTTGAGAAACATAGACAACAAAGGTTCCAGATCTCTTTGAACATCATCATATGTTAGTGCATGATGCAACTATCCAATTAAAAATATTGTCATAATTTTATAGCTTATCATCATATGTTAGAGCTTACAAGTTAAATGTAATAAAACAAAGAAACAGTCTATAAAAACTTAGTCTTCGAATAAGTAGGGGTGGACGTTTGGGTACCCGTTCGGGTTCGGATCGGGTATTTTGGATTTTTGGGTATTTCGGTATAGATGTATAAAACCCGTTCGGGTATTTATGTACTTCGGGTCGGGTTCAGGTATTTTTAGTTCGGGTTCGGTTATTTCGGATCGGGTTCGGATATTTAGATTTTGAAAAAAAAAATTAAATTTTTCATTTCTTAAATTTCTTGTATCTAAAAATATAACTTTCACTTAACTAATTTTTTATTTTTAATAGATTGAATGGTTAATAGATTTTGACATAACATTTTGAAACCAAAGAAGACATTAATTTGGTTATTTTTTAAAAATTTTGGATGTAACTTTTTGTTAATTCTTGAAATAAAAAGTTTGACATGCATTTTAAGTGACTAACAAATCATTTTTTCCGTAATTCTATGTATATCATATGAACTTAAAGTATGTGTAGTATTAATATAAATATTTTATATAAAATGAGAGATGTAAACTGGAAATATATGGTTAATTATACATATGTTCGGTTATCTTCGGATATCTATTCGGGTTCGGATATTACTCGTTCGGGTTCGGATATCCAATGTCTTCTAATTCAATACCCGTTCGGATATTTTGCTACTTCGGTTAAGATTTCGGTTCGGATTTTTCGGATCGGGTTCGGGTGCGGTTTTGGATATCGGGTAAAGTGCCCGCCCAAGACATTTTTATCTATTTCGTATATTTTAGTAGGGGTTAACACATCGATTTTAAGAAAAATTCAAAAATACGCCGACATTGTTTTAATGCACAGTTGCATCATGCACTAACATATGATGATGGTCGAACAGATTAGAAACCTTTGTTGTCTCTGTTTCTCTAGAAAATAGCAATTATATAATGGTTAGTCCACTGATTCGGGATTATATGAAGTTTTAATAAATTAATTGATAAAAAATTGGAAAGATGCTCATGTACCGTGAATGAGAGTTTAAAATACATTAATACAAATGTATAATGTGGTTAAAAATTTTAAAACAACACTAAAGATTATAGGCTTGAATATATAGAGTATTTACCAAAATTTAATATTTTTGTAGGGGTTAATACATAGATTTTGAAAAAAAAATATGAAAATATTGTTTTAATGCATAGTTGCATCCTGACTAACATATGATGATGTTGAAAGAGGTTTGCAGCCTTTGTTATCTCCGTTTTTTAAGAAAATAGCGATTTTATAGTGGTTACTGCACGATTTAAGGAGTATTATGAAGTTTTACTAAATTAGAATTTGCATACATATTAGTAAAAAAATAAATACACATTTTTATCTATTGCGTATTGACTTAGTTTTGCTTTTAAATTTGTTTTCTTCCCAATAAAATTATACCACTATTTTAGAATTACATTTATATTTTAGTTTTAAAGTAAAATGTATTAAAGTACTTACTGTACTATCTTAATAATTGTGGAAGCCCTATAAGTTCAATAGTTTAACTAAATATTCACTAATAATTATACACTATGAATACTGGGTTTCGAGTCCTCAAAAACAATATTATGGAAGATTAATAGGGAAAATGCTAAAATCTTTTGAATTCTATCTTATAATTTTTAATACAATAATTATTTAGCGTTAAAATGATCTTTGTTACTAAACAAAAACTATAGTATTGCTCTTAGCTAGGCAAATAATAATTAATTATTATTTTAGTAGAAGTAGGAAAGTTCAGATGCCTAAGAGCTCCAACGGTGTATATTGAAAGGAGTTCTAACCATTAAAAGTAAAACCAAAAATAAAAAAAAATATGAGAGAGAAGCATGAAAGGTTCTTGTTTCGATATTTTAAGAACTCGGTTCCATCATAAAGTAACAGATGTCACTCTCAAAACCTTTCAACTGCTTTAAAAAAAAAGTACATTATAATATTAATTTTTGCTTCTCTTTTAGAAACCTTAGAACCGATGGAGCTGCTCTCATAATCAACAAAATGTAGCTTCAGAGATCTTAAAACAATACATCTAAATCATACTCCAATATACTAGCAAAGAAGTGTTGGACGTTACATCCTACCGTAATTTCATGTTACATTATTCAAATAAATTCTTCTTTCAGTTCTGTAACTAATACTCCCTATGTATTTGAAATATTAATATTTTAGAATTTACATACATATTAATAAAAAAACAAATACACATTTTTATCTATTGAGTATTGACTTTTAGTTTTGCTTTTAAATTTTGTTTTCTTCCCAATAAAATTATACCACTATTTTAGAATTACATTTATATTTTAGTTTTAAAGTAAAATGTATTAACTAAAGTCTAAAACATCAATTTTCAAATACAAAACAAAATTAAAACATATTTTTGTATAAACTTGATGTCCAAATAAATTTTATTTATTTATTGATGGTGCCAATAACAATAGAAAAGAGACATGATTGTTGGTTACAGAACAAGATAAAGCCATTCAATTGCATTTTTTTATTCTTGTTTTTTATATGAACATTTTTAAAGATGATTCCAAGAATCATATTACCTCTCTTCGTTTAACGAACGCTGCCGCAGCGACTACATATCAAAATTTAGAAGGAAACAAGAGTTCTTTATAAGAGCAAGCAAAGAAAGTAACGAGGCCCTAAAAAGGATCTTAACTCAGTATGAAGAAGCATCCGGGCAATGCATCAACACCGACAAATCCTCCATCACATTCTCCAAAAGAACCCCATCGCTGCTCAAAGATACAGTCAAGGATAATCTCTCGGTACAAAATGAAGGTGGAACGGGCAAATACTTGGGACTGCCAGAACTCTTTGGTAGGAAGAAAAGAGATCTTTTCGCATCAATTGTTGACAGGATCAAGCAAAAAGCAGCCGGCTGGTCCAACAGATTTCTATCAACCGCCGGGAAGATGACGATGCTTAGAAGTGTTCTCTCCCCAATCCCGTCATTTGCCATGACCTGTTTTCAGCTCCCGGTTTCCCTTTGCCAGCAAATCCAGTCCGCCCTAACCCGATTCTGGTGGGATAACAGCAGCGGTAGTAATAAGATCGCTTGGATTGCATGGACAAAACTGATCCTCCCGAAGGAGCAGGGGGGATTAGACTTCAGAGATATTCAGAGCATCAATGATGCATTCTTAGCTAAGCTCAGCTGGAGAATTATTCGAAATCCTGAGAGCCTTCTTAGAAGAATCCTTCTCGGCAAATACTGCCCCACCGGTGACTTTCTGACATGTCCAGTTAGCAGTGCTCCATCTCATGGATGGTGTGGGATCTTGGTAGGCAGAGATATCATATTAGAGAATGCGGGATGGGCTGTTGGTGATGGAGCAAACCTCAGTGTGTGGGAATCTCCCTGGCTCAGCCTCACCCAACGAGAAAGACCTATGGGACCGGCCCCGAAACACCTTACCAATCTCAAAGTAGCAGACCTTTTCCTGCCAGAGAAAAATGAATGGGATCTTGCAAGGATAAACCAGTGGCTCCCGTTTGAAGAGGAGAAGATTAGAATGTTGAAGCCAAGCCTGAGTGGAGCTCCAGACAAGATCTTTTGGTTAAAATCCGCCAGTGGAGAATATCTGACGAAGACAGGCTATGCGATTGCTCTTCTGCTCCATCTCGATCAAGCTTTGATCCCTCAAGGAGAACCTGACTACAATTGGAAGCAAAATGTGTAGAACCTCCATACTGCTCGAAGATTAAATTGTTTGTGTGGAAAACACTCCACGGAGCCTTACGGTTGGTGAACAACTACTGGCGAGACAAATACAAGTTGATGGGAAATGCAAGCTTTGTGGTCTTTCGAATCTATTGATCATCTGTTCCTTCATAAAGTAACAGATGTCACTCTCAAAACCTTTCAACTGCTTTAAAAAAAGTACATTATAATATTAATTTTTGCTTCTCTTTTAGAAACCTTAGAACCGATGGAGCTGCTCTCATAATCAACAAAATGTAGCTTCAGAGATCTTAAAACAATACATCTAAATCATACTCCAATATACTAGCAAAGAAGTGTTGGACGTTACATCCTACCGTAATTTCATGTTACATTATTCAAATAAATTCTTCTTTCAGTTCTGTAACTAATACTCCCTATGTATTTGAAATATTAATATTTTAGAATTTACATACATATTAATAAAAAAACAAATACACATTTTTATCTATTGAGTATTGACTTTTAGTTTTGCTTTTAAATTTTGTTTTCTTCCCAATAAAATTATACCACTATTTTAGAATTACATTTACATTTTAGTTTTAAAGTAAAATGTATTAACTAAAGTCTAAAACATCAATTTTCAAATACAAAAACAAAATTAAAACATATTTTTGTATAAACTTGATGTCCAAATAAATTTTATTTATTTATTGATGGTGCCAATAACAATAGAAAAGAGACATGATTGTTGGTTACAGAACAAGATAAAGCCATTCAATTGCATTTTTTTATTCTTGTTTTTTATATGAACATTTTTAAAGATGATTCCAAGAATCATATTACCTCTCTTCGTTTAACGAACGCTGCGGCAGCGACTACATATCAAAATTTAGAAGGAAACAAGAGTTCTTTATAAGAGCAAGCAAAGAAAGTAACGAGGCCCTAAAAAGGATCTTAACTCAGTATGAAGAAGCATCCGGGCAATGCATCAACACCGACAAATCCTCCATCACATTCTCCAAAAGAACCCCATCGCTGCTCAAAGATACAGTCAAGGATAATCTCTCGGTACAAAATGAAGGTGGAACGGGCAAATACTTGGGACTGCCAGAACTCTTTGGTAGGAAGAAAAGAGATCTTTTCGCATCAATTGTTGACAGGATCAAGCAAAAAGCAGCCGGCTGGTCCAACAGATTTCTATCAACCGCCGGGAAGATGACGATGCTTAGAAGTGTTCTCTCCCCAATCCGTCATTTGCCATGACCTGTTTTCAGCTCCGGTTTCCTTTGCCAGCAAATCCAGTCCGCCTAACCCGATTCTGGTGGGATAACAGCAGCGGTAGTAATAAGATCGCTTGGATTGCATGGACAAAACTGATCCTCCCGAAGGAGCAGGGGGGATTAGACTTCAGAGATATTCAGAGCATCAATGATGCATTCTTAGCTAAGCTCAGCTGGAGAATTATTCGAAATCCTGAGAGCCTTCTTAGAAGAATCCTTCTCGGCAAATACTGCCCTACCGGTGACTTTCTGACATGTCCTGTTAGCAGTGCTCCATCTCATGGATGGTGTGGGATCTTGGTAGGCAGAGATATCATATTAGAGAATGCGGGATGGGCTGTTGGTGATGGAGCAAACCTCAGTGTGTGGGAATCTCCCTGGCTCAGCCTCACCCAACGAGAAAGACCTATGGGACCGGCCCCGAAACACCTTACCAATCTCAAAGTAGCAGACCTTTTCCTGCCAGAGAAAAATGAATGGGATCTTGCAAGGATAAACCAGTGGCTCCCGTTTGAAGAGGAGAAGATTAGAATGTTGAAGCCAAGCCTGAGTGGAGCTCCAGACAAGATCTTTTGGTTAAAATCCGCCAGTGGAGAATATACGACGAAGACAGGCTATGCGATTGCTCTTCTGCTCCATCTCGATCAAGCTTTGATCCCTCAAGGAGAACCTGACTACAATTGGAAGCAAAATGTGTAGAACCTCCATACTGCTCCGAAGATTAAATTGTTTGTGTGGAAAACACTCCACGGAGCCTTACCGGTTGGTGAACAACTACTGGCGAGACAAATACAAGTTGATGGGAAATGCAAGCTTTGTGGTCTTTCCGAATCTATTGATCATCTGTTCCTTCACTGTAAATTTGCTAAAGAGGTCTGGAAATCAGCACCGGTGTGGCCAAGCAGTGATTACAGCGGAACGGTAGATTTGAGAAGTGAATGGCATAGTCTCTGCACTAGGAAAAAACTCCCCCCGACAGGACTCTCGTCGGGAGCTCTAGCGCCTTGGATTCTGTGGCAATTATGGAAAGCAAGGAACAGTTTGATATTCAAGGATAAAGGCTTCTCGGCAACAGAAGTTATCTCCATGGCTATAGCTGCAGCTCGGGAATGGAACGACAACCAGCACAAGACCCCTGTTTTGAGCCGCTCGCAACCAATTAGAACGATCCCTCAGGAGAGGTGTGTCCTGGTAAGATCTGATGCTGCCTGGTCGGAGGCAAATAATATTGCAGGGCTTGGATGGATTGTTAAATCGCAGAGTTCGAGGAGATTTGTAGGCTCCCCACTCGTAGCAGAAGGACTGGCTCTGCGTGAGGCTGTGACAAAGTGCAAAGAGCTTGGCCTCACTAGGGTGAGATTCGAGTCTGACTGTGATCAACTCATCAAAGCCCTGACCTCAGACTACCCTATGGCTGCACTCTACGGCATCGTCTCTGATATTAAGTCTGTTGCTCTATCTTTTGAATGTATTTCATTTTCGTAGATCTCTCGTGAGAAAAACAGTGAGGCAGATTCATTGGCAAAACAAGTCTTGGTGGCTGAGGTTGCCTTAATGAACTCACCTAATGTTGGCTTTATCAATTAATGAATGAAAGTTTGTGCTTCAAAAAGAAAAAAAAAGAAGGAAACAAGAGTATCCAAAGGGAAAGGGAGAAGAACAGGTGACGCCGCGTCTCTGTTTTCAGTCGCAGAGAGGAGAGAGAAATGAGGAACAATGGTCGCTACTTTTTTTGACGTCAGCAGCGGCAACACCGGAAAGTTTCATTTTTTTCTGAAGCCGCGTCTCTGTTTTTCATTTCATTTAATCAACGATGAAGAAACTTATGAACAAATCTCAGACGCCAATGTGGAACGCTGCGTTCGTTAAACGAACAGGGGTATTGTGCTTCTCTCAGTGACGAGCATAAGATGTCACCAATCCACTGAAAAAGTAACAGAGCAAATAATGTATAGACAATTCTTTAATTATCCAAATTGTAGCAATCTTCTCATCAGATTAGAAGTCAGTTGCTTCATAACCAATTTCTCCAACTTGGAAACTTATGTTTGGAACTTTCATAGTCACAATGTAAAACTCTTGTGTCACATTAACAAAAAAGTGTCAAAACAACAAAATCAAATGGACGCATTAGCATCATGTGACTAATAGAACTATCAATGGATACCAACCTTTCACAAGACAAACACGCAATCAAAAAGGTTTATCTTACAACATTGGCAATGGTGAATCAGGCAAAGTCTTTAAGCCAAACGGTGAAGACCTCCCGACGGCTTTGTTAAATGTAATGTGGATGCTTCTTTCGATCCAAATACGAAAAGAGTGAAATGTGGATGGATTGTACTATGTGACGCTAATGGAGTAGCACGATATTGAGGTTCGGCTTGGTTAGGAGAAGCATGCACTATGTTGGAAGCGGAAGGCAAGGCCTTATTAATGGCAATATATGGTGTTCGATTTATGGGCTTCCAGTCTATTTTTTTCGAAAGTGACAGTTTGTGTCTAGTTAAACATCTTCAAGGAGAATCAACAGAGTATCGTCTTCGTAATGTTAGTCGTGATATTCTTATGGCGGCTTTGACTTTCAAGAAACGGAAGTTTGTTTATACACCGATTGGCACAGAAGGGACCTCCTACATCATATTTTTATTCATCGTGTTTAAATCCTCCGTATTGGCTATCTTGTAGTTTGTACAGAGACTATGTACTGTCAAGTTAATAAATAAAGTTATATTTTGTCGAAAAAAAAAGATTCGTAATATTAAAAATTGTTATTTAGTTAAGGTTTAGTTAGAGTTCAACCGTAAAAGAAGGGGGCATTGAGTTACGTAGGTTTTAGTTAGGGAAAAGTGTGTTGGGAAAGGAGAAAAGTGTGTTTGGCGTGTGTTATAGTGTTCTTGTAAGTGTAAAACTACCATATTACGTAAATCTTTCTTAATGAATCCACGATTTTGTTTGTGATTAAAAAACAAAATCCACCGTAAAATCTCCTTAAAGCTCGCCTCAGGTTTACCTATATATACGTACTTGCTCACTTTCTTTTATCAATACTCAAAATCATTCACAGAGAAACTACTTAGTAAGAGAGATGGCTATGGCGGATGTTTCTGGACCTCAATTGATTTCTACCACCGGCGATGCTGATTCTGATCAGATTATTGTCCCTGAGGTTTGTTGTTTAATTTTCATTTATCTAATCTCAAGATTTGGCTCAAAAACCCTAGAATATCATGATGTCGACAATCACCAAGTCTATAGATTTGGCTCAAAACCCCTTAAACATATGTTTTTGTTTTATTTTTAATCTTAAGAAAACTCATTCGCTTGATTTGTAATATTACTAATTCCATAAAATGAAGAAATCGCTGCAGTCATAGTCAACATGCAGATATAATCTCATACTCTAATGTTGCCTTGCCTCACATAAACAACATGCTATCTCATGGGTGCCTACTGGCATCGTTTATTTCTGTCTCACGTTATTTCATTTGCCTTTTGTAGTAGCTGTTTATTGGGTTCTATGTCTCTGAGTTTTCGGAGAACAATGTTACTTTCAGTGTTATAATTAGAAAAAAATATATAAGCAAATGATAGATGAAGTTTGTTTGATCTATAATCACCAAGTTTATAGATTTGGCTCAAACCCCCTTAAACATATGTTTTGTTTTATTTTTAATCTTAAGAAAACTCATTCGCTTGATTTGTAATATTACTAATTCCATAAAATGAAGAAATCGCTGCAGTCATAGTCAACATGCAGATATAATCTCATACTCTAATGTTGCCTTGCCTCACATAAACAACATGCTATCTCATGGGTGCCTACTGGCATCGTTTATTTCTGTCTCACGTTATTTCATTTGCCTTTTGTAGTAGCTGTTTATTGGGTTCTATGTCTCTGAGTTTTCGGAGAACAATGTTACTTTCAGTGTTATAATTAGAAAAAAATATATAAGCAAATGATAGATGAAGTTTGTTTGATCTATAATCACCAAGTTTATAGATTTGGCTCAAAACCCTAGAATATCATGATGTCGACAATCACCAAGTCTATAGATTTGGCTCAAAACCCTAGAATATCATGATGTCGACAATCACCAAGTTTATAGATTTGGCTCAAACCCCCGTAAACATATGGTTTTATTTTGTTTTTAATCCTAACAAAACTCACATGTATTCGCTTAATTTATTACTAATTAACTGAACTAGTCAAAATCCAATAAATGTCCATAAAATGAGAAAATCGCTGTCATAGTCAATATAACAGACTTGAAAACATGCAGAGAATCTTGATTTTGTACTTCTTAGATATAAGAAAATGACGGAATACGTTTGTTTGATCAATAATTTTGTTTGATGTATTTACATATATATGCAGAATAAGAGCTGGAAGAATTTCTTTGCCTACTTAGGACCTGGTTTTCTTGTTTCAATCGCATATATTGATCCTGGAAACTGTAAGATCATAAACCAGATTCATTTTCCTATATCATTTTCATTAACTATTAGATGATTAATGCTTTTTTTATTATTCTTCATGTGTTTTGCAGTTGAGACTGATCTACAAGCAGGAGCACAATACAAGTATGAGGTGCATAAACTCTTCCCCTACTCACCTTATCTTTTCGATAAAATAAATATTAATTTCTTTGTACTAAACAGTTACTTTGGATCATATTGGTGGCTTCTTGTGCGGGTTTGGTGATTCAATCTCTGGCTGCCAATCTTGGTGTTGTCACAGGTTATGTTACTCTTTGGTTATAAGTTTTTATACATCAACTTTGCTGAATTTATTTTGGTTATATGATCACAGGAAAACATTTAGCTGAGCATTGTAGAGCTGAATACTCCAAAGTTCCGAACTTTTTGTTATGGGTTGTTGCTGAAATTGCAATAGTCGCTTGTGACATTCCAGAAGGTACCAAATTTCTATACTCTTACTTTGTTTCTATAATTTCTCTGTTAGTGCTAATCATACTTGGTTTACTTTCTTATATAGTAATCGGAACAGCTTTTGCTCTGAACATGCTCTTTAGCATACCGATATGGATTGGTGTTCTTCTTACAGGCTTAAGTACACTGATGCTTCTCGCACTTCAACAATACGGGGTATTCATTTCTTTGATCATTTTCATGTCACGGTGCTATGTATAGTCAAAAGTCTTATGATGTTTTGTCATTCACAGGTAAGAAAGCTGGAGTTCTTGGTTGCATTTCTTGTGTTCACAATAGCTATATGCTTCGTCATTGAGCTACACTACTCAAAGCCAGACGCAGGAGAAGTCCTACATGGTCTCTTTGTTCCACAACTCAAAGGAAATGGTGCAACTGGTCTTGCAATCTCTTTGCTTGGAGCTATGGTTATGCCGTAAGCTCACAGTTTCTTCACCAATATTCATAAGAGATTTTTTTTCCTTAATAAAAATCTTATGCGATCATTTCTTTTTCCACAGGCACAATCTCTTCTTGCACTCTGCGTTGGTTCTCTCGAGGAAAATCCCACGTTCATCTACTGGCATCAAAGAGGCTTGTAGGTTTTACTTGATAGAAAGCGGACTGGCTCTAATGGTGGCCTTTCTTATAAACGTCTCTGTGATATCAGTAAGTGGTGCTGTTTGTAATGCCTCGGATTTAACCCCCGAAGACCGAGCTAAATGTGAGGATTTGGACTTAAACAAGGCTTCGTTTCTTCTACGGGTAACTTGCTTACTACGGCTTTTGTTTCTTTCTATAATGTTTCAGAACATTAAAGCTTGTTTGTTTTCAAACAGAACGTTGTGGGTAAATGGAGTTCAAAGCTATTTGCCATCGCACTTCTTGCTTCCGGACAGAGCTCAACTATGACCGGAACATATGCTGGACAATACATCATGCAAGGGTTTCTTGATCTAAGACTTGTTCCATGGCTCAGGAACTTCCTAACAAGATGCTTAGCTATTATCCCGAGTCTAATCGTTGCTCTCATTGGTGGTTCAGCTGGAGCTGGAAAGTTAATCATCATTGCCTCGGTAACACGATCTTTCCCATCTCTAGCTAGTCACATGTATATATTTATATGACCTTAGCATAAACAAAATCATCGGTTGAATAAACTGTGAACAGATGATCTTATCCTTTGAGCTACCCTTTGCGTTAGTTCCTCTTCTCAAGTTCACTAGCTGCAAAATCAAGATGGGTTCACACGTAAACCATATGGCGGTATGCATATATCAAACGCATTTTCAGTGAACCAAAGAAAAATATATATCTTTTAACTTCATATGTTTCCTTTTTATCTCTAACAGATTTCAGCTTTGACATGGGTCATTGGTGGTTTAATCATGGGGATAAATATATACTATATAGTAAGCAGTTTCACTAAATTGCTTATACATAGTCACATGAAGCATGTCCTTGTCGTCTTTTGTGGAATTATTGGGTTCTCAGGCATTGCCATCTACTTAGCCTCCATAGCTTATCTTGTCTTTCGAAAAAACGGAGAAGCTGGTCCTCTTCTTGCTTCGACTAATTCACAAACTGTGGAGACGCTTCCAAGACAAGACATTGTCGACATGCAGTTTGGTAAAGCGTCTACATTCAATGCTGATTGAATCTTATTCAATCATATCAGTACTAGGACTCAAATAAAGACCTTTTGATAGTGATTCTTAGACTTTATCAGAATTGTTTTTTTTTTTTCTAGTAGGTTTTATGTAAGGAAGAACGTTACAATGACATCGGATAATAAAATCATTGTTTCCACTATCATATCATACATTATACATACGAGTGACATTCTAAATTACGAAAAGAAGGGGGCATTCAGCTATATATAATTGTATATATGCTTCAAGATTAAACAAATATAACTTAGTAAAATCAAACGTATTTTATGTGGGTATGATCAGAGATGATGGTCGTATCGTGTTCTAGGATTCGATCGTGACGTTGTCTTGGTTGGAATATTGAGGAAGACGAAGATGACCTTTCTCTTGCAAGCTCTTGACAGAATCGTAGAGAGATTGCTTGATGGGTGTAAACTCCAACCCTAAGTCTTTTATCTTCTGAGTAGTGAACTTGTATGGCTTTGCCCTTGGATTCTTATCGTCCGAACACCTACAAAGATTATAATTAATAAGCACACTATATGTTAATAACATAACCTGGAAATGGCCTCTTGTATATGTAACGTATCAACTACTGAACTAGCCAAAGGAGACACAAGTCATGAATCTAGTGACCAAACTATGGAGTAGGTGAAGAAAGAACATATACTGTTAGCACTCTAGTTCTTTTGTCAAATGGAGTTGGACCAGTAACAAGACTACACCATTTTTTGGTATAGATCCAAAGAAAAACAAACATAAACACGTGTACACATAGGATTTTGCAAGATCTTAACGTCAGCAGTAGGTGAAACATGATGTGGACCTTGTGATGTGAGAGTTAGTACATACCAATTTTGATATATGGGACAAATAGTCACAAAACTTCAATACCAACTACCACTCATGTCCCTTTTATCCTAGCTAATTATATTTATTGATTTGTTGGAAAAAAGATAATCTTGATTAGATTGATTCAAGTATCAAAAATCAAACTCAAATAGTTTGTAAAATCCAAGGTTGTATTTTACCAGACCGACGAGATCGTGTTGACTTTGATATAATTTTGACCACAGTGTTAAAAAGGTCAAACGTGGACTTACTTGGTGGGAAGTGGATACTCCGGGAAGAATTTAGCAAGAATCTCAACAACCTCACCGCGGTGAAGCGCAGTCTCGGCGAGGATGTAACGGCCTGAGGCAGAGGATGATTCGTAGACCATAACATGGCCTAGTGCCACATCACGGACGTCCACGTAGACCTGAGTAAGGTTAGCATAGGTCTTGGCTGAGCCGGTGAGATACTTGAGGATATGGACTAGGCTAGCGTTGACCGCTGACTGGAGCGGTGGTCCGAGAACTAGAACCGGGTTTAGAACCACCAAGTCCACACCTTTAGCCTTCGCAGTTTCCCATGCTGATTGTTCCGCTACCATCTTCCCATAGCAATACCAATTCTACAAGGCACCCAAAAAAATAGGTCAGAGTTTGAGAAATTAGGTTTTAAGGCTTGACTCGTGACCTTATTACAGCCACATGGTTACATGTATTTCGGTCGGTGGGTTTGAATAAAACTCCATGCAAAAAATATACTATAGACAAAGGTATATATATACCTTTGTGTTTTTGCAAAAATCAAGATCACTCCAACAATCTTCGTTGACTATGGTTTGAGGGTGACGGTTAGGGTTCATGTAAACAGCACCGATAGATGACGTGAACACCACACGCTTCACCTCGGCTTTAGCCGCCGCGTCGATCACGAACTTGGCTCCGTTCACCGCCGGTTCCAACATTGTCTCCTATATATTTACATTAATAAATAAGATTAAACCTAATAAAACAGAGTAATATTAATTATGGATTAACCGATATTAGGAAAATTAAATATAGTTTACTAACGGGATCATCAGTCATCGGAGAAGCGGTGTGGAAAACGCCATCGCAGCCATCTATTGCGGCACAAAGAGCTTCGTAGTCGAGAAGATCAGCGCTGTGAAGAGTGAGTCTTTCTTTGGCTCCATCAAGCTCTCTGAGGTGGTTGTTCTTGGGATCAGCTGGGTTCCGCACGGTTCCTCTAACGGTGTAGCCTCTCTCCAAGAGTAACTTAACGATCCAAGAAGCAATGTAGCCACCGGCTCCAGTGACGCAAACAAGTTTCCCGTCGGCAGGCATTTTTTTCTGTTGGGTAAGAAGGTTTAAGGGGCCTAAGAGAGAGAGAGAAATGTTATAAGTTATGATGTGTCGTTTGGAGGAAGCGTTCTAGTTTGTATTTATAGAGACATCAAAAGAAGTCACCGTTTCATAAGTTACTATTTGGCTTTATTTCACCTAACCAAGGTAAAGAGTTGGTGAATGAAGAAGGAACTATCGGGAATCATATTTGATTTGATTTCTTCTTAAAGGACACTAGAGAATAAGTGGAATAGTTTCAAAGTTGTAGGTGATAAGTGTAAATGCATTCCCATAAAAGGTCAAACAAAATCGTCAACCAAAGGTGTTATGAATCTGACTTCTACTTGCCAAGTGGAAAGCCGTATTTGGTTTGCTTTTTAATTTTAGGAAATTGCCAAATATATTTGAAAACAACAAAATAATTTTTTTAGCAAAATAAAAAAACAAAATAAAATTGCCAATTACTCCAACTATTAAGTTTTTTTTTGGCAGCATCCCTTAAGTTAATAATCCATGTATATGGAGTTCTAGAAGACCTTGATAATAATAAGTTAGTATATTGTACGTACGTTCTTTAAAATCTATATACAAATCTAGGAGTTATGCCTTGTCTTTTGTAGTTTGTTTCTTCTTGGTGTATCATTATCCATTAACTTGGCTTAAACTTATAATCTTATATACCCTAATTAAAAAAAACAAGGGGTGGTGAGAGGTTGAGAATATTGACATTGACGATATTGTACATGAATTAGTGTAACTTAAAGCCAGGGGACCCAACCTGTTTACTAATACGAAAGTTCCCCGGAGCATAAGTCCGTATTTTCAACTAATTAACCAATTAATTTGATGTACTACGTGAAAAACATTTACTATATCTTTTGTTATCATTCTTGACCATTAGATTGTTATTGCATTTTTGATAGCAACTATTTTAAAGAAAAGAAGACTGACAAAAGTAAGACTTTGCAAGCCATCTTTGACACAGTTTAATATTTGGACAAGATGAGTGTCTTATTCAAACCGTGTCCTGTCCCAAGATGGTTGAATGTAATTGAACACACAGAAAATTTCCGAGCGGTTTCTCAATCATTTCGGAATTGAATCTCTCACGTGGAAAAATAACCTTATAACCGAGTGACAAACGTGGCTCTTTATCTAGTAAACAACGATTATGCTTTCCTAAAATACAAATGTCACAAACTCTCAGAGACACAACACAGACCAGGTGACGTCATATCTCTCTAACAGGTTCAGTAAAAATCTAGTAACAAAGATAAATAAAGGAAATAGAGAGTCTAAAGCAAATGGTTTTTGTTCACGACGCATAAAGTCCAATTCAAGAGACCCTCTCTTCATCAGAGTCTTTCTCAGTCTCGGAGAGGCTTGAGCTTTTTGGCACTTTCTCATCAGCCTCAGCCTCTTCCCTCTCTTCTGCTTCGTCCTCCATATCATCTGTTTCTCTCCACTTTGGCTCCTCTTCCGACTCTGAGCCATCTCTCTCACTCTCAACCTCTGGATTTTCAAACTGTTCCTCTTCTTCCTTAGTTTCTGTCTCAGTCACTTTCAGGTTCTCTTCACCTTCTTGCATCTCACTATTATAATACTCATCTTCGCTTTCCTCGTCCACATCTCGGCTCACTTCCTGCTCTGCTTCTCTTCTGCCAGTTTCAGCAGCACTCAACTCTTTCAACGATTTGAGATTCTTCCCTTCCCTTGCTGCCTTTTCCCAGAATCCTTCTTTGATGATGATTCCACGTTTTTGCTTTTCTTGACTTTCTGCCTCTGCATTCTGCAACAGTCATAACATAAGAGGACTTGTACTTTACACACAGGATCACAATAATGACAGACGCATGATCCGTGTTTACTCACATGTCAAATAAAGGAATGGACTCTGGCAGATCAATCTCCATATCCTCCTCCTAATCGATTTAGGGGGAAATCATTAAGCATTTGCGATTACGCATTCACGAGAAACAAAGAAAGAAAGAAAGAAAGACAGTATACCTCACTGGCAGAAGAGAGGTCCTCAAGTAGCTCCCAGCGTTCTTTATGGAGATGAAGCTCTTCTGATTCTCCATCAGTATATACTACCTGCAAACCAAATGTGTGGGGGAACAAATAAATAATCCATAATTCTAACAGAGGAGCAACAGAATTTGAGTAGCAGATAATCAAAGATTGTATCTCACTCACCTTATGCACCTTCGTACGACCAGAATAAGACTCTATGGCGCCTTCATAAAAACTGCACAGTGAAACACAAATCAACGATTGGAAACAAGAACCTTTCAACTTTCATATGCACTTACGTCTTGTCCAGTGGCCACCAGATATTCACTCTCTTCCCGACCAAATCCGCGCCAGGGCCATTCGTGTCAGAACCCTGTAAAGAGAAGAGATATATAAATATCAGTTGGTAACAGATATGTGACAATAATATAAAGGCTAAGGCAACAAAGCTTATTATACCACTTCTTTTTTTGCTGTCCGGCTCCTCACTTGAAGGCTCTTTGAAGTTTCTTCAGATTCTTCTGCCAATGGTCTAGCTCCAACTTGAGAAACCTTCTTCTTCTTCAAAAGTCGGTCGAAACATGAGAGATTCAACACATACAGTTTTATGATATATCATTAATTAAAGAAGAGAAATATATGATAATCTACCTTGTCCTTTGATGATTGTGGAACAGGAGTATCCGAAGAAGCACCTTCCAAGTTGTTTTTCTTAGCAGCTGTGCGAGCTGACGATCTTTTTCCACTGGAGTTCACAACTGCCTTCTTTTTCCCGCCCTTCTGGGGCTTTGTCTTCTTCCTTGATTCTCCAATCTCTGTGTCATCTTCTGGTATTTCACGGTTTGATTCTTTCTCAAAATTCTCTTCTTCGTCCCGGAAGCATGATGCCAACTTCTTCAATTTGGGTGAAGAAGGAGAGTCTAAATCATGATCAGTATCCTCCAGCTTAACCCTGCTTCGTTTAACTGAACCCGTCAGAGCCCTACTAGTAGTGGCTGGGGAAGATTCTTTAACCGGAGGTGTTTTCTTTAGAGAATCTCTTTTCCCTGAAAGCCAAGGAATGTCATAGCCTTCCTCAGGGTTCATCAACGAATTTGGTTTCCTTCCTCTCTTCCCTGTAACTCCTACATCTGTTTCCGCATCTCTACTCTCAGACCACACTTGCTTTCCGTTTGATTTCTCATTCTCATTGATTCGTCGAGTTCCATCTCTCGCAGGTCCCTTGGAACTACTTTTAGAACGAGTCTCCTTGCGAGAATGCCCCAAAACCAGTTTGTCCTACATCAAACGAGTTGGTTAAATAAAGATGCTGAAACTCTACAATGAACGAACTCCAAATATAGAGAAAGAATACCTCATTTTCTTTGGTGTCAACAACATTATGAACCTTGGGAGTTTCAAAAACAGTCTGGCATATGGTCGTAACTACTGGAGAATACGCATCCAAGGTGGTCCCTGAAGACTTCAAAGCTTCCATGATGCATGGTTTAAGTTTACGAGCACATCTACTGAGAACCTTCTCCACAAGACTCCAAGCCATTGGTGAAACATTCTAAAACATGAAGACAAATCAAAATCTTAAGTCTGTAGACGGCTAAGAGGATTAACTTGTAAGTAAGAAGAAAGCTCACCTGATTATCTTTTTTGACACTAGCTAATAGAATATCGAGAAACTCCTTGGACACTTCTTGGTTTCATCTAATACTGTAATCATTATCATCTCCATTGACGAAAACACCACCCGTGGATGATCAGATCTAACAACAGATGCGCACACACACACAGACAAACCAGTTCAGTATATGATCTAAAGAGTTTCTAGAAAATTAGGTTTTGTATTAAATCTACCTTATGAGTCTCAAGAACATGCGAAACATTTGTAGAATGAGGTCATCGCACTCTAGGTCCAGCATGACCAAGCATGATTTGACCTTTGATACATTATCAAGAACAGACTCGGCTTTCTGATAGCTGCGGGAGGATGCATCAGCTAGCTTCTCAAAAGCTTCAATCGTCAACCTGAAGATGTCCTGTGATACAAAAGAAGCAAGACTTCAAAAGACCATTACAGAGAGTGTCGCTTGAATTTGATTTGTTTACCTTCATCTGATCATCAGTGTAAGGAGCTTCTGGGGCAGTAATCCTGACGATTTCGGTTAAGCAGGAGACAACAGAAACCCTAACATCAGAATCAGGGTGGGTCAAGAGGTCACTTGATACCAAAGCCTTCTTGGTGGGAATCAGGGCGTTTTGCATTGACAAGGGTTGATCTTGCTCCACGTTTCTAAGCAGTGACTCAGTTTCCTACACACGCACATGAATGAATTGAAAATTAGAGATCCAATTCATCGATTTTCAAGTTCGGTATCCTAGAAAGGAGCAAGCTTTCACCAAACAATCCACTAAAAACATTAATCGAGATTTCCTTAGCGGCAAGAAAGGGAAACCCTAATCGCATTTCGAAGAATCTGACCTAACAAAAGACACGACTTTGATGGAAGAAATCAAAAGAGGAAGACGTACATCGAGAAGAGTGAGAAGCTCGTCGGTTGAAGGAAGGGTGAGAAGTCTGTTTCCAGCATCGATGAGTGCTTCAGCAAGGTGGTTCAATCCAACAATAGAAGCCATATTTGTTCTTCTTCTTCCCCAGAAATTCAAAACCCTAGAAAATAAAACAGAACATCAAACTGTGTCTTAACCCGAAAACACTGTTATCGACCAAACGCTTAGGATCCTCTCATACAAGGAGAGAGAGGGAGAGCTTTCGGGGGGTAAAGGTTGTGACTTGTGAGGTTAAGCGGTGTGTGCTAAACAATTTATATACCCACACCACTAACTCTAATTACAAAACTATAAAGGCAAAGAGATTCATTTTCTTTATAAAAAAAAAAAAATTCAATGAACATTTAGATTGTGTTGAAATCTCAGAATTTGTTACTATAATTACTGAAAACGGAGAAATAATCTATTTAAAAAAAATGAAGGAGGGCTTTAATAGTTGATTTACCAAAAAGTAACTTTCGCTTTTCTTTCTATGACATTTTACTAACAGACATGTTCCCGCCTTCTTTTTCTCTTCGGTAGTATTTGATAAGATAAAGTTGATTACTAGTTTTGATAGGTTTTTGGAATTAGTTAGTATCATAAGACGAACTTAACAAGCCATCCGCAAGACTTACACCAGCCTTATTCACTAAAGGTTTTATTCGCATTTGGAACAGTAAGCAAATTGATGTTATGATCAGCACATACAGCTTTAACAAGCTTTGACATAATCACGTTGGTTATAGTCTTCAACCAAGACACAGCTGAGAGCCACGCGCTTCTCAATCAGTTTTAGCAATTTCATCAAGACACCGTGAGCACGTGACTTCCTAAGAGTCAGCTCAGATCCATGTCCTCTGGGATAGCAGCTGCCTCAGCGACGGGAGGAATAACAGGACCAACCTCATCGCTTCAAACACAAACTTATAGGACTCGTAAGAAACAACTAAGCGTGGACTTTTCTTATAGCCCAAAGGCACAGTGGTATAATTTGTAAGAGGTCGTAAAGGAACATTTTTGCCTTATAAAGCCCAAATCGTGGTCACTAATTACAATATTGGGCCTGAGTAATATCGACTAATGGGTAATGCCGACAAAAGCAATCGTTTATTCAGACAACCAAAACGTTTCCAGTTCAGTTTCTTCACGGTCTTGTAAGAAAAGAAAAAAAACTGGGTTCGAATCAATTTGTTTTAGACACAGATTTCAAGTCTATACAATCCCTCTTCACTTATGATCCTAATTTTCAAAAGTTCTACGAATCTGTGATCATGCAGTGGACACCAGTGTATTCAATACAACCTCATGTAAAAAGAAAAAAAAGATGATAACTTTTAAGGACTTTTTATTTGAATTTTTTATTTTATTTTGATATTAGAGAGCAACCTGACCATTTTCAACACCTAATCCATACAAAACACCAGCATATTTCTGCAAGGGACCAACGAAGAAATTCTCCTTAAGCTTTCTGAAAGTACAAGACGTGAGCAAACTATCCGACCCCGCCTGGTGACAGATCCCAACTCTCTCCACCTCCAGCAACTCCGCCAGCTTGTTCAGCCCCCCGTGGAGGCTGTTGCAGAACTTCATCAGGTGCTTAATATCATACACCGTCGGGAAATAAACGTTGATCAGCTCGAAGAAGCTGGTCTGCGAATCAGGCAGGTTCTTGCACGTGAGGAGCTTCAGCAAGTACCCGAAATCGTATCCGCTGTGGAACGTGACCCAGTGCACGTTCCCGTTCAGCACGATCCCGGAGGACATCAGCAGCTCCGCGAATCGACTCGACTCGATCCCTTGTCGAGTGTTCTTCGCGAAGTCGATCCCTGACTGCTTGAGGAGGTCGATGGAGTCGACGGCGAAGATGTCGGAGTCGAGATCGAACTCGCGGAAGTTGAACTGCCAGATGCAGTATTTGCTGTCGGTGCCGCAGGTGGGGAGGTTGCCCTGCTCGTTGGAGAAGGTGAGGCCGAGCTGGATGATGTTGAGGATGTTGACGTTGAGCTTTAAGGTCTCGTAGTGGTAATCGGCGTTTGATTTGAAGGTTCCGACGGGGCGGACGACGATTCCGGGGAACTCGGTGTCCATGGCGACGTAAGGGAAGTCGTCGACGACTTCGCGGATCAGATCCATTTCCTCCTGGAGGTTATCGCTCCAGACTTCGCGGATTTGAATCGAGTCGTCTTTTAGAAACAGAGACATGGTGGGAGGGAGAATCTAGAGAAAAAAACCTAGAACGGATCTAGAGGTAGACCCGATCCGGTTTCATCAAATCTGCGATTAATCCAATACAATCAAACATTTCAATTTCTAACAGATAAATCGAAAAATCGAAGGAGGAGGTGGTACGGGGGGAATCGAACCTGGTAGATGGAAGAGTAGGCGGCGATTGGATTGGTGGTGGGCTAGGGTTTCAGAGGATGTGGGTGGTGGTGGTGGTGGTTTATCGAAAGGGGTAATTGGTAGGAGAAGAAGTGATATTTATTATTATTAAATCAAACTTTTCTTCATTTTTCTTTTTATTTATTCTTTTACCTTTTTTTTGTTTTCCTGCTATTCTGAATCCGATTTTCTTTTGTTTCTCAAAAAGTTTTGTTGTTTCTGTTTTCTTAATTAGGATCGCTGCTCATTTCAAGTCGCATTTTTATCATCTTTCTGCATTATTTGCTAAAACAATATTTACCGAAATTCATATTTATAGGAGATGAATATAATTAACCGCTAGGATTTTTACAAACCGTAGTTAAATACACACACAAAAGTCACCGCGAAAGTCTAAAACTTCGGCTAAATTGTCAATATAACATAATTAAACGGTTAAATCATAAAAAGTTAAAAGACTAATGACCACATTTATCTTCTTCCTTGAGCATCTGCTTCCTGTAGCACAAGAACACGACCAATTGATTTCATTTATATTATTTACAAGTCCATTGATGCAATGCAAACAAGACCAAAGAGCAAACCAGCTGACAAAATTCACTTATTGAAGTTATAATAAGAGACCACAACATAAGTCTTACAATGCTTGCAAACTCGATAATTAAAATAGTGAAGTTTGCTTAGAGAAGTTTTAAATAATTATCGAAAATAATACCTATTGCGAAGAATTATGCTTGAACAATCTCAAGAAGAAAAAAAGTTCAAAACATGAAAGATTGCTGCTAAGACTTCCTATTAACACGCATGCAGTAAGGTTAGTCAGCCTAAACCAATCTCAACTGGAAACTGACGCAAGAGACTCATATTATTGGTATTATCCCATAGTTTGTTTTCATATATTTATTTCCCTTCTTCACTGGTTTTCACAACGAGGAACTGAATCTTCTCTCGAAGTGGAACAAGTAGCTCTGTTAATGTTTTCTCCCTTCCAGCTACATAGTCCCAAGGCTTCAGTTGCACTCCTGTTCGTGTACGTTCTTGTGACTCAGTCCATGCTATCTTAATAGCTTTGTAAAGCTCATCACCATATTTCTCTCTGAGGTCCAGCAGATCCTGCGCCTCCGCTTGTACCCAGTCGTCTTCTCCTTCTCCTTGTTCTGGACCCTCAATGTAAAGCTCCCAAACTCCATTACTGGTTTTGCTTCTCCACTCATTGCACAGAGTTTCAGCCTCAAGTAATGCTCTATCCTTCCTCATTATTTCCTTCTCACGACCATCAGATGGGTTATTGAGACACGCTGCTTCAAACATCTTTGGGTCTAGGTAGCCTGGGACTCTTACTATGTCAACCAATGGGCCTTTCTCTGGAGTATTTAGTTCTGGTAGAGCCTACAAGTTTTAAGAGGGAAAAAAGTGAAACATGATGAGTTTATCTTAAAATGTGTATATATATAGATACCTGCAATATTGTGAACTTTGCACGTATGATCTCTTGATCCCTCTGGAAAAGATCATCCTCAAGACGACTAGTCTTTCGTTTGTAATGCATTATTTTCCTCTGCAATTCATGAACAGCATCCATCTTCTTCTTGGTTTTATTTTACTCCTGAAAAAGGCAAGCCAACGGTGTAAAAGCTAAGACTCCCAGAAAGATCATAAGCTAATGGAGAATCCGAAACTATAGGTTCCTGAGAAAGTTCTACGCCGGAAACTGAGAGAATCAGTCATTGGTGATCGTAACATCAATGGCCATACACACACCCAAGAAAAGCAAGATCGTAAATCCAAGAAACACTAGCAATCTTAAGCCTTAGCTTACGAGTTTAAGCACATATCAACTAACTAAGGCTTGAGAACTTTCAGGGGAAACCAACATAATCGAGACGTAAGGAAAGTTTACGAAGGAAAGACGAAACGCTAAGACTTGTGTGACACGGGAATGGGAGAACTACGGCATAATGGAGTCGAGAATGAGCAAGTTGTATTGCCGGAAAGAAACAAAGAAGGATCAAAAACTTACGTGACACGGGAAAGAGAGAATCTTGGTGTGCAGAGAGCGAACCGTGAAAGATAGATTCCCTCTTTAAAACTCTACAACAAAAAATGAAACCTCTAAGTTGCTTGGGAACCAAGTCTTTGAGAGAGGCAGGGGAGGAAAAACAGAGTAAAGCATTTACCTTAAGCCTGTTCTTGCTATTTGACCATCTGGCTAATAGTGTATAATGCTCTCATGAACATACACTATTTATAGATCAAGCCACTCAACTTACTTAAATAGCCAAACAGTTCTAAATTACAAACAAGTTTTCAGTTATTTGAAGTGAAAATGAGTTATATGTCTATAAACAGTTATCAATTATTTAACCTTTGGATATATAATGCATTAACGTATCAATCCTATTAAAGAAACATAAAAACAAAGAAGAAATAGTGAGAAAAAGCTTAAAATGGGTTTTGGTAAAAGGCAAAATCTCTCTCTATTCTAAGAACTAGCAACAGTTGGATCAACTCTCACTTCACTTTTGATCTTCTTCATCTCACTACTCAGTACTTCCTTCACTCTCCTCTTTAGCTGCAAGCCATGTAGAGCACTCAAAACACACACACTTCATTTTATTTAGTCAAATATTTCTGGAAGGGTTAATTACATACCTCACTGAGACCTTGTTCTGTTTTCACTGAGACATGAATTGATCCATCAGGTCCTGTTTCCCTGTACCTAATGGTTTCTGCTTCATCATTACTTGCATCTTCTTTGGCGTAAATCACCGGAGAGCCGCCTCCCAGCAGATCGCATTTGGACACAACATCAATCCACAGGTAATCCTCAAACCTTTCTTTTATTTCTTTATAAATTCGAAACTGCAATGCCCTCAAAACAAATATATATAACATAATCAGACCCCAACTATTTGGCTCACACACATGTTTTGTCTTCTTCAGATCATTTCAAATAATATAACCATATGCACATTAATACACTGAAGCCATAAACAAATGATTACCTGATCAGAAGGAGAAGTCCCACATTCACCAGTTAAATCATGAACATATAGAACCGCGGTTGGAAGATGAGTGAGTACAGCAAGAGTTAGCTTCTCTAGATTATTCCTATCCTCTGCACCAACCCCAATAAAAACAATCAAAACTTGATCAAATATCATAAAACCATGCATCCACAAGAGAACTAGATTTTACCATCACATCTCCTGAGAAGCCCAGGGGTGTCTGTCACCTGCAATACGTAGATACTTAACAATAAAAATCATGAGGAATGTGATTTGACGAAGCAAAGCAAGTAACATTACCTGAAATCGTTGGTAGTTCAAAATGACGTGACCCATCAGAATTCCTCTGGTGGTGAAAGGATAATTGCAAATCTGACAACCAAAAAAATCATATAAGGAATAGACACAGTGCAAGTTATTATCAAAATATATATGAAGATTGGGATAATAAGGCAAACCTCAGGCTTCCCTGTTGAAAGAATGCGCACCAAAGATGACTTGCCAACGTTTGGTGCTCCAACAAGGCAAAGAGTTGGCATTTCCAAATCAACAACTGGCATCGCTCTCAATACCTACAAGATGCTTAACTCTCTTCATACAACTCTAACGATTAAGTCAAAGAGATCAAACCACTGGAAGAGAAAAAAAAAAAAGGCAACAAACTTTAGCTATGCTTAACAATTCATCAACAGCTATTCCTTGTTGCTGGAAAACCAGTTCAAGCTTCTCCACACCTTCGCTCAACCGGTCCTCTGCTTCTCGCTTTGACAACGCCTGCAAACAAAACAGAAGATCTCATTCCTAAAGTGATATATGATAGAATAAGATGGAGCAATGGAATTGTTAAGAAGCTTGTAACGCCTTTAGTATTGAAGTACCAGTTACAACCTATGTGAGATAAACTAAACATGAAAAATACAATTAGCTATTTCTGACAGATAGAACTGAGGATTCTTTACCTTAGCACAGAGGGAAGCATGTTCCTTTCCAACAGATTGTACCTTCTTCCTCAGAGCATCAACTTTTCCTAACACCTAAGAACAACTAAAATTATAAACCAATGCGCTTGAATCAGTTGCAGGGTAATGCGTCTTAGAGGGCATGCATAATAAAGATACCTCCTCGTACTTTCCATCACCAAGAGTCAACTCAATAAGAGACCGCTCATATGGATGCAAGAGTCTCCTCCTTGGAAAACTTTCCATATATCCTTTTAAAGGTAGAGCCAGTTCCTTAAACAAGATAGCAATTTCTGATTTGGTAAGACAACAATCGTTTCAGAATTTCAATGGAACACAGGGAAGGATGCAAAATGAAGTTACTTTCATGAGTGCATCAAGCTGTTTAGCACCTCTATTCCTTTCTCGCTTTGCAATATTAGCAATGCCTGCCAAAATGGATACAAGCTCAGCTCAAGGGTCTGGAACGAATGAATCTGTGAACAAAGGAATCAAGTTACAACCTTTAGTAGGTTGGACTCTTTTGGACTTCCTGAGAGCAGAAGAATACAAATCAATAGATGGCATCACCATGGGGAGTTTTTGAAAAGCTCCCAAACTTTCCTGCACTGGTGGCCCTTGCTTTTCCTGCACAAAAACCAAAACTCTCTTGGTTGGTTAAGTCCCCACAAAAATTGGAACCCAAAGCTCCATACTTGCATTCAAAGGTGGGAACTTTACCGGGGAGGTAGGGGTTTCAATCTGCTTCTGAGTGATGTAGGAAGTGGGCAAGTAGCTTGAAGTGACGACTGGAGAAACAGCTGTCTGAAGATTCCGACACTGACGCAAGGTTGGAGACCAGAAAGTGGGAGACTTTGGAGTGGAGGAGGCTGAAACAAGAGTGAGAGAATAGAGAAGAGGTAACCGGAACGAAACCCAGGGGGGATGAAACAAATCAAGCATTTATTTACCTGTGGAGAAAACGAAAGCTTGTAGATAAAGCTGCGGTGGTGATGCTAAGAGACGCCATTGATTCGGAAACAACAAGCTCGACGCCAATTTCATCGTGCTGATGATTCAGTTGGACAAAATATCTTTGTAGGATTCACGAAATCGAGATTGTCCGTGTACGTCTCATCGTGACTGCTGAGCATCACTTCGATTCAAGCTTAGCTGCTTGTTTTCATATCCTGGAAAGCTTCGGTTTGGTTAAGAACTTGACCCGGCCCACTAAACCTAAACGATGCATTGGGCTTACGAAATATGTGAATTAATGGTCCTTCTATTAATACACTAGATTAAACCTTACTTAATGACTACCGTTCTTAATTGTTTCAGTTTCTTGGTAATTAATTAACTAGGCGGTGCAATAATATTTAAAAAAAAACGTTAATTTTTTTTTGAAAACGAAAATAATAATCAGGAAAAGAACGATACGACTTCTTATCGCTTTACATGCAGAGGTTCCATTAATTAAAACTTTGTGTGCTTTGAAAATCACAGTTTTAGCTGTCAGACTTTAAAGCAGGGAAGATGAAGCAACCAAGAACATACTAAAAAATGACTTAAATGAAAGCTCATAAGATGAAATATCTAAAAACGTTTTTGAAGAGATGGAGAAAATGAGTGAGGAGCTGTTAAAAGCAATGGAGGTGAAGGACGAAGAGTTCAAGAAAATACTCAATGAGAAGAATGAAGAGTTGGAAGGATTATAGAGGCTATGAACTCGGCACTCTGCATTAAAGAACAGCAAAGCAATATTGAGATTCAAGAAGCATACAAAGAATTGATTAGCGTAATAAAATAAATCTTTTCATGTTCTTGAGTGATATATATATATATATATATATATATATATATATATATGGTTTTATATTTATGTTTTTATTGGATTTCCACATGTAATTCTCTTCTCTTTTTTTTCTGCAGGGAATGAGAGATTTATCCGGTGGTAGATAACGATAGGAGTAAAGATGATTGGCCAAGTTGATGATAAGTCATTCGTTAAATCATTCGAAAAGATATTCAGTGATAAAGTCATTCTGTTGGAACAAGCTGCTGGGCTTGTCTCCAAATGGCAGGAAGAAGTCTATAATGCAGCATGGTACCCATTCAAATTCGTTGGGACTGGAGATGGAATGAAGGCTTTCTATGTCACTTGCTCCATTCATATTATTTCATAGTATTCATTTTGTACATGTCTTTTTTTGGTTATTGGTAACATGTGGGTCATTTTGCAGGAAATAGTGGATGATGAAGATGAGAAACTGAAGAATTTGAGCGAAGAGTTTGGAGAAGACGTGAAGAACTCAGTGAAGATAGCACTCAAGGAACTGAATGAGTTTAACCCAAGTGGCCGGTATGCAGTTCCAACGCTTTGGAATTTTGCACATGGAAGAGAAGCCACACTCAAAGAAGGAATTAAATGGTATGTACAATATCAGACATCTCAAACTCAGACGAACTTAAATGGTATGTACAATATCTTTTGCAAATTATTCTGTTAATCACACATAAATTTAGGGATGTGTTATTTTCATCTTTTTAGCGTTGCATATTTTCACATAACTGATGTTATTACTCTGCTGGCTTGTTCTTGTCTTACATGAGTCAGGATGATCAATGAATGATGGAATTGAGAAGGAAGGATTGTCAAGGCTTGTATTCAATATTTTCAATTTGTTTTAAGTAACATAAGGACTATTAATCCATCGGTTGTCCTCTTGAATTTTATGTTAAACTTATTTCTTATCGTTTATGCTCGTTGGTTTGGTAATATGTTTTTCTTTTGTGGCTTATTAACGAAAATGTTCGTTAGGCATTTAAATATAATAGCGCACTACAATAAAATGTAAGCCAGTTGACCTGGAGTATATCATACTAGGCCCAGTAACATGTATAAGACACGTTAATTTTGTAAAATGATTTTTTATGTTCTTGAAAAGATCAGATCGTGATTAACAAAAAATTGTGGAATTTCAATTACATTGTGGAATTTCAAATTGTGAAACTTTAAATGGTATATCTACCTAATTATCTCATATTTATATCATTACAGTAATATAACATCTTAGAGCATCTCCAATGTAAAACACTGTTTTTTCCTCTAAAATGGTGTTAAAGTGAATATAGAGTAAAATTGTTCCAACCCTAGTCCGTTCTTCATTTCATAATGGAATTATGAACAAATAAAAAATAGATTACTTCATTTATAGAGTAAACTTCAAAATGGAGTGAGATATGAAGTTGGGTTGGAGTATTTCTTATTTTATATTCACTTTTACTCCATTTTGGAGGAAAAAATGGACTTTGGTTAGAGATGTCCTTATACTCCCAAACTAAGGATTCGATTTATTTGTTTTGTTGTTCAGAATGTAGGGTTTGAATTTATGCATTGTTTTAGTGGCATAAGTTACAACAGCGTCTCCCAAAATGAGTAATGCATGGAAGAGTTTAATTGGGACGACAACAATCATTATTAATCACTCCAATATACAATAATGGGATCACGTTTTCTTTTTGACACCACTATTGTCACGCTTGCTTTAATTGTGTGGCTCAAATATAAGAAAATATAACAGTCTCGCGACGAGTTTCGTGTTATATAACGTTTCTTTTCTTTTTTTTTTCGTTTTAAGAAACTTATATAAGTTTCTCTTTCCAAGTTTTAGGCAAGTATATGGCAGAATATACCACAATATTTTGTGATTTTTTTTTTTTGCAAGTCCATTTTTATTTATTATTTAAACTCGACCTTATACAAGGGAAGGGTTAAAGTCCAAAGGAAAACTTAAACTGCAAAAACTCAGACCAAAAAGCAATAAAATGGACCTGTAAACTATTTACAACTCAGCAAAACCAAAAATTATGAAGCCAAAAAATTGGTACTCCAAATAGAGAGGTAAGAACTTTTAGGTCTTACTGATGCTGGTTGTGCTCTCGATAGCGGATCCAGCTTGAGTCTAACCATGCTTTTGATTTCAGAAATAATAGTCTGAGGATGCTTGGTGATGTCGGTGTGAACTCTGGAGTTGCGCTCTTACCATACAAAGTACACAGATGCTTGGAAGAACAACCTGATGATGAACACTATATTCTTGTCTCTTGAAGGGTTTCTCAACCATCTAAGTATCTTCTCAAACAAAATAGGTGGCCAGAGGTGCAGAGTAGTTGTAAAGAAAGTCCATACACCTCTACTGTATGGACAATAAAAAAAAAGGTGTTGCCTTGACTCGATCCCTCCTGTGCAAAGAACACAAGACTCTGGTACAAGTAAACTCCATCTTAACAGTCGATTTCTAGTTACAAGTCTGTCCCTAGCTACCAGCCATGACAGAAAGGCATGCTTAGGGATGCGACCTGTAAACCATACTACCTCATGCCAGAACACTTCTTTCCCCAGAGGATGCAACGCCTTCCAGGTTTCTTAGGGTGAGAATAACCCTGACGAGGCAGTAGTCGAATGAATCCATTTATATGTATCGTCATCCTCTGAATTCCAAATCGGATCATGGTCAGGTAAGCAACTTCTCAAGAAAGCAATCACCGGATTCCTGCTTCTACTACGGCTTAACCACCAACCATTCTCTGACAAGGCTTCTCTCACAGATGCAAATCTATGAAGACCCAAGATAGCATGACCTTTTTCTCCTGTAATGTTCTATAAGCGGCCCTAGACTTGTCCAGTTGTCGAGCCAAAACCAAGCTGTTATTCCTGATCCTATTTCACAATGTATCATTCTCCTAGCTTTTGGCCTTAGCTTACAGATAGCCTTCCAAATCCAGCTACCACTCCTCCTCCTTGGATCAAGTTCCCAGAAGAAATTCTCACCAATAAGGTTACGCCTAACCCAAGAAACCCAAAGAGACCCTCTTGCTGCAAAAATCAACCAAATAAGCTTCAGCCCAATAACCTTATTCCATTCAGCCAATCGTTTGAGCCATATACCTCCTTCTTCTCATGGTGTACATACTTAATCCCATGCGATCTTTGCACCTATAGCAGAAGAAGGGGCTCCTCTCGACAAAAACGCATTACACATCCTTTCCAACGCAATGATGCAATCGGTGTAACATCTTATACTCTGAAACAAAGGTTTTGATTTATTTATTTTGTTGTTCAGAATGTAGGGTTTGAATTTTTTTTCAAAAAAAAAAAATGTAGGGTTTGAATTTCTGCATTGTTTTACATAAGTGACAACAGCGTTTCCCAAAATGAGTAATGCATGGAAGAGTTTATTTGGGACGAAAATAATGATTACTAATTTTTCCAATCCAATAATCGAACACAATAATGAGATCACATTTTCTGTTTGACACCACTATTGTCACGCTTGCTTTAATTGTGTGGCTTAAAAATAACAGTCTCGCGACGAGTTTCATGTTATACTATAACGTTTCTTTTCTTTTGTCCGACTTAAAAAACTTATATAAGTTTCTCTTTCTAAGTTTTAGGCGAGTATGGCAGAATATACCACAATATTTTGTGATTTCATACAACATACAGTGGTTTATGTACATCCATACAGATAAATATTATCAGAAAGAGTTGAGTCCCACATCATAAACGCTGATTAAAAGTTTTAAACATCATGTCAATTATGCTAATCAAACAAATTGAGAAACAGAAAGGAGAAGACAAAATAAGACTCAACGACTACAGTGAAGTGAGCCAGCTATTTTATTTTCTTAAAGAAACAGAAAATTAAGAAAAATATGGAATAAAGTTGACCAGTTCATGGTAGCCACGATTAGTGAGGGACAAAATTATTTAGACCGAACTTTTTGACAATTTTTCTCGACCCTACAACATTTCTATCTAGACTCTTCTTCCTCCTCTCCTTTACACTTTGAAACATCCCCTTCAATATCATATCAATTGTCTCCCATTCAGTTTATGTGCATTCTTTCATACGCAAGCAAGCAATCAAAATAATTACTCCTAATTCATTTTCACTAGCACTTTAATTAACACACACGCACTATATATCATATATGCTAGTGCGAAGATATAGTAGGATTTTGCATATGAAAGTAATATAATTAATCAGAGAACTACTGCAAAATAGAGAGTAACGAAACTGAATTAGGGAATAAAAAAGTTCATCTTTAATACAAACATCGTATTATATATATCTGTAGAATCTCTGCGATGTGACGTTGGGATTTAGAACAAACAGTCGCTTCACCATCTTTGAACGGTTCTGAATTGTTCATCCACTCCAAACAATCCAACGCGACCACATTCATTGACACACAGAGTTTTCATATATATATATATATATATGATTATATCTGATTATTCAGTGTTACCACATATATTCGATGAGCCAATGTGATTTAGCTTTAAGGGAATGGACGAAATTTAAATGGTTATCTTAGTCCTATGCGGTATAGATTCTTCGGATGTATAGACCTATAGTTGTACCTATAGTTTATAAAACTTTACAAATAGTAGGTAATGTACAGTTAGGGATAAAAACATACTTAGACAAGTTATATATGCGAATAAGGGACTACAAACTTATTCTTTGGAGAAGGCTTTCACTCTCACATTGTTCGGTATGGCCCGAGATGGCCTCACAATCATCAGAGTAGGCGGCACAGTTATATATCAAGTCTTTTCACTGAGCCGAATCTTTTTGATCTCCTTCTTCTTCACTCTTTGTGTGAAGTTTTTTTCACACTCTATGAAGTTGTTTAGTTTTTCGCTTGTAAGATATTGCCTTCTTCTGTCATCTTTATTATCATAGAATTTATTTTCGATTAGCAATAAACAAGTGTTAAAAGAAACAAACGTATTCCTTGGAGGAAAAACTTTTTTGTTGCATGCATCAAATATTTATCCAAAAAGATTACAAAAGAAGAAAAAAGAGTCGATTATGACAATGAAAGGTTAGGAACCATCGCTTTTATAATCATTCTCTTTGCTAAACAACTTACAGCCACACACAAACACCCAAGTATTCGATTCTCATGGTGAATAACAATGTTAAGCAAATAATGCATGTTCAGAGAGAAAGCGATCTACAATGATTCATTCATGCTTAAAGCTTCTTTAACACATTACGATACATGTATCATGTACGTAGAGATATAAAAACATGGTACACGACCCATTCTCATAAAGATAGCAACATTTCATGTTATGCTGAGAGTCTTTCTTAAGACACATGGATTAAAATTGAGGAGTACCAACCCACTCACTCACTCCAAACCAAAAAATAAATCATCTCTTTTGGATCCCTTCACTCATAAGTCAACTCTCATATATTATATTTTCTCCTATAAATAGCCTGCGCATCCTCTTCATCCCTATACCACACACAACAATAAAAAAAAAAGAAAAAACAATCTATATCCTCAAACATCCTATCTCTCCATCTCTCTCTTTCTCTCCAATATGGATCACGAGGAAATACCATCAATGCCCTCAACACCGGCGACAACGCCGGGAACTCCAGGAGCACCGCTCTTTGGAGGTTTTGAAGGAAAGAGGAATGGACATAATGGTAAATACACACCAAAGTCAATTCTAAAAAGCTGCAAATGCTTCAATGTTGACAATGAATGGGCACTTGAAGATGGAAGACTCCCTCCAGTCTCTTGCGCTCTCCCTCCTCCTAACGTCTCCCTCTACCGTAAGGTACATGTTCATACAAACTAAACTTGTTACCCTTCCATATATAAGCACATCAATTAAAGATGCATTCATTTTACTAATATGCATATGTTTACAGTTGGGAGCAGAGTTTGTTGGGACATTGATACTGATCTTCGCCGGAACAGCCACGGCGATTGTCAATCAGAAGACAGATGGAGCGGTCACGCTTATAGGATGTGCTGCCTCGGCTGGTCTTGCCGTTATGATCGTTATATTATCGACCGGTCACATCTCCGGGGCACATCTCAACCCGGCTATCACCATTGCATTTGCTGCTCTTAAACACTTCCCTTGGAAACATGTCAGTTACTTTTCTTTACTTCTTTTACTACATTTTTGGATGTTACTGACAAAACGTCAGTTACTTCAATTTAATTTCTTTTATAAAATTTTGGATGTTACTGAGAAACACGTGAGCATGCACATGCACACGCAACACATATGGGTTAATTAAGATATACTATAAAATTTGATAATTCAAAGCGATTTGTTATTTTTAGTTATTTGGAATGTTATTTGTTAGTGACTAAAGTAATTAAATGTGTAAAAAAAAAATAGGTGCCGGTGTATATCGGAGCGCAGGTGATGGCGTCGTTGTGTGCGGCGTTTGCACTGAAAGCAGTGTTTGAACCAACGATGAGCGGTGGCGTAACGGTGCCAACGGTGGGTCTCAGCCAAGCTTTCGCTTTGGAGTTCATAATCAGCTTCAACCTTATGTTTGTTGTCACTGCCGTGGCCACCGACACTAGAGCTGTAAATATACACTAAACACTAAAATCTTAAAAGAACAAAACAGTTGAAACACGTCTGAAAATCAAAAATATAAAATGACAGGTGGGAGAGTTGGCGGGAATAGCCGTAGGAGCAACGGTCATGCTTAACATACTCATAGCTGGGTAAAATCACTCAGTAGACGGATCTAAGTCACATTTGTCTTCTTGTTTCTTACATAGATATATGATTATGTTTTGTTGATCATGATAAACAGACCAGCAACTTCTGCGTCAATGAATCCAGTAAGAACACTAGGTCCAGCCATTGCAGCAAACAATTACAGAGCCATTTGGGTTTACCTTACTGCCCCAATTCTTGGAGCGTTGATCGGAGCAGGAACATACACGATCGTGAAGCTGCCAGAGGAAGATGAAGCACCCAAAGAGAAGCGGAGCTTCAGGAGATGATCCATTATAAATATTCAAATCCCATTCGCCATGTGTTCTCTGTTTGCATCACTATGTGTATAATATAATCTCTGACAGCAGAGAATATATCATTATAATATAACCTCTGAATCCAAAAATATTGCGAATGCTTTTTCTTTATAAATCAAAATTGCAATATTGTTTGCCTCATACATATACCAAAGTAGCTTGCAATTATATCGATTTCTCCTGACTGCTTCTAGTTCATTTTGCTGATGAGATCATTGGTCTTGTCTTCGCGGTTTCCAGTATCTCCTCTGTCGTTGAAAACTTGTTTCTTACCATGCAAGACACCAGCCTTGGGCTTGTTGAAAGGGTCCCTAGAATCACATAACTTCTCTGAAATGATCATCAACCGTTGCTATCTCATTCACAAGATGTTCTATGCAAAAGATAATATTGTGTTCTCCTAGTGCCTAGGGTGAAAACAGAAGCTGGAATAATTAAGAACACCATGGAGTAAGCTCTCTTGTACATTGAATAGGAAACAAGAGGAACAGGATTGCTGATCTAGGCCTAACTCACACCCAAAAACTAGCTCAAGAGTGGAGGATTGCTACATCACATATATATTTCCCAAGGATGCACATCTTAAACGATGTGGGACATCTAATACCCTCTATTCTTGTGTGTCCCTTTTTGAATATGAGGTCCTTAACGTTCTTTTCATTCGGGTATATATCTACAAGAATGGCAAAACATTGGCTAAACTCAGAGCTCATAACGGAGTAAATAATGTCAAAACAAAGGTTAGACTCAAAGGTCATTACAGATTCAATCAAGCAATAGCATGGAAAATATAATGTTTCACTATTGAAAGATGATTATCTTTCACTTTGAGAAGCTTTTGAAACAAACAGTCAGTTGCTCTGGCAAAGACACCTGTAAACGTGTTTCTTTGTTGCAAACTGTTAAGAACCTTCGTGGTCTTTGGGTGTATATTCTTCTTGCTGGGAAGAGGGAGGGATCATGAGGACACTTTCAGAGATGAAACAAGAGTAAAAAAGACCAAGTGAAGTGGAAAAGGAAAACCATTGGAGGATATCAATCGCCCTTGCGTGCGTATGATGAAAACGAGGTTTGAATTAATCGGTGGAGGAGGTGACTTTGGCCTCTTAATCCTTAGCTTCATCCGGCAAAGATCTAGTTCCTAAAGGCAAAGTATGATATAACTGTAACTTAGTTTCTAAGATGTAGAAACAGTCTTATAGAAGCAGAATCAGAGCTTGGAGTTTATATAAATGGACAAGGACACCCAAAAATGTTAAAAAGGTTTTTGAATGAGAGTAGCCCATTTGCCTTTGAATGACTTGTGCAAAACCATATATGAACTTATGGCTCATTTGCCTTTGAATGAGAGAGTAGCCCATTGTTTCGTGATATAGGAACAGGGAGGGATGATGGGCTTATATAAATGTTAAAAAGGTCAATCATATGAAGAAGAAAAACTATTAGACTGTTTTGATTACTAAGTATGCAGTTTTAGACAAACTATGCTTCTATTAAACATGGATGTTCTTTCTTTCTTTTTTTCTTTTTCCTTTTTCTTGGGGATAATAAAGAATGAGAGGGTGGTCCATATATCTTTGGGGTGTGGAGGTTGGACCGACAAGGTAATCTAGGAGGAGATATACTGTCTAAATTGATTAGACGAAGCAAACATAAAAACAAAATACATCACCTCACAAGTCACTATGATGAAACAAAAGATGTACTTTTGTAACTAAAGCTGGATGGTTTCTATTTTCCAGCAGATGAATGTTTTTATTTTAAAGAAATCAGTAAATAGATGTTGGGGAATCATATGTTGGTGATAAGATCACATTTTAATGCACTGTCGATTGAACCGGTATGACCAGTTCGTAACTTGATTGTCTTACTATGTCTAAAGATCGCACTTACTTGTTGTTTCTACTAACAATGAACTCGTAATATTATTTACTGCAGAACAAAGCTTTAAGATTTCAAATGTATATTATATCATCAACTGAGATTGTCTTTAATGTTAGTATAAATCTACGTATGTATATAAACCATCAATATTTTAATTTATTAATTAGTACATTACTACAGTTAAAAACAATCATATATCTCAAGAAATAGATTTTTTTTTAATACTAAAAATGTAGGTATCGTAAGTAAAAAATAAAAAGTTCAGATGTTCCATATCATAATCATAATTTGCTTAACCTAGAATGAGTGGTTTCATGGTAAAAAGACAACAAAAAAAAACAAGCAATTTATACGTTATCAACATCTTCGCACTGAAGCATACGGTATTACGATGTGAAGCAGTGGTGATAAAGAACTTGAAATTTCGAAAGACAAAAAAGTCTTGAAAGGTTCGATAGGATAGTTACTGGAAGAAAGCAATTCAGAAGTCATTTCATCCAGTAGCTAGATTAAAGGGCATTTACAATAGAGAACTAAGAGAAGCTCGATTAAAGACATTCTCCAACATCTATGAATCGAATCTCATATCATTTGTTCTTTTTGTTAGATTAACCTTGGTGGATGGTTCTGTAAGTTAACGAGAACGAATGTATGATATAATATAAACAATGATTAATGACATTTTTATGTGATTTTGATGTGCGTGTTTTTTGGTTTTGGACATTCGACCGAAAACGGGAGAATGGGTTAAAATATTTGAGACGAAAGTGATTGTCGGGGAAATCTGATTGGCTTCATAATCCTTGTCCAAAGTGCTAACTTACCTAACACTTAAACAAATAAAGACAGCTTCTTCATTTGGGTTTTTGAATCAAACGTCTCACCTAAACCCTAGATGAATGGAACTACCTACGTACATACTGTATAGTGTATATATATGTTTATGATTCTAAAAAGAAACGTTTTATAACGAACAAAAAATATAAGAAAATTAGAAAAAGAAAGAGAGAAACAAGATGGCAACTGTCAACAAAGACAAACTCATTTGATAAAGATAGAGCTACTTATGGTATTTATTACAATAGGTATAACATGAAATCATGAACACTCATTATTCATGTTCCCAAATATATCAATAATTTCAAATTATTACAACATTAATTTTTTCTAGTGTCTACTACTATACGGTTACATGTGCGGCTCTGTAGCTCTAGGTCAGATTGCACACATCAAAAGTGTCCTCTTTTCTTTAAACATCATTCACTTTTTAAAAAAGGTCACATGTCCCTCCAGTTCCATAAATAGAACTCACACTTCACTTCCCACGACCACATCACTTAGCATAACATCTATATCAAACTTTTATTTTCCTTCTCTTTATATACTATCTGTAGGCTATACACACAAAGTATACATGGATCCTTCCATCAAAGGAGATCAAGAAATGTTAAAAATCAAGAAACGATGTTATCAAGATCTTGAGTTAGGTTTGACCCTTTTGCCACGTGGTACGACTTCATCAGAACTCAATCTCATCGATTCTTTCAAAACCAGCTCATCATCGACTTCTCATCATCATCCTAACCGTCACGAACATTTGGAAGATCCAAGAACGTTCTCGTGCAATTATTGTCAAAGAAAGTTCTATAGCTCACAAGCACTAGGCGGCCACCAAAACGCTCATAAACGCGAACGTACCTTAGCCAAACGCGGACACTACTACAAGATGAGTCTCTCCTCCTCCTCCTCTCCTTCTTCAGCGTTTGCGTTTGGCCACGGTTCAGTCAGCAGATTCGCGAGCATGGCATCGTTACCGTTACATGGCTCGCCGAGTAACAGATCAACGCTAGGGATTCATGCTCATTCAACGATCCATAATCCTTATCTAGGAAGACAAACAGCGAGTTTAAGCCATGTTTTCAAACAGAGCGTTCACCAGAAACCAGACATGGGAAAGGTGATGCCGGAGAAATTTCACATTGAAGTCGCCAACAGTAACATTGAATATTTCAAGAGCAAGCAAGAAGATCATAATCAGTTTAACAAGATTGACTTGACCCTTAAGCTATGATCTATTAATTGTCATCTTGTTTTAGTCTTTATTATAACTTTTCGGTTTTTTACTATCTTTTGATTATTACCTTTGTTTGATATAATGATTGACTGCAGGATGTGGTAGAGTTTCATCAATTAAGCTGTGCCTTTTTACTTGATATATTGTTGTGTAGTTCAATATTTGAGGTCTATTTTAAGCCTATGTAGTACAATACTCAAAACTTGTATTAATTTGTATTACGGAGAAAGTGATAGCCATTCCACATATATTATTAGACTGGTGTAACTATCATAGTAAGAAAATATGTATAATCATATTCATAGTGAAGAATATGTCATCTTTTAAGTTCAAGTGAGAGTAACCCTACATAATAAAGTGTGTATCCAAAATGAGAATTACAAAAAAAATTGTGGAGTATGTCACCGAAAGAACCAAAACATGTCCTACGTTATACGCATTATTGCCCACTAAATTGTCACCAATTTATTAGGCGTGAACTGACTTTAGTCAATCAACTGATAGAATGCAATATGAAATAGTATATATATATATATATATAATGTATACAATAAACTATAGTATAGTGGATTATTTTATATGGTATTAATAGACAATATGGCTCTTAATGGTAACAGCGGGTTGAGTGGTGCGGGACAAACGGATTGGTTAGTGCGGTGCGGTTTAAGTGTGGTTTGTGTTAGAAAAACGCATACTGCGGGACAAGTGCGGTTTGTCTAAAATAAGCGGTTAAAATAAAGTATGAATGGTGACATGTATGATAAATAATGTAACTGCGGGATACATATAATATTTTTATATTTTACAAACTAAAATATCAGTGATAATAATATAATTTTTAAAAATACAAATTTTATTTAAAAGTTATTTTATATATCTCAAATATGAAATTCAATATACTATTATTAAAATTTATAACCAATTATTTTATTTAAAAAATTATAATTGCGCTAGTTGTCTTTAGACAAAATTAATTAAGATATCTGAAAATATATATATATATATATATTTTTTGTCATCAACATAAATAGAGTCATGAAGACTTTGCAAACCAAGCTTTAAGATATCAGTGATTTTAAATTAGGAATATGAAACTTTTTATTTAATTTATAGATTTTTTTTAATTATCTGAAAAACTTTACAAAATCATTTTTACTTATTTTCTCATCTAAAATATTGTATTTACAAAATCATTTTTACTTATTTTCTCATCTAAAATATTGTATTTTCAAATTTCAAAACTTTAGCTAAGTCTGGACATATTTATCTGGAACCAAACCTAATCAACCATAAAGCAAGGCTAGGTTTGGATCATGTTAGTTATACTGGATTCTATATCTTTAGAACCGGAATGCCGAAACCGAACCAAAAACCGAATAGGTACATAAATTTTTATGATATAGTCTATATTTATAAATATTAACTATATTTGGTTTTAAAATAATCAAAATCATTTAAAAATATTATTTATAAGTAGAAATAGCTAAAAACTCTAGAATACTTTTTATCCAAAAAAATTAAAATTATCCGAACAATTTGAGTTTTTATTTGAGTCTAGATTAGTTAATCATATGAGTATAAGTATATTTTAACATTTTAATGAAATATTTTGGTCTTTTTGACTTTTATGTGATATATTTATGATAAAGCTTTTTGATGTTATTCTAAATTTTTTTGCTTAAAATAATTTAATAGAAAATGTACAAAACTAACTTAAAACATCTTTCTAAAGTTAAAAGAAAGAATTTATAATCCTTATTTTTTTTACCATAGCTCTTTTAAAACAAATATGTAAAAAAAATTCCAAAGCTTGTTTCCCCTTTTTGTTGCTCACCCAAAATAGGTGTGAGAAGACATTACACAATCATGTGTAAATATGACATAGAAAAATATAATATATTTTTTATTTGTTTTAAAAATTAGATTCGATTAAGTAAACACATGTACAGTACATAGACCACACCTTTTTTTCTTCTACTGCGTTTGATGTGCGTTCCACTTCCCGCACTCTTGCTTTATGTATTATTACATATTTTATATTTATTTTTTATATACAATTTATCAACTCAAAATTGTGTTGAATGGAAACACATATTTGGACCGCTACGTGCGTATTGGTGATCCGCAGTTAACATTCATAGCCTATATCAGCAAAACAAGATTTTACGTTTTTGTAAAAAATATAGTGGATGCACTGTGACTATCGAAGAGAGGTCCTACATGTAGTTAAAAGAAACAGACATTAATCCACAAGTGAAGAGTTGTTCGTCAGAGGTTGTTGTTTTCATCGCCATGTGACTATTAAAGTTAAATTTAAATTGTCCTTTTTAATCTAATCTAGTCACATCGCTATTATTATTTCACAATTCTATCACCATTTTAACCAATAATCTAATCTAATCTAATCTATTACAACTCTCAAGAAAATTATCTGCACTAATGCATATACTAATTTAACACTTGTTACTTGATATTTTATTTTGTATGATATGTGACCATGTGGGCGAGAGGGATCTATTATGAAAATTGATTATTATCTTGGATTTACTGAATTATAACCCAAAGATTCTGTGAAGTCTGCTTTGGGTGGGGTATGTATCAAGTTGATGTTTACATTAAAGTGATAATAATCATATAATAAAGCTAATCATTGCAATTAACAATCAACATTTCCCACAAATCATGATATTAACGATGCAGAAATCATGTTGTTACGCACAATAATTACCTTTACTAATCCCTCAGATTATCCTAATCCCTCATTATCCTAATCCCTCAGATTATCCTAATCCGTCATATCGATTAAGATTTGTATGTAGATACCACACAATCATGTTTCATAGTGGAAAAAGATCCAAAGTTCTGTAGAAAATGACAGTTTTCATAATCAAAAGCTTATTAGATACCAAATCAAATTCAAAAGAGAATATAGTAATTGCATCATACTATATCTCCTAATATTTTGTATAAAGCAAACCGAATTAACACACATCTAACTATAGTATATTGCATTCAGCTGGCTTGTCCCTTTAACTTCTGGTGTTTTACAGTGAATCCACACTAGGGAATAAAAAGAAGTAAAGAACACATCCATGGAGTTGCTCCTCTGTTAAGGAACACTAAGAATTGGTTCGGAAGTCACCAAAGTCGAACACAAGTGTTAGCTAGCAAGTTCCCTAAGGGGGAAAATTAAACTTACCCGAGAAGTCATCATTCTACAAACTTAACTTTAAAGCACTTTCAATGCAAACAAGAAACACCACGATTCCATTCTCACTAACATGTAAAAATGAAACAGTCTTGATCTGTCCATGCTAATAATTATGCATCAGGGAGTAGTTTTTACACAACCTGTAAGCTAAGAACCCAGCCAACAACAAAAAAAAACTGCAACTGAATTTATTAGTTGGAGAATATCCAAATCAAAGAGAGTCAAGTACTCTCACATACAGACTGCATTTATGAGGAACCAAGCAGTAGAAAGCCAAAGAGACTAATGTCTAATTCTTCTCGACATAAGATTTAACGCTTTCCATCCATCTAACGTACTCGAATTTACTTTTGTTCTTCATATAACGATGCAAGAAAACAGCAAGCTCGTCGCTTATACCTCTTTCCTCTAAAAACTGATAAAGAGCGTCTTGAAGCTCATCATCCAGTTCCCTGTAACAACCAAAACAAACACACAATCACTTCATCTTTTTGCATAGTAGTCCTATATCTCTTTTTTTTTTGTTATGTTAAAGAAAAGAATGAGGTCAGCGTACTCAAACTCAGGTCCACCGTAGGAAGACGGCGAACTGTTGATGCCTTTACGAATACAGAGCTTTGATATCTCAATGTTATCTGGCCAAGCAGAACACATGATCTCCAAGGATTCACCAGAAATGCCCTTAGAGATGTTGACAACGAAAGTGATGTGAAGAATAAACTCAGGTTCAGTTCTGGTGGACTTTGAAGTCGGAACTGATCTATCAAACATGGTCGCCTCAACTTTAATGTCTTCTTTCTCCCCATACTTCCTCTTCAAGCTAATCCACTGCTCTCCAGGCCGTTCCTCCACAGTGAATGGACCATAACTGCTCGGAGACTGCAAACATATCCAATCAAAGTGATCAATCCCCAAACTGGAGAGGGCACTGTATCAACCTAAGTATTGCATATCACATGTACATAACTCTTATACCAAACTCAGATTCCAGGAAGGCTAAAGTATCTACCTTTCTGCCACCGAAATGGAATAATTAAGATTGAAAGCTTAAAGTATCAAGCTTTATTGGGCATTACCTGAAGAGGAGGCGAGTGATTGAGTTCGTAATCGATCTCATTACGGATGAGTCGGCAGATGTTTCCTTGGAAAGCTGATTTCTGCATTTCTGAGACGTAACTCCCCGAGCTTAGACATCTCCCTCCGATCAAAAAGTTCCGATTTTGAATCGTGGGTAAACCGATTTTAGGGTTCCGGTACGCAATCGAAGGGGACGAATCGGAGAAGACGGATCTTCTCAGACATCTGACGAATCGAGCCATTGACAGAGAGATGAGAGGAGAAATGACGACGATTCGTAGGGTTTAACAGTTTTAAGAGATTTAATCGTACGGCTAATATCGCGCGTTATAGTTTGGGAGAAAGTAATCTACACCGTCGATTGAGATTAATAACAGTCAAAACAGAGATTCCATCGTACGGCCAGTATCGTGTGTTCTAGTTCGGAGAAAGTAATCTGAACCGTCAAAATAATGACATTTTCGTAAAATTAAGAAAATAATTTTTTTTTGGCGGTAAAATGCGATTCTCCCGCCCATCTCCGACCAATCAGGGATCTTCTTGTTTGATTGCTTTTCTTCTAGGGCTTTCAGGTTTAGTCCGAAGTTGCTTTTTTCCCTCTCTCTCTCTCTCTCTCTCTCTCTCTGCCTCACGGTGATTCAATGGCGACGGAGTACGAGCGGAAACGATTGGAGAACATCAGACGGAACGATGAGATGATGGCGGCGCTCAACGTCCGAGCCAAAGCTTCTCTTCTCACCGCCGCAACCAAACGCCCTCGAGAGGAATCTACTAAATCGTATAAGAAGAAGGAGAAGCCTGAAACACCGATTGTTATGCGGAAGTCTCTACGCACCAGAGGATTGGATCCAGATTCGGTCGGTTTACCCAATTGGTTCTCGGATTTTCCCAAACGTATTACTTCTCCTCCTTCCCAGTACTCGTCGGCGCCTCTGCAGAAATCATCGGCTCGTTTGTTGGCTCCTCTGCCCTTTGATAAGGCTTATGATGGAGAGGGGTCTTGTAAGAAATTGATCGAGACTATGTTGCGTTCTGCGAGTAAGTCTATTGATGATTCTCCTATAGATAGTAGCAGCACTAGGAGGAGATCTTCTCGCCTGTCTAATGCTGTTGTTCAAAAGGAAGAGTTAGTTTCATCTAGTTGTTTTGTGAAGAAGGTAGCTTTTGCCAAAAAGTCTTGTCGAGGAAAGATGGTTACTAAGGATGAGAATGATGATTCTCCTATGAGTTCTGGTAATGATTGTTTGAAGAAGGAAGTTGTTAAGCCTGAGAAGATTGAGTTTGATGGGGAGCCGTTGAGTTTAGAGCCGCATAACGTAGCACGTGTTGTTCCTGGGAGGATTTTGGTTGTAAAGTTAATACCTTGCCAGAATGTTAAGCTTGTTGCTGCTGGGGACAAACTTGGGAATGTTGGGTTTTGGAATTTGGATTGCCAGGGTGAGGAAGATGATGATGATGGGATCTATCTGTTCCGTCCTCACACTGCCCCAGTTTCATCTCTTGTGTTTCAGCAAAACTCTCTCTCAAAGGTACATTTTTTTATTTGTCTTGAAACTTTGGTTGGAGAAAGCTATCTCTTTTATTATTCCTAAGCTCTTTTTCGTTGGCGCAGGTTATTAGCAGCAGCTATGATGGTCTCATACGGTTGATGGATGTTGAGAAGTCGGTTTTTGATCTGGTTTATTCGAGCGATGATGCTATATTTTCCCTCTCGCAGAGACCTAATGATGAGCAAAGCTTGTACTTTAGTGCGGGATATGGAATGTTGAATGTATGGGACCTCCGAGCAGGAAAGTCAGTTTTCAATTGGGATGATTTACATGAACACAGGATAAACTCTATAGATTTCAGCTCGCAAAATCCCCATGTCATGGCTACAAGCTCCACAGATGGGAATGCTTGCCTTTGGGACTTGAGAAGCATAGGAGCTACAACACCGAAAACATTAAAGACTGTGAACCATTCTAGGGCGGTGCACTCTGCTTATTTCTCTCCTTCTGGTCTTTCACTTGCAACTACAAGGTAATTTTATTTTACTAATCAGATGATGTTTGTTTCGTTTGAAACATTAAGATATGCTCCACACTTGTTAAGGTTCATTATCTCTCTGCGTTTTGGTATATAAGTTGCACACTGCACTTGAGTGTTTAAAATCAATTACTCATAAAGAAATCCTTGATGGTTACTAATCTCGTAAAGCTTACCGACAACTTAGAGGAGGTCAAACATGTGTATTGTGAAACTGATTTTATGTAGCTCCCTTGTGTGTGTATACTTCTTTTCAGCATCGGTTAAATGTGGAATGCTAATGTTTGTTACGCTCTTGCCTTGTTTTCCTTGTAGCGTTGACAACTATATTGGTTTACTAAGTGGCACCAATTTTGAGGATATCTCCATGATATCTCACGACAATGCCACCAACAGGTGGATCTCTACTTTCAGGTATTGCTCCACACCCTAATAAGCTCTCAGTTCCAGTACACCTATGAGTATTGAGACACTCATTTTCCACATTTATGAGAAAATGAAAAGTGGGCATTGCTCTCATCGTCTGTTTTTTTTTTATTTGCAGGGGAGTATGGGGATGGGATGACTCATACATCTTTGTGGGCAATCGTCCTTCAAAAGGAATAGATGTGATCTCAACGAAACTAAAGAGAACAGTGAAGGAACTGCAAGACCCTCTAATGAAAGCTATTCCTTGCAGAATCCATTGCCATCCTCTTAGTGTTGGGGTGCTTGCAGGATCCACAGCTGGAGGACAGGTCTATGTTTGGACACCAAAGTAACCATATTTTTCAATCAGCATGAGTTGTTAGTGTGTTATTTGTTTGGAACTGGTTTACTACTGTAGATGTAATAACTTTTGAAGTTAAATATCTCGAGCGTTCTAGTTTCGGAGAAAGTAAATCTGGACCGTCCAAAATAATGAAAATTTAGTAATTTAAACAATAACAATAAAATAATTTTTTTATTGGCGGCAAATGCGATTCTTCAGCCCCTTCCTTCTCCGACCAATCAGGAGTGTTGTTGTTAGGTCTTTAAAGCTCGAGTGCGAAGAGACACTTTCTTTGACGCTTGAATGGCGACGGAGTTCGAGCGGAAGAGATTGGAGAACATCAGGCGGAACGATGAGATGTTGGCGGCTCTCAACGTCCGTGCGAAAGCTTCTCTTCTCACCGCCGCAACGAAACGACCTCGAGACGAATCTACTAAGTCTTTGAAGAAGAAGGAGAAGCCTATTGTTATACGGAAGTCTCTACGCACCAGAGGTTTGAATCCAGATTCCGTTGGCTTACCCTATCGGTTCTCAGGTGATCCCAAACGTATGGCTCCTCCTCCTCAGAAATTAAAGGCTCGTCTTCCCTTTGATAAGGCTTATGGTGGAGAGGGCTCTTATAAGAAGTTCGTTGAGACTGTGTTGGGCACAACTGCGAGTAACTCTATGGTTAAGGATGATTCTCCTATAGATTGTAGCAGCACTAGGAGAAGATCTTCTCGCCTGTCTAATGTTAACAAGGCAGAGTCAGTTTCATCTAGTGATTATGTGAAGAAGGAAGCTTTTGTCAAGAAGCCTTGTGGAGGAAAATTAATTACTAAGGATGAGAGTGATGATTGTTTGAACAAGGAAGCTTCTGGGGTTATGACTGAGAGCATTGAGTTTGAGGAGGGTGGTTCTGGCACGGGACCGTTGAGTTTAGAATCGAATAACGTAGCACGTGTTGTTCCTGGGAGGGTTTTTGTTGTAAAGTTCATGCCTTGCCAGAACGTTAAGCTGGTTGCTGCAGGGGACAAACTTGGCAATGTTGGCTTTTGGAATTTGGATGGGGAGGATGATGGGATCTATCTGTTCCATCCTCACACTGCCCCAGTTTCATCTCTAGTGTTCCATCAAAACTCTTTCTCAAAGGCGAGTTTTGTCTTGATTGAAACTTTGGTTGGAGAAAGTTATCTCTTTTGTTATTACTTAGCTTTTTTTTTCCGTTGATGCAGGTTATTAGTAGCAGCTATGATGGTCTCATACGTTTGATGGATGTTGGAAAGTCGGTTTTTGATCTGGTTTATTCGAGCGATGATGCTATATATTCCCTCTCCCAGAGGCCTAATGATGAGCAAAGCTTGTACTTCTCTGAGGGACATGGAATGTTGAATGTATGGGACCTCCGAGCAGGAAAGTCAGTTTTCAATTGGGGTTTGCATGAACACAGGATAAACACTATAGACTTCAACCCGCAAAATCCTCATGTCATGGCTACAAGTTCCAAAGATGGGACTGCTTGCCTTTGGGACTTGAGAAGCATGGGAGCTACAAAACCAAAAACATTAAGGACTGTGACTCATTCCAAAACTGTGCACTCTGCTTATTTCTCACCCACTGGCCTTTCACTTGCAACTACAAGGTATCTTGTCGTTTTTTTCTCCTCAGTCTGCTCAATACATTTACTTTGTGGAACTACAAACATCGGTTTTACTTGTTTATAAGAAATCACATAAAGATGTTGTTTGTTTTGTTGAAACATTAGTATATACTCCACACTTGTTGAGGTTCATTAACTCTCTGCGTTTTGGTAAAATGTGGAATGCTAGTGGCTGTTTTACGTTCCCTGTCTGGTGTTTGATTGTGAAACTCTTGCCTTGTTTCCTTTGTAGCGTTGACAACTATATTGGTATTCTAAGTGGCGCCAATTTTGAGGATACTTCCATGATCTATCACGATAATTGTAATACTACCAACAAGTGGATCTCCACTTTCAGGTATTGCACTATTCCTGTGACCACTGGCACACTTGCTATTTTTATGGGAAAATGAAACGTAGGCATTGCTCTCATCGACTGTTTATAATTTGCAGGGGAGTGTGGGGTTGGGATGATTCATACATCTTTGTGGGCAACCGTCCTTCAAAAGGAATTGATGTGATCTCTACTAAACTAAAGAGAACAGTGAAGGAACTGCATGACCCACTTATGAAAGTTCTTCCTTGCAGAATCCATTGTCATCCTCTTAGTGTTGGGGTGCTTGCAGGATCCACTGCTGCAGGGCAGGTCTATGTTTGGACACCAAAGTAACCATTTTCAATAGGCGTGAGTTGTTAGTGTGGTTTTTGTTGTGTCAGCACCCAAATGTTATTATCTGTTTGGTTCTAATAACTTAAAGTAAATTAACTCCTTGCGTTTACGTAATCATCCTGAAGCGAGCAAGCAAAATAAGAGAATTGCATTGACTAATGCTTTAGTTCCAAAAGCAAACAAAACCACCCACATAAGAGTATAATCCTTCTTCATCTACCAACTAAGTTTCCTTTCTAATAATCTCACTGAGGCCTAGGAGAATCGACATTTGTTTGATTCTCAACAGGCTTATGTACATTGCCCTTCTGTTCCACATTATTCGGTTTTGATTCTTCTTTTGGTGGGGGTTTAGTAGATTGGTCTCCTTGTGTTTTGGTTGGAGCATTCCCTGAAGGTTTCTTTGCTTCCGAAACAATCTCTTTTATTGTCTCTTCGATTTTTCCCAGTCTCTGTTTCATCTCCATTAGCTCATCCTGAGACTTGGTTGCTGCTGCTTCTTCTAAGGCCTTCTTTTCAGCTTCTTCCTTCTCTTTCTTTTCATCTTCTTTACTCTTCTTCTCCCCAAGTTCCTGAACATACAAGCAACATTGGCCAGGATAATGACATGGAGGACAGAAACCATTAAAACATAGATATCTCTCAGGATATCAGTTTGGTAATGAACAAGAAATGAAAACTGACAGCGTCCATGATCTTCATTTTACGGCGAGCATATTGAGCAACCAGATACACAGCTGTTACAAGGAAAACAAAGCAACATTGAGATCCTTAACACTTAGGAGAGATACTTAAGGGGGTGAACTGAGAGATACCTAGAGAGGGCAAGCAGACGATAATGAATTGCACCACATGCCAGTCAAGCCTAACACACGAGTAAAACCCATATGAACTAACCAGCACAAGAACTCTAACTTACTCTAAGAGATAGTTTCAGAACCTCAGCCTAAAGAAGCTAACTTTTTTACACAGTTCTAAAGTTGTGAGCTTTAAGGCAGAGAAAGTACCCAAATTTATTCTTCTTGGGTGGTTCAGTGAACAAGATCTTCGCAGCTGTCACGAAATCGAGCTTATCCAGTTTCTTGTACGTCTCATCGTAGCGAGAAACAACAACATTAGATTCAGTCTCGCTGTGCTGAGCAACAACACTAGATTCCGTCTTCTTCCCACCGTTCTCTCCTTTAGTGCAGAGACGTCGGATCCTGTAGTGTCTCAACCGGGTCGCCAATCCGACCCACGAGCCTCTGCCGCGAAGCATCCTAATTTCTCCCCGGCGACTACAGCTCCACTACGACGACTCTGCAACTCGAATAGAACCGGGTCTCAAGTCACGGGTTGATTCACTTATACCAACCGGTTCCGATACGATTTTTAAAAATATAAACCGGTTAGATCTTAATGAAGCTGTGATCTGGGATCTAATCAAAACCAGTATCTTTGTCAATATTTTTTTCCAATAGTCTCTTTCACTTTGCCTTGTTTTTTCCAGCTTTGGTGACTGTTTGTTAGCTATGATGTGGACCTCTTTTTATCAAATTATTTTTCTAACTATTAATTTTAAACTTTTATATTATGATGCCTTAGGGAAACGTATTATCTTGGATTTAACCAAGGCAAATTAGTGGCATGCCTCAACACATTTCATTTTTTTTTGCAAGATAGAGAAAAGTTGAACTTTTCATACATCACTTTGGTTTAGAGTATTTAAAACATCTTACATTTTATTATATAACTTTATATACTTAAAAGAATATGGTTTGCTTCAGAAAATAGCAAATGCTTTAAACAGAAAATTGATTGCCTAAAGAATATAAAGAAAAGGAAGATTATTGGTTTTGGTGGATAAATACACATAGATTCATGATTAGGAGTATCATTTATTTTTCCACAAATCGTTTATTTGTGTACTATCACATACTTTTGCACCATAATTAGCCGCACTACTTAATTTAAAATGATTACTCAATTTCAAGTCAATTTGAAAGGAAAAAAAAGGGTGGTCTCTAGACAAAAGTTGAGCCAAAGATAACGAATATTAAGCTTTATATTGGACCCCATAATAGACTGTAAATTATTAAAGCATCATACCGCCAAATATTAATTTAGGTTTTTTAGGCAAACCATTAAATAAAACGATTCTGGTAACTGAGCCGTATATGTATTTAATATGAAATAAATAATCATAACATGGCAAGGGAAAATAAAGTAAATAACAATAAACAAAACGTATTCATTTATGGAAGTAAATATGATTAGGCATTGTTTAATCAATAATCTCAAGACTAATTAATAATGCTCCTTCTCCTTCCTTTAACTTCTTAATCGAAAAGTGTAAACATAATTAGCATTGGAAATCTCAAAAGACGAGTCATTGGCATTTTGTGTAATTACGTTAAAGTGGAAAGGGTAAATAAATTGTCATCAACTCAGACAGTTTATATAGAACCAAGTCTTCTTCTTCCACCTCAAGAACTCCCGTCCGGCTGCTCTCTGCCGCCGGCAATACTCTCTCTCTCCGGTGGTCAAAGAAGTTTGAGTAATGGCGTTGAATCTTTAGTGGTAAGCGTTAAACCTTGAAAAGAAAGAGAGGGAAGAAATTGAAAATGCTGTGCCGGAAAAACTCAAGCGTGGTGGATAGAGGAAACGTTCCGGTTTATCTCAATGTCTACGATCTAACTCCCATCAATGGCTATGCTTACTGGTTTGGTCTTGGCGTTTACCATTCTGGTGTTGAAGGTTAGTCTTTTTTTTGGTTCCTGAGTTTTAGAATCTTTTTTAAACTTCATCTTTAGATCTAAATAATGCTCTTAATATTACATAGAATATCATTTTAGATCGAAGTTTCTTGGGATTTGAAGTTAATTCGTCGTTTAAATTCAAAAGTGTTGGCTTTCAATTTTCAAGAACTTGACTTTCGAATTATCTAAAAATATTATTTGTTTTTTTTTTTTTGGGTAGTTCATGGTATAGAGTATGCATATGGAGCTCATGAATATCCAAGTACGGGCATTTTCGAAGGGGAACCGAAGCAATGCGAAGGGTTTACGTTTAGGAAATCGATTTTGATTGGTAAAACGGATCTTGGGCCTTTGGAAGTGAGAGCTACGATGGAGGAGCTTTCGGAGATTTACAAAGGAAGCTCTTACAACCTCATCACCAAGAACTGCAACCACTTCTGCGATGAGATTTGTATTAAGTTAACCGGGAATCCAATTCCTAGTTGGGTTAACCGGCTTGCAAGAATCGGTAAACTCTCTGGTAACACTCCCTTCAATCTTTACGGTTTAGTTTCTTTCTTACTGAAGACGTCAGTACAGTAGTGGCCTACTTTTAAAGTCTTAGCCTTTGGTTACAATGTAGACTAAAATATGAACTAAGTTTTTGCTTGAAATGTTCGATCTTTATGCTTAAGATCCAAGTTTAGCTTCTGGGTTTATTGATAAATACGTTTTCTGATTGATAAGAAGAGCTTGGAAGCTAAGACATGACTTTGGGTTAGGCTTAAAGTTTCCATTTTTAGGGAAAAGGACTCTGTTTTCTGTGCTCTGAAGTTGAATTGCTCTGTTTTAAAATGGTAGGATTCATGTGCAACTGTGTGCTTCCTGCGACCATAAACGCGACCAAGCTCGGTAATAACCGAATCAATCAAGACAAGTCATGTGAAGCAGAGACTGAGAAGAAGAAACTGACGGGTGGATCGAGCAGAGAGAGCTCTACGACGATTGATACTCCGTCGTCGTCATCTTCGTCTCCATCAGTTCAAGTTCGTGGTCGAAGCAGGAAAAGGCGTCCTCGTGCTATGCATCCTTCATCGCCAGTGATTCTCGGATCTTCCACCGTTTGATTTGCTTTGTTGTTATACAAAATCTTCTCTGTTTTTTTCTTTCACCTAATTGCGATTGTGCTTTGTAATCTTGTTAATATGCAAAGAACCCTTATTTTTCTGTAATCTTATTTACACTTTCAGTTTTTGGATACAATTTTTTACACAATTATATTTATATATCAAATTCAAGTCTCAGTAATCAGAGACATGGAATGATAAAGTGAAGAAGCATCAATCTATGGACTTGTTTTTTATGAAATTAAATGAGAATATATTCCATACACTTTTTTAGATTGATTAATATATTACTTTCGGCAGTATCTATTTAAGAACTAATGAAAAGCAAATATGCCTGATAATAGAACATGAGGAGCCAACACCAAACTTAAGAATAAGAGCAGAAAGTTTTAATACAGAACACATATTTATGTAGGAAGCATTATTTGTTCACAAGGGTAACAATAAATCATATTTTGAAGGGTAACAGCTTAAGACTCAGACCTGACAGAAGCAATTCGCATATTTCTTCTGCCATCTTTTTGAGTATGCCATCAAACAAGCAAGAGAGCTTGTGTAAGTTTAGTTGTGTCCTTGTTAACCAGTGATAATGAGTTTAGTGCTTCTCATTTGATCCTGATAATGAGTTCAACCCAAATTTAAGTGGTCAGCTCGCTCTTTCCTACAACTTAAATTTAGTAACAGTGACCGCAACAGCCTTGTTAAAGGCGTCGCCAAGGTTTGGAGCTTCCAAGAAACTAGAAGTTACCAGTAATATATTCACATAAGATATAATTGCCAACTAAAGAGATTCTTAAACAAAGTAAGAAATCACAGTTTACAGAATACTAAATGTCAAAATAGAACAAATTGTCATACTTGAACCAAGATAATAAAAGAGAATTACAAAGACTAAACATAGATGATCAGATGAGGAGGCACTGAAGATGTTTTTGCTATTTTGTAAGAGTTTCAGAAGCTGAGGGCAATACCCAATCCAATCCTAGGCAAATAGGCAGGTCTGAACTCTCCCAACACCCTCATGAAATACCACTGAAAAATGGCACTAACTTGTCCAGTGTTGTCAGCTCGAGCCTTCAACCAAAGGTGTGGATCAAGTCTATGTTCCACACCCAAGGTAAGAACAGGTACTTGGTCGATGAAGGAGTACCTAAACTGAGCCCCAAAAGACGTGTCGGAGTTGACCAATTGATGATACGATGCCACTAACACATGCGCCATTTCATTCCTAAGGAATGGATATAAACAGAAGGAAAAAATTAAAACAAACAATATGTAAAGGAAATAAACAAAAAATGGGCAGATTTTTCTTACATAGCAATAGACGACGTCCTCCTTTCTGCGGTCGTATATGCAAAAGCTCCATCAAACTTTGTGACATTAAGGTTGTTTGTATGGAGTAGCAAATCTAATCCCAAGGAAAGATTCTTCGTGCCAATTACCGAAGAAACACCGATATTGGTGTCATGAAATAATCCTCCAATGCTAGCTTTAAAGCTAGCATAATCGTGCATGAATTGCACTTGTAACTGTTAAAAATAATTAAACATTTTCAAACACAGAGAAAATATATCAAAATCTCAACAGAGTTTTTCTTATTGCTTAAAGACATTGCAGAGACAGAGTATATTAAATAGAACGAGACTTGCTAGACCCTACCGATAGGACTAAGAAGTACTAACCAATTTACAAAACCAGTTACTAGAAGCAAAGATCTGTTTTATTGACAAGAAACAGAGGGATAAATGGACAATGTACCTTGCCAGAATTAGCAATTGCAGTGTCAAATTCTGATACTGCGGACAAACCGGGAAGAACTCTGAAGGCAATTTGATTAATTGTGGATTTGAAAGCCAGCTGCAAAACAAGCAAAACTAAATCATTAATATCAAATCATATTTTACAGAGTGAGAAAATTGAAAACCGACTCACAGTAGAGTTAGTACGAATGGTGAATTCATTAGTCACACTTTTGACAGACCAAGAAAATCGCCCTTCCCCAAGAAATATGTCATTTGGACTGATAGCAAGCAAATCATTTTGATGGGTCAAATAGGCAGAGAAAGGGTGCTTATCTAGACGAAATTTACTGCACACAGGAAAGTCTTCAAACAGAAGATCTGCATTTACACAAACACAAAATGACAAATCGAACTATAACAAACCAGGGTAAGCAAAGGGATTATTAGCATATACCTCTTGCTTTTCTGCCAATATCAGAGTAGCACCCAGGTTGAGAGTCCCTTGGAAAGTAATGATCCATGAACTCTCATATGGGTACAGAGATGTGTACTCACCAAATTTCCAATGCGAAATCAAAGCACCCGATGAAACAAGAGTCAATGGACACAGGGATTTGAGCAAAAAATCTGTGATTTTCTTTCTTCTTAAGAAGATTATCCTGGTAGGGGGATTCAGCGACATTGATACCTCAAGAGTTCATCAAAATAGGAATAAAACTTTCTGAATTAGAGCTTATCGATAATAATAATAATAATAAAAGGATGTAGACTAAAGATAACACGAATTAGGGTACCGCTCGTCTATCTCCAAGGTCTCGGTAACGGATTTCGACCTGGCAGAGTCAAGGTACTCCGGCGTGACTGAACTGAGGAACGCCCTCTTGGGCTTTATCATTCATGTTAATGAAATCAAAACAATCTTGGACCTATCTAAACATTGTAATGCCCTCTTGGGCTATTCACGTAATTTATCAATAGCCACATCTGTAATTCTGATATATATGAGAACACAACACACTATTTCTAAACGATCAAGTAGATAAATCTATTGAGATAGATGGAAAATAAAACTGCTAACATAAAAAAAGATCCATAAACATATTATCAATTGTTACATAAAATGTAAAATGATAAGCACCATAAGATCTATGAAAACATATAAGCCAATAGGCACATATATAAATGAGACAAAACTAAAACTTATATTATCAATAGGGTAAACATAGATCATGGACCTTGTACAAAAAAAAAAAATTGAAACATCAAAATCGGATCAAATAATCATGTTGACTAAGAACATATGATAAATAGTTTCATAATCATTAGTAACATATATGTAAAATGACAAGAACCATAAGATCTATAAAAACATACAAGCAATAATAAATGATATGCTTTAATTAGCTACCACTGATGCATTAGGATTTGTTCGCAAATACTATTTGTATCCCATCTATCATTATTAACCTAATGAAATTAACATACTTATCAAAAAAAAAAAAAAAAAAAAAGTAAAGGATATAAATGAAAAAGGAAGAACTCAAATTCATTGATATACATAAGCAATTAAAATTTGAAAATGATATAGATGATAACCCTTGAGATATAGAACAGAAAATTGCAACATCAAAATCAGATCAAATACATTATATCTACTAGGATCCGCAAACAATTAAAATTTGGAAAGTCAGATCGGATCAAATTCATCATATCCACTGAGATCCATGAACAAGAACAATTGCAGGCACAATCGGATCAAACTGATCAGATCCATAGTTGATCAAAGAATAAAAAAATCGCATATGATAGAAAAAATGTGAAAAAGCTAATAAAGAAATCTCCGATATATAAAACATATATACATATATGTGAAAACATTGAAGAACAGAAACTGCATAGCTTAGTAAATATCTGAACATGTATGAATATGTACATAATCTTATCATACATCTATCAACAACAAATAAAAGTTTATGAAGTAAACAGAGAATTTTTAGATTTGACTTTAGAAGAGATTAGATCCCTAAGACAGAACACAAAAAAAAAAAAAAAAAGTTTATGACGTAAACAGAGAATTTGTAGATTTGACTTTAAAGAGATTAGATCTCTGAGACAGAACTCCCAGAGGCTCACATTCCAAGGCGAAGTACACCTATATATAGCAATCAGTCAAGATAGGGTTTTCGTTTAACAAAATGTGGGATATAGTTTTATATGGGCTTCAACAATCGGCCCGGCCCAGCTTACATTTTTAAAAAGAATTTTGACATTATAATTCTTATCTCAGGGAAGAGACTCGGCCCGAGTAAATCGAAGTTGAGCTTGCAGCCTGAAATTATCAAAACATAATAATATTCTAAAAAAGAACGTAGCCCAACGCAAAAAGACCGTATTGTTGTCGAGATAAAGATGGCAAATCAGAGGAAAGGAAAGGAAAGGAAAGGAAAGTCTAGCCCTAATTTTCGATCATGCAGGCAAATCTTAGATCCGTGCTTGCTCAGATAAGTCGGGGAGGGAGAGATGTTGGGTCTCACCGTAGTTTCCGTTCATACCTTGGAAACAGTGGTAAGTATCTCTTATTCCCTAGCGTCTATTTGTATTTGTGATTCTTCTTCCAATTGCCCAGAGACTAAGGGAGGCAGAAGAAGATTTGTCACCGGCGGCGGTTCGCAGATTAATGAGAAGCTTTATTGGTTTGGCAGATATATGACCTATGGATATTGTGCTGTCACTAGTTGGGGTGAGATTAATCTTATTTTGCATTATATTGAGATTTATCCTTATTACGAAACGTGATTGCTTTGCGTTTTTTTTTGTTCATACACCAGCAATTATCCAGATGTTTGAACACCGTCGAACGATCGAAATAGATTTGGCTGAAAGACGTGGCTCGGTATGCTTCTTTTTCTTTTTAAAACTTTGGGATATAAAGATTTGGAATTGGAACATTACAAGAAAAAATCTAAAACTACATTCATATGTCTTCTCTTACAGAAACCAAAGACGAGCTTCCGTGATGTCCTTCGTTGGTTCGGTGCTTGATCCTGTGAACAATTAATATTCTGTTTGATGCTTGTTGTGTTTAGTTCGTTTTATGCTGTGTAAACAAAACAAAAAAATCATAATCTATGGGCATTACGTTGTATTTAATATTGTTCGTTCGGGCTTTTATGTCTACTGTTTGTTCGAGTTGTATTTAATATTATTCGTTCGTTGCATTTTCATGTTGTCCAGGCAAGTTTAACTAGTCAAACTTATCGCATTAACGGCTTATTAACTAAAACGAGTTTAACATTACACATGATGTAGTGGGCATGTATGAATCGGCAAAAGATATGTATCTAAAGTCGTTTGAACTCTGGTCTAAGAAATAGCGAATCAGTATCAGTGGAAGACGTTCTTAACGTAACAAGACTTTCAAGCAAAGAAAGTTCTTTCATTATGTCTGTTAAACTGTTTGCTTTGTTTTCCTTGTAGCGTTGACAACAATATTGGTTTACTAAGTGGCACCAATTTTGAGGATATCTCCATGATATCTCACGACAATACCACCAACAGGTGGATCTCTACTTTCAGGTATTGCTCCAGTTCCACACCATTATAAGGTCTCCGTTTCAATACACTTTTTTTCTTCAGTATTTGAAATGTTATTGCCACAAGCCTTTCACTATTCATGTGAGCATTTATACACTCATTTTCCACATTTATGAGAAAATGAAAAAGTAGGGATTGCTCTCATCATCATGTGTTTTTTGATTTTTCAGGGGAGTGTGGGGCTGGGATGATTCATACATCTTTGTAGCTAATCGACCTTCAAAAGGAATAGATGTGATCTCGACGAAACTAAAGAGAACAGTGGAGGAACTGCAAGACCCTCTTATGAGAGCTATTCCTTGCAGAATCCATTGCCACCCTCTTAAGGTTGGGGTGCTTGCAGGTTCCACAGGTGGAGGACAGGTCTATGTTTGGACACCAAAGTAACCCATTTTCCAATCAGGCATGAGAGAGTTGTTGTGTGGTTTTGTACACCCAAATGTTATTTGTTTGGAACTTAGTGACAGTAGTAGATGTAATAACTTTGTAAGTTAATATCTTGCGTTCTAGTTTCGAAAAAGTAATCTGGACCGTCCAAAAATGTATATGATAATTTTGTAATTTAACAAAAAGAAAGAAAATAACCGTTTTTATTGGCGGCAAAATGCGATTATTCCGCCCAATCGGGGGTGTTGTTGTTAGGTCTATAGTGTGCGAAGATTCAATGGCGACGGAGTACGAGCAGCGGAAGAGATTGGAGAACATCAGACGGAACGATGAGATGATGGCGGCGCTCAACGTCGGTGCTAAAGCTTCTCCTCTCATCCACCTCTGGAGGACAGGTCTATGTTTGGACACCAAAATAACCATTTTTCCAATCAGCATGAGTTGTTCTGTAGCACCCACCCACCCTCCTCCGACGATGCTATCTATTCCCCCTCTCAGAGACCAAATGATGAGCAAAGCTTGTACTTTGGTGAGGGGAATGTTGAATGCATGGGACCTCCGAGCAGGAAAGTCGTTTTTCAAATGGGTTTTACATGAATACAACACGATAAACTCTATAGACTTCAACCCGCGAAATCCTCATGTCATGGCTACAAGTTCCGAAGATGGAACTGCTCGTCTTTGGGACTTGAGAAGCATGGGGGGGGGACCAACAACAAAACCGAAAACATTAAGGACTCTGACTCATTCAAAGCCTGCGTATTTCTCACCCACTGGCCTTTCACTTGCAACTACCAGGTATCTTCTTGCTTTGTTTTTTTCCCTTAGTCTGTTCAATGCTAGTGGCTGTTTTACGTTCCCTCTCTGGGTGTTTGATTTTGTGAAACTCTTGCCTTGTAGCGTTGACAATTATTTTGGTATCTTAAGTGGCGCCAATTATGAGGATACTTCCATGATATATATCACGATAATTGGATCTCCAATTTCAGGTATTACTCCAGCATAATAAGCTTTGCAGTATACACCTTACACGTCTTTCACTATTCCTGTGACCGAGTTAAAAGTAGGCGGTTGGTCTCATCATCTATCTGTTTATGATTTGCAGGGGGGGTATGGGGATGGGATGATTCATACATCTTTGTGGGGAATCGTCCTTCAAAAGGAATAGATGTGATCTCAACGAAACTAAAGAGAAGAGTGAAGGAACTCCAAGACCCTCTTATGAGAGCTATTCCTTGCAGAATCCATTGTCATCCTCTGAATGTTGGGATGCTTGCAGGATCCACGGCTGGAGGACATGTCTATGTTTGGACACCAAAGTAATACACTTGAACCATCCATTTTTCAATCAGCAGGAAGTGTTGTGTCTGTCGAACAGAAATGTCATTTGCTTTGTTCTAATAACTTAAGTTAACTTTTGTTTATGTAATGATATCCTCAAATGAGCAAGCAAATGAAAAAAATACAAGAGAGAGAATTGCATTGGACTATAATGCATATAAGTACCAAAAGCAACAAAACCACCTGCATAATAAGAGTATATATATATCCTTCTTCATCTACCACCTAATAAGAGTTTCCTTTCTAATAATCTCTCAATGAGGCCTAGGAGAATCCACATTTGTTTGATCCTCGCCTTGCTTATTATGTACATTGCCCTTGTGTTCCACATTGCTCGGTTTTGGTGGGAGTTTAGTAGTAGATTGACCACCCCCTTGTGTATTGGCTGGAGCATTCCCTGAAGGTTTCTTTGTTTCCAAAACAATCTCCTTTATTGTCTCTTCGATCTTTCCCAGTCTCTGTTTCATCTCCATTAGCTCGTCCTGAGACTTGGTCGCTGCTTCTTCTTCTAAAGCCTTCTTATCAGCCTCTTCTTTCTCTTTCTTTTCTTCTTCTTTCCTCTTCTTCTCCCCGAGTTCCTGAACATATATAATAAGCAAAAGCAACATTGGCCAGAAAATAATGAGAAAACACTCTCAGGATATCAAGTTTGGTAATGAAGAACAAGAAATGAAAACTCACTGCGTCCATGATCTTCATTTTACGGCGAGCATATTGAGCAACCAGATACACAGCTGTTACAAGATAAAAAAAACAATAGCCATTCGATTCAAACTAGTAACACCTGAGATCCTTGACAGAAACACTGAGCAAGAACAATTGGGAAAGATACTGAAGGGGGTGAAGTGAGAGATACCTAGAGACGGCAAGCAGACGATAATGAATTGCACCACATGCCAGTCAAGCCTACCAACACACAAAGTAAATTTAACCCATATGAAGAAGAAAGAGCCTATACTAACCAGCACAAGAGATAGTTTCAGAATAATGTCAAAGATGTTCAAGTGATCTTTTCCACTTTGCGTTTCAACCTAAAGAAGCTAAAATTGCCACAGTTGTAAATTTCAGAGATTATAAAGGCAAAAGAGAAAGTACCCAAATTTATTCTTCTTGGGTGGTTCAGTGAACAAGATCTTCGCAGCTGTCACGAAATCGAGTTTATCCAGTTTCTTGTACGTCTCTTCGTATCGAGAAACAACAACACTCGTCGATTCAGTCTCGCTGTGCTGAGCAACAGCACTCTTCTCCGTTTTCTTCCCACCCTTCTCTCCTTTACTACAGAGACGTCGGATCCTGTAGTGTTTCAACCGGGTCGCCAATCCGACCCACGACCCTCTGCCTCGAAGCATCCTAATTTCTCCCGGCGACTACGCAACTCGCGCAATTCTCTAAGCAAATCCGAGCCTAGTGGGTTATCCGAATAGAACCGGGTCTCAAGTTACGGGTTTATCACTTATACCAACCGGTCCGATACAATTTAAGAAAATATAAACCGGTTAGATCTTAATGAAGTTGTGAATCTGGGATCTAATCAAAACCAAGGCTTCATTAGTAAAGTTCGCAAGTAATGACACACAGTATCTTTATCAATAATTTTTTCAATAGTGTCTCTTTCACTTTGCCTTCTTTTTTTCCAGCTTTGGTGACTGTTTGTTAGCTAAGATGTGGACCTCTTTTTCTCGATTAATATTCTAACTATTAGATTTAGTTATTATATTATGATGCCTTAGGGAAATGTATTATTTTGAATTTAACCAAGGCAAAATTAGTGGCATGCCTCAACCCATTTCATTTTTCTCAAGATACAGAAAGTTGAACTTTTCATACATCTCTTTAGTTTATAGCATTTATTTAAAACATCTAACACATTATTATATAACTTTATATTTTAAAAATGGTTTGCTTCAGAAAATAGCAAATGCTTTAAACAGAAAATCGATTGCCTAAAGAATATATGGCAGATTATTAGTGTTTTTGGTGGCATTACATTCAATAAATACACATAGATTCATGATTAGTAGTATCATTTTTTCCCCAAAACTCGTTTATTGGTGTACTATCACACACTTTTGGCACCATAATTAGCCGCACTACTTAATTTAAAATGATTACTCAATTTCAAGTCAATTTGAAAGGAAAAAAGGGTGGTCTGGAGACAAAAGTTGAGCCAAAGATAACGAATATTAAGCTTTATATTGGACCCCATAATAGACTGTAAATTATTAAAGCATCATAGCGCCAATAATTAATTTAAGTTTTTTTAGGCAAACCATTAAATAAAACGATTCTTGTAACTGAGCAGGATATGTATTTATATGAAAAAAATTCATAACATGCTAAGTGAAACTAAAGTAAATATCAATAAAACAAAACGTATTTTATTTTATGGAAGTAATATGATTAGGCATTGTTTATTCAAGATTCTCAAAACTAAATGCTTCTTCTCCTTCTTCAACTTCTTAATCGAAGAGGCTAAACATAATTAACATTGGAAATCTCAAAAGACGAGTCCTTGGCATTTTGTGTAATTACGTTAAAGTGGAAAAGGGTAAATAAATTGTCATCGACTCAGACAGTTTATATAGAACCATTCTTCTTCCACCTCAAGAACTTCCGTCCGGTGATACCCTCTCTCCTCTGTCTTCTCTCTCCGGCGGCCAGAGAAGACTGAGGAATGGCGTTGAATCTTTAGTGGTGAGCGTTAAAACCTTGAAAAGAAAGGGAGGGAAGAAGTGAAAATGCTTTGCCGGAAAAACTCAAGCGTGGTGGATAGAGGAAACGTTCCGGTTTATCTCAATGTATACGATCTAACTCCCATCAATGGCTACGCTTACTGGTTTGGTCTTGGCGTTTACCATTCTGGTGTTGAAGGTTAGTAATCTTTCTGTTTCTTGAGTTTTAGAGTCTCCTGAAACTTTCTTTTCCATACGGATATTCAAGTTTTAGATCTAAGCTGTGATTTATATATTTACAGAGTGTATCATTTTAGATCGAAGTTTCTTGGGATTTGAAGTTAATTCGTCGTTTAAATTCAAAAGCGTTGGATTTCAATTTTCATGAACTGGACTTGCGAATTATTTATGGTTTTATTTTAAAATCTTCTTCTTGTTTTTAATTTATTTTATTTTTATTTGGTAAGTTCATGGAATAGAGTATGCATTTGGAGCTCATGAATATCCAAGTACCGGAATTTTCGAAGGGAACCGAAGCAATGCGAAGGGTTTACGTTCAGGAAATCGATTTTGATTGGTAAAACGGATCTTGGGCCGTTGGAAGTGAGCTACGATGGAGGAACTTGCAGAGATTTACAAAGGAGTTCGTACAACCTCATCACCAAGAACTGCAACCATTTCTGCGATGAAATCTGTGTTAAGTTAACCGGGAATCAATTCCTAGTTGGGTTAACCGTCTTGCAAGAATCGGTAAACTCTCTGGTAACACTCCCTTTAAATCTTTTACATTTTATGGTTTCTTTCTTACTGAAGTCGTTATAGACTGACTGAGAGTCAAAAAGTTAGTAGTAGTTGGTGTTCTGCAAGTGAGTCTTTTAAAGTCTTACTTAGCCTTTGGTTACAATGTAAATGTGAACTAAGTTATAGCTTGAAAGGTTGGACATCTTTATGCTTGACATCCAAGTTCAGCTTCTGGGTTTAATGATATATATGTCTTCTGATCGTTCAGAACAGCTTGGAAAGCTAAAACATGACTTAGGTTTTGGCTTGAAGTTTCCATTTTTAGGCAAAAGGACTCTGTTTTCTCTGCTCTGAAGTTGAGAATTGCTCTGTTTTATAATGTAGGATTCATGTGCAACTGTGTGCTTCCTGCGACCATAAACGCCACAAAGCTCGGGAATAACCGAATCAATCAAGAGAAATCATGTGAAGCAGAAGAAACTGAGAAGAAGAAACTGAGGAGTGGATCGAGCAGAGAATTCTACGACGATTGATACTCCTTCGTCGTCATCTTCGTCTCCTTCAGTTCAAGTACGTGGTAGAAGCAGGAAAAGGCGTCCTCGTGCCATGCATCCTTCATCACCAGTGATTCTCGGATCTTCCGCCGTTTGATTTGCTTTGTTTGTTATAAAATCCTTTTAAAAGAAAATATGTTCTTCTCTGTTTTATCACCTAATTGCAATTGTGCTTTGTAATCTTGTTAATATACAAACCTTTTCTCTGGTCTTATTTACATTTTCGTTTCAGTTTTTGGATATTATTTCTACACAACTGCATATCAAATCCAGTCTCCGTTAAGTATCAATCAGAAACAGAAAAAAGGAAAAATTAAAGAGAATATATTCCATAAACTTTTCAGATTGGCATATCACTTTCGGCAGTATCTATTTAAGATTTGCAGGGGGTATGGGGATGGGATGATTCATACATCTTTGTGGGGAATCGTCCTTCAAAAGGAATAGATGTGATCTCAACGAAACTAAAGAGAAGAGTGAAGGAACTCCAAGACCCTCTCATGAAAACTATTCCTTGCAGAATCCATTGTCATCCTCTGAATGTTGGGATGCTTGCAGGATCCACGGCTGGAGGACATGTCTATGTTTGGACACCAAAGTAATACACTTGAACCATCCATTTTTCAATCAGCAGGAAGTGTTGTGTCTGTCGAACAGAAATGTCATTTGCTTTGTTCTAATAACTTAAGTTAACTTTTTTTATGTAATGATATCCTCAAATGAGCAAGCAAATGAAAAAATACAAGAGAATTGCATTGGACTATAATGCATATAAGTACCAAAAGCAACAAAACCACCTGCATAATAAGAGTATATATATATCCTTCTTCATCTACCACCTAATAAGAGTTTCCTTTCTAATAATCTCTCAATGAGGCCTAGGAGAATCCACATTTGTTTGATCCTCGCCTTGCTTATTATGTACATTGCCCTTGTGTTCCACATTGCTCGGTTTTGGTGGGAGTTTAGTAGTAGATTGACCACCCTTGTGTATTGGCTGGAGCATTCCCTGAAGGTTTCTTTGTTTCCAAAACAATCTCCTTTATTGTCTCTTCGATCTTTCCCAGTCTCTGTTTCATCTCCATTAGCTCGTCCTGAGACTTGGTCGCTGCTTCTTCTTCTAAAGCCTTCTTATCAGCCTCTTCTTTCTTTCTTTTCTTCTTCTTTCCTCTTCTTCTCCCCGAGTTCCTGAACATATATAATAAAAAAGCAACATTGGCCAGAAAATAATGAGAAAACACTCTCAGGATATCAAGTTTGGTAATGAAGAACAAGAAATGAAAACTCACTGCGTCCATGATCTTCATTTTACGGCGAGCATATTGAGCAACCAGATACACAGCTGTTACAAGATAAAAAAAATAGCCATTCGATTCAAACTAGTAACACCTGAGATCCTTGACAGAAACACTGAGCAAGAACAATTGGGAAAGATACTGAAGGGGTGAAGTGAGAGATACCTAGAGACGGCAAGCAGACGATAATGAATTGCACCACATGCCAGTCAAGCCTACCAACACACAAAGTAAATTTAACCCATATGAAGAAGAAAGAGCCTATACTAACCAGCACAAGAGATAGTTTCAGAATAATGTCAAAGATGTTCAAGTGATCTTTTCCACTTTGCGTTTCAACCTAAAGAAGCTAAAATTGCCACAGTTGTAAATTTCAGAGATTATAAAGGCAAAAGAGAAAGTACCCAAATTTATTCTTCTTGGGTGGTTCAGTGAACAAGATCTTCGCAGCTGTCACGAAATCGAGTTTATCCAGTTTCTTGTACGTCTCTTCGTATCGAGAAACAACAACACTCGTCGATTCAGTCTCGCTGTGCTGAGCAACAGCACTCTTCTCCGTTTTCTTCCCACCCTTCTCTCCTTTACTACAGAGACGTCGGATCCTGTAGTGTTTCAACCGGTCGCCAATCCGACCCACGACCCTCTGCCTCGAAGCATCCTAATTTCTCCCGGCGACTACGCAACTCGCGCAATTCTCTAAGCAAATCCGAGCCTAGTGGGTTATCCGAATAGAACCGGGTCTCAAGTTACGGGTTTATCACTTATACCAACCGGTCCGATACAATTTAAGAAAATATAAACCGGTTAGATCTTAATGAAGTTGTGAATCTGGGATCTAATCAAAACCAAGGCTTCATTAGTAAAGTTCGCAAGTAATGACACACAGTATCTTTATCAATAATTTTTTTCAATAGTGTCTCTTTCACTTTGCCTTCTTTTTTTCCAGCTTTGGTGACTGTTTGTTAGCTAAGATGTGGACCTCTTTTTCTCGATTAATATTCTAACTATTAGATTTAGTTATTATATTATGATGCCTTAGGAAATGTATTATTTTGAATTTAACCAAGGCAAAATTAGTGGCATGCCTCAACCCATTTCATTTTTCTCAAGATACAGAAAGTTGAACTTTTCATACATCTCTTTAGTTTATAGCATTTATTTAAAACATCTAACACATTATTATATAACTTTATATTTTAAAAATGGTTTGCTTCAGAAAATAGCAAATGCTTTAAACAGAAAATCGATTGCCTAAAGAATATATGGCAGATTATTAGTGTTTTTGGTGGCATTACATTCAATAAATACACATAGATTCATGATTAGTAGTATCATTTTTTCCCCAAAACTCGTTTATTGGTGTACTATCACACACTTTTGGCACCATAATTAGCCGCACTACTTAATTTAAAATGATTACTCAATTTCAAGTCAATTTGAAAGGAAAAAAAAGGGTGGTCTGGAGACAAAAGTTGAGCCAAAGATAACGAATATTAAGCTTTATATTGGACCCCATAATAGACTGTAAATTATTAAAGCATCATAGCGCCAATAATTAATTTAAGTTTTTTTAGGCAAACCATTAAATAAAACGATTCTTGTAACTGAGCAGGATATGTATTTATATGAAAAAAATTCATAACATGCTAAGTGAAACTAAAGTAAATATCAATAAAACAAAACGTATTTTATTTTATGGAAGTAATATGATTAGGCATTGTTTATTCAAGATTCTCAAAACTAAATGCTTCTTCTCCTTCTTCAACTTCTTAATCGAAGAGGCTAAACATAATTAACATTGGAAATCTCAAAAGACGAGTCCTTGGCATTTTGTGTAATTACGTTAAAGTGGAAAAGGGTAAATAAATTGTCATCGACTCAGACAGTTTATATAGAACCATTCTTCTTCCACCTCAAGAACTTCCGTCCGGTGATACCCTCTCTCCTCTGTCTTCTCTCCGGCGGCCAGAAGACTGAGGAATGGCGTTGAATCTTTAGTGGTGAGCGTTAAAACCTTGAAAAGAAAGGGAGGGAAGAAGTGAAAATGCTTTGCCGGAAAAACTCAAGCGTGGTGGATAGAGGAAACGTTCCGGTTTATCTCAATGTATACGATCTAACTCCCATCAATGGCTACGCTTACTGGTTTGGTCTTGGCGTTTACCATTCTGGTGTTGAAGGTTAGTAATCTTTCTGTTTCTTGAGTTTTAGAGTCTCCTGAAACTTTCTTTTCATACGGATATTCAAGTTTTAGATCTAAGCTGTGATTTATATATTTACAGAGTGTATCATTTTAGATCGAAGTTTCTTGGGATTTGAAGTTAATTCGTCGTTTAAATTCAAAAGCGTTGGATTTCAATTTTCATGAACTGGACTTGCGAATTATTTATGGTTTTATTTTAAAATCTTCTTCTTGTTTTTAATTTATTTTATTTTTTATTTGGTAAGTTCATGGAATAGAGTATGCATTTGGAGCTCATGAATATCCAAGTACCGGAATTTTCGAAGGGAACCGAAGCAATGCGAAGGGTTTACGTTCAGGAAATCGATTTTGATTGGTAAAACGGATCTTGGGCCGTTGGAAGTGAAGCTACGATGGAGGAACTTGCAGAGATTTACAAAGGGAGTTCGTACAACCTCATCACCAAGAACTGCAACCATTTCTGCGATGAAATCTGTGTTAAGTTAACCGGGAATCCAATTCCTAGTTGGGTTAACCGTCTTGCAAGAATCGGTAAACTCTCTGGTAACACTCCCTTTAAATCTTTTACATTTTATGGTTTCTTTCTTACTGAAGTCGTTATAGACTGACTGAGAGTCAAAATAGTAGTAGTTGGTGTTCTGCAAGTGAGTCTTTTAAAGTCTTACTTAGCCTTTGGTTACAATGTAAATGTGAACTAAGTTATAGCTTGAAAGGTTGGACATCTTTATGCTTGACATCCAAGTTCAGCTTCTGGGTTTAATGATATATATGTCTTCTGATCGTTCAGAACAGCTTGGAAAGCTAAAACATGACTTAGGTTTTGGCTTGAAGTTTCCATTTTTAGGCAAAAGGACTCTGTTTTCTCTGCTCTGAAGTTGAGAATTGCTCTGTTTTATAATGTAGGATTCATGTGCAACTGTGTGCTTCCTGCGACCATAAACGCCACAAAGCTCGGGAATAACCGAATCAATCAAGAGAAATCATGTGAAGCAGAAGAAACTGAGAAGAAGAAACTGAGGAGTGGATCGAGCAGAAGAATTCTACGACGATTGATACTCCTTCGTCGTCATCTTCGTCTCCTTCAGTTCAAGTACGTGGTAGAAGCAGGAAAAGGCGTCCTCGTGCCATGCATCCTTCATCACCAGTGATTCTCGGATCTTCCGCCGTTTGATTTGCTTTGTTTGTTATAAAATCCTTTTTAAAAGAAAATATGTTCTTCTCTGTTTTTATCACCTAATTGCAATTGTGCTTTGTAATCTTGTTAATATACAAACCTTTTCTCTGGTCTTATTTACATTTTCGTTTCAGTTTTGGATATTATTTCTACACAACTGCATATCAAATCCAGTCTCCGTTAAGTATCAATCAGAAACAGAAAAAAGGAAAAATTAAAGAGAATATATTCCATAAACTTTTCAGATTGGCATATCACTTTCGGCAGTATCTATTTAAGATTAAAGTAATATGATAAAATATCATTTGCAACCAAAGATTTCAAAGCAGAGGTTTAATATTAGAACATGAGACAACACCAAAAGTTTTGGGATAAGAGCAGAATGTTTGAATAGAAATCAAATATTTATATCGCAAGCATTACCTGTTCATATAAGATAACAAAAATCAAAAGACTTAATATCATAATACCCAAAATATTATATATTGATAAAATTTACCAAAAATAATATGATAGATTCTACGATGTATAAAATTTAATAAAATAATAGAGCTATATTCTTTAAATGGAACAATGAATTTACTTATACAATCTAGTAAAATACTAAAATGATAGATGTTAATATATATTTTTTAACACACATAGAAATATAAATTATCCTAACCAAATATTCTTTATGCAGTATAACTAAATAAAATTTTAAAACGTATTGTATGGAAACTATAACAATTAAAAAAAACTCTTCTCCCTCGGACGTTAACTCTAGCCTTTGATCTTCTAAATCACCTCTCACGATAAGTCTCTCGCCAGAAGTAGAAGCAACTCCTATGTTTCCTCTGACACTGATCTTTACCACATAAAGGTTTATTCCTCGAGTGAAGGACCTTGGAGAAGTGTTCTTTCAGTTCCTTCTTTCTCTTCCTCCAACACCATCTCCTGGTTGGTCCTAACTCAAGAGATTGCCTCTCTATTGATACCTAAAGTGAAAGCTCCAACTGCTTATACGATTCTTTCGGTGGTGCCAGATCATATGATTGTTGGTATCGTCAGTTGAAGAGAAGGAACTGAACATAGTCAGGTGGCGGAACTAGGTGGGAAGTGGGTGGGGCAGCTGCCCCATGATTTTTGGGTGTAATTTTGCTTAGAATTTTATAATTCCCTGGATGAAAATTTGAATTTATAAATATATTACTAGTGTTTTGTTGTTTTGACCCGGGTAGAAATTCATCCTAGATCCACCACTTGATAGTCTTCAGATTTCCTCCTCGTCTCTGCTGTACTCACGCATAAGATAATATAAGACGTCAGAATGCTTGATGTTGCTTACAAAGCCGTCTGCAGTTCCTTCATCAATATATAGAAGGCATGTCACAGAGATTTTTCCTGATATACTAGTTGATAACTTCTTAATATAGCAGAAAGATGACGCCACATTAACAAGCCTAAGAATCCGTTCCAGTCAACTGGCTTAACAAACAAGCAAGTCTAACTTCCAGTCTCATGCATGCTATAAGCGGAAGAGCTTCTGTTTCAAGCTCTACAATCACAAAACCAAACCAATACAAGTGTTGATTTCTTTTAATTATAAGACTACACTGAATCCACAAGATTGCTTGTGAATTTGACAGATTTCATGACAACTTTACCATAGCTTCTGCGGTACGAAGAGAAATTGCGGGCAACAGATCTCCCCCCGCGAGTTATCTGCGCAAAATTGATGAATATATCAAATTCCTGCCTTCAGAAAGTATAATCATAACCAAACCTTCCAATTACCTGCGCAAAATTGACGGATCTCAGAATCGGCGCCATGATCGGGAAACTAGGGTTCGCTCTGCTTCTCAAGTTTGTTATTTTCTTCGAGACGATGGTGGGCTCGTGTCTTATTATTTTTTTTTTTTATCAAGCTCGTGTCTTATTTATCCGAGTACTGTATACTCTTTGTCCTTTTTTCTACAAAAATTAATTTCAGTTTTTTTCTGATTTTTCTTTGTCCACCAATTTTTTCTTCTTATTACTTCGCCGATTCTCCTTTGTCAATACTCTATTCTATTAAAATAGAATCACTATTGTTATATATTCTCGAGTCTTGACAAATTATATTAAAAGTATTTAGTTAATTAGTTAATATGATATATTTGATTATTTACACTAATCAATCAATTTTATATTATTTCTATAAAATATTTATAATCAATAAGAATATTAATAATAAAATAATTTAAATATAAATTTAAACTTTATTTTAGTTATCACAAAATCTGTTGAGAAAAAAATCTAACAAACTATTACTAAAAAAATTGAAATATTTTTAATACAATAATGCATCAATTAAGTTATCTAATATTAAAAATGTTAATCTCATAACAAAAATCAAAAGACTTAATATCATAATACCCAAAATATTATATATTGATAAAATTTACCAAAAATAATATGATAGATTCTACGATGTATAAAATTTAATAAAATAATAGAGCTATATTCTTTAAATGGAACAATGAATTTACTTATACAATCTCGTAAAATACTAAAATGATAGATGTTAATATATATTTTTTTAACACACATAGAAATATAAATTATCCTAACCAAATATTCTTTATGCAGTATAACTAAATAAAATTTTAAAACGTATTGTATGGAAACTATAACAATTAAAAAAAATTGAGAGATATTTTCTATTTGATTATTTCAGATTACAAATTTATTGTATATTTTTGAAAAACTAGATAGAAAGACATTGTAGATATACCTTGCCTGAATTTGGAACTATAGAATCAAAGAGAGAGAGAGAGAAATGATAGACCATGCGTAAGTCCCAAATCACTTATTTTTATAGTGGACTAGCCAACAAAACAAGCAAACAAATGCATTACTGAATTTCTAGCTTTCATTTGTCACACTCTTGTAAATCCATTGGTAGTTCAATTTCCCCAAAGTAATGCCATTGAGATGAGCATGAGTCAAAGAAATAGAGAAGTGTATTTATCCAAAGAGATTTTACTGGAAACCGTATAGTCCTCGGACAACAAATCTGCGATTGTAATTTCCAAGTTATTAAAAAAAAAAAATCAATTAGAGTACTTAGAACGATTTCTTATCTTTTTAAAAAAGAAAAAATATGGTAGACTAACTGATCTTCCTATCAGTTAATGAAATATTCCAATGCAAAAAAAAAAACTTCTATAGGGAGATATTTTTCTTGGAAATCAGAGGATTAATAGGATAAAACCTTAAAGAAGTATAGTGAGATAAGACCTCAAAAGTTAATACCATAAGATACAATCCATCGTATGTCAAAAGAGAAATTGGTCAAAGGGATTTGAGTAATTCATCAGTAATCTTCAATGGAAGAAAGTGTTTCTTCTTATTTCTTGTGTTTATCCTTAGTGGTGAAATCAACAACATTTTTTTTCTAATTCATGGAGTGGTTTAATTGTGTTAGAGTTTATCATAACGAGAAGAAGAACAAAGCACGATTTAACCAACTGGAGTATCAATCTAATTTCTCTTCAACAAAATAAAAATGATATGGCCAGTAAATTGGGTTTGGAAATGAAAATTGAATAGGAAGGAGCTAAACTAGAATGTCAAGAACTAATTCAAAATATAACAAAACCAAAAAGCAATAGATAAAAAGAATTAAATCTATAGTACAATTCATGTACTGAATTGCTACAATCAGATCTATGAATACATATGATCAACATAATAAAATATTATGTTCAATGATATAAATGAGACCAATAACTCAACTTCATTATTTATATAGGATCACTTGAGATCCATGAACAAAGAATTTGCAACCTCAAATCGGATCAAATACATCCACTGTAGATATTGTCGATAGTAGAAAAATAGAAAGATATGGTAGATTACGTTGCCAGAATTTGGAACACCCGAATCAAAGAGAGACACACACGATAAACCAGCAAACAACTAAATAAAGCAAGCAAATTTATTATTTATTATTGAATTTCTAATGAAATCATTTAAAAACTGCTTACAGAAGAATTGGTGCTAAGTGTGACATCGGTGGAAACACTCTTGTAAATCGAATGGAAGTTCATTTTTTCCAAGATAGTGTCATTGGGCTGAACATGAGTCAAGGATGCATATAAAGGATATTTATCCAAAGAGATTTTACTGCAAGCTGTATAATCTTCAAACAACAAATCTGAAAGTGTAATTTCCACCAAGAAAGAGTTAGTAACTGCACAAAGATTTCACTACATGTAAATCGGCTCTTCATCTCTTGGGATATATTTCTTCATGAAATCGAAGGGATAAAAAGATAAAATCCCAAAGAGGAATAATAAGATAAAACTTTAGGAGTTAATCCCCTAAGATACAATCCACCATATGTAAAAAAAGAAATTAGCCAGAGCGATTTAATTAATCCATCAGTAATCTTCAATGGAAGAAAGTGTTTCTTCTTATTTCTTGGTTTATCCTTAGTGGTGAAATCAACAACATTTTTTCTAATTCATGGAGTGGTTTAATTGTGTTAGAGTTTATCATAACGAGAAGAAGAACAAAGCACGATTTAACCAACTGGAGTATCAATCTAATTTCTCTTCAACAAAATAAAAATGATATGGCCAGTAAATTGGGTTTGGAAATGAAAATTGAATAGGAAGGAGCTAAACTAGAATGTCAAGAACTAATTCAAAATATAACAAAACCAAAAGCAATAGATAAAAAGAATTAAATCATAGTACAATTCATGTACTGAATTGCTACAATCGATCTATGAATACATATGATCAACATAATAAAACGTATTTTATTTTATGGAAGTAATATGATTAGGCATTGTTTATTCAAGATTCTCAAAACTAAATGCTTCTTCTCCTTCTTCAACTTCTTAATCGAAGAGGCTAAACATAATTAACATTGGAAATCTCAAAAGACGAGTCCTTGGCATTTTGTGTAATTACGTTAAAGTGGAAAAGGGTAAATAAATTGTCATCGACTCAGACAGTTTATATAGAACCATTCTTCTTCCACCTCAAGAACTTCCGTCCGGTGATACCCTCTCTCCTCTGTCTTCTCTCTCCGGCGGCCAGAGAAGACTGAGGAATGGCGTTGAATCTTTAGTGGTGAGCGTTAAAACCTTGAAAAGAAAGGGAGGAAGTGAAAATGCTTTGCCGGAAAAACTCAAGCGTGGTGGATAGAGGAAACGTTCCGGTTTATCTCAATGTATACGATCTAACTCCCATCAATGGCTACGCTTACTGGTTTGGTCTTGGCGTTTACCATTCTGGTGTTGAAGGTTAGTAATCTTTCTGTTTCTTGAGTTTTAGAGTCTCCTGAAACTTTCTTTTCCATACGGATATTCAAGTTTTAGATCTAAGCTGTGATTTATATATTTACAGAGTGTATCATTTTAGATCGAAGTTTCTTGGGATTTGAAGTTAATTCGTCGTTTAAATTCAAAAGCGTTGGATTTCAATTTTCATGAACTGGACTTGCGAATTATTTATGGTTTTTGTTTTTTAATTTATTTTATTTTTTATTTGGTAAGTTCATGGAATAGAGTATGCATTTGGAGCTCATGAATATCCAAGTACCGGAATTTTCGAAGGGGAACCGAAGCAATGCGAAGGGTTTACGTTCAGGAAATCGATTTTGATTGGTAAAACGGATCTTGGGCCGTTGGAAGTGAGAGCTACGATGGAGGAACTTGCAGAGATTTACAAAGGAGTTCGTACAACCTCATCACCAAGAACTGCAACCATTTCTGCGATGAAATCTGTGTTAAGTTAACCGGGAATCCAATTCCTAGTTGGGTTAACCGTCTTGCAAGAATCGGTAAACTCTCTGGTAACACTCCCTTTAAATCTTTTTACATTTTATGGTTTCTTTCTTACTGAAGTCGTTATAGACTGACTGAGAGTCAAAAAGAAGTTAGTAGTAGTTGGTGTTCTGCAAGTGAGTCTTTTAAAGTCTTACTTAGCCTTTGGTTACAATGTAAATGTGAACTAAGTTATAGCTTGAAAGGTTGGACATCTTTATGCTTGACATCCAAGTTCAGCTTCTGGGTTTAATGATATATATGTCTTCTGATCGTTCAGAACAGCTTGGAAAGCTAAAACATGACTTAGGTTTTGGCTTGAAGTTTCCATTTTTTAGGCAAAAGGACTCTGTTTTCTCTGCTCTGAAGTTGAGAATTGCTCTGTTTTTATAATGTAGGATTCATGTGCAACTGTGTGCTTCCTGCGACCATAAACGCCACAAAGCTCGGGAATAACCGAATCAATCAAGAGAAATCATGTGAAGCAGAAGAAACTGAGAAGAAGAAACTGAGGAGTGGATCGAGCAGAGAGAATTCTACGACGATTGATACTCCTTCGTCGTCATCTTCGTCTCCTTCAGTTCAAGTACGTGGTAGAAGCAGGAAAAGGCGTCCTCGTGCCATGCATCCTTCATCACCAGTGATTCTCGGATCTTCCGCCGTTTGATTTGCTTTGTTTGTTATAAAATCCTTTTAAAAGAAAATATGTTCTTCTCTGTTTTTATCACCTAATTGCAATTGTGCTTTGTAATCTTGTTAATATACAAACCTTTTCTCTGGTCTTATTTACATTTTCGTTTCAGTTTTTGGATATTATTTCTACACAACTGCATATCAAATCCAGTCTCCGTTAAGTATCAATCAGAAACAGAAAAAAAGGAAAAATTAAAGAGAATATATTCCATAAACTTTTCAGATTGGCATATCACTTTCGGCAGTATCTATTTAAGATTAAAGTAATATGATAAAATATCATTTGCAACCAAAGATTTCAAAGCAGAGGTTTAATATTAGAACATGAGACAACACCAAAAGTTTTGGGATAAGAGCAGAATGTTTGAATAGAAATCAAATATTTATATCGCAAGCATTACCTGTTCATATAAGATAACAAAAATCAAATTTTGAAATTGTTTGATTGTGATCGTGAAACAATGGAGGCTTTGACGCTAGAGACTTGAACAGTTCTGACAAATATGGAAACGTTCAGGCATGTTTTTGGCGCATCCACTCAAAATGTTATCAAGGGTCAATGCCCAAAAGTCTCCTCCTCTGGAAGTGCACTTGTCCTTCTACAATTTCAACACAAATTACTACATTTACAATCCGACAATTAAAAAAAACTCTTCTCCCTCGGACGTTAACTCTAGCCTTTGATCTTCTAAATCACCTCTCACGATAAGTCTCTCGCCTCAAAATAAGAAGTAGAAGCAACTCCTATGTTTCCTCTGACACTGATCTTTACCACATAAAGGTTTATTCCTCGAGTGAAGGACCTTGGAGAAGTGTTCTTTCAGTTCCTTCTTTCACTCTTCCTCCAACACCATCTCCTGGTTGGTCCTAACTCAAGAGATTGCCTCTCTATTGATACCTAAAGTGAAAGCTCCAACTGCTTATACGATTCTTTCGGTGGTGCCAGATCATATGATTGTTAAGTGGTATCGTCAGTTGAAGAGAAGGAACTGAACATAGTCAGGTGGCGGAACTAGGTGGGAAGGGGGGGCAGCTGCCCCATGATTTTTTGGGTGTAATTTTGCTTAGAATTTTTATAATTCCCTGGATGAAAATTTGAATTTATAAATATATTACTAGTGTTTTGTTGTTTTGACCCGGGTAGAAATTCATCCTAGATCCACCACTTGATAGTCTTCAGATTTCCTCCTCGTCTCTGCTGTACTCACGCATAAGATAATATAAGACGTCAGAATGCTTGATGTTGCTTACAAAGCCGTCTGCAGTTCCTTCATCAATATATAGAAGGCATGTCACAGAGATTTTTCCTGATATACTAGTTGATAACTTCTTAATATAGCAGAAAGATGACGCCACATTAACAAGCCTAAGAATCCGTTCCAGTCAACTGGCTTAACAAACAAGCAAGTCTAACTTCCAGTCTCATGCATGCTATAAGCGGAAGAGCTTCTGTTTCAAGCTCTACTGCATCAGGTCTAACTTTCTAACAGGTACTTCCAAGAAACTTGATATAGCATAAACATAATTTCCATAAGAGATCATTAACAAAGTGAAACCGCCAAAGTTAACATAATGCAAAATGTCAAAATAAAGAACAACCTGTAAGTTCTTCCTTACCCGAAAATGCTAAACGTGAGACTTACAAAACTAAACAAAGATCAGCAGAAAAACACTGTAAAAGTTTCAGAGACTAAGAGAATCCTAGGCAATTGTATAGCTCTCAACTCTCAACAACTTATATACCACTTGAAAGTGAAATTCAATTGGCCAGTACTATCAGCTTTTGCCTTCAATTAAGTGATACCATCAAACTTGTGCTCCAGTCCCAAGGTAAGAACACTCTTGCTGTCTATGAAATGGTATCTGAAGTGAGCACCAATCGAAGTGTTTGAATCAACACATTGATGATAACATGCCATCAAGACTTGACCCAGTTCATTCCTAAAAATGGATGTAAAACAGGAGGAAAAATTAAAACAAAATGCATGGTAATGGAAATGGATAAAAACAGTACAGAAATGGATAAAATTGTTCTTACAAGGCAATGTAACAAGTTCTCTTTTTTGGACTAGTATAGGCAAAAGCAGCATTGCACATTGTGATGTTCGGAGTGTTAGTTTGCAACAACACATCTATTCCAAAGGAGAGAAACTTCGTACCAATTACTGGAGGTAGGCCAATGTTTGTGTCATGAAATAGACCACCAATGCATGCTTTAAAAGCAGCATAATCATGCATGAACTGGACCTTGATCTATAAAAACAATACAATTAAAACCGACATTATAAAACATATATTACATTGTACATAGTAGAAAGACAGAAAGATATACCTTGCTAGAATTTGGAATCGCAGAATCAAAGAGAGAGACACACAATAAACCAGGAATAAGTCCTGAAACAACTTGTTTTATAGTGGATTGACAGCCAACTAAAACAAGAAAACAAATTTATTACTGAATTTCTAACTTAATCAATGAGTTTCAAAACTACTTGACCAATTCTTTAAAAATTGACTTATAGTAGATTTGGTGCAGAGTGTGATATCGGTGGTGGTGACACTCTTGTAAATTGAATGGTAGTTCAATTTCCCCAAGGCTATATCATTGAGACGAACATGAGTCAAAGACGCAGAGAAAGAGTATTTATCCAAAGATATTTTACTGCAAATTGTATAATCCTCAAACAACAAATCTGAAAATGTAATTTCCACCAAGAAAGAGTTACTAAATACACAAAGCATTTTTTTAGAAAAAGCTTATTGGTCCAAGGGATTTGAGTAATGCATCAATGATCTTCAATGGAAGAAAGCCGGTAAAAAGAGAAATTAGATGAATAATCCATCGGTAATCTTCAATAGTTCTCTTCATTTTATGGTGGAATTCACAAATTCGTGGAGTGGTTGATTGTGTTAGGGTTAATTGTAACAAAAATTAGAACAAAACGTTTAACAAATAGCAATATCAAATCTAATTTCTCTTCAAAATAATGGTCATTTGACCCAAAAAACAAACAAAAGAGAGAATAATAATGGTCAGGCCTAGTAAATTGGCCTTGGGAATGAAAATTGATTGGAATGAGATAAACCATAACATCAAGAACCAGTTCCACATGTAATAATTCCAAAAGCAATAGATAAAAAACTAAATCAACACTGCAATCATGTAATGAATTGCTACAATCAGATCTATGAATACATATGATCAACATAATCAAATATTATGTAAAATGACATATATGAGACTAGTAACTCAAATTCATTATTTCTATAGGATTGCTTGAGATCCAGGAACAAAGAATTTTCAACCTCAAATCGGATCAAATACATCCACTTATTGAGATCAATGAACAAAGACAATATGCAAGCACAATCAGATCAAATACAGCATATCTAGATCCATGAACAGAAAAATTGCAAGCACAATTGGATCAACTTGATCAGGTCCTTGTAAACCAATGAACAATATTTTTTACAAACAGTTGATCAGTATATATGCAAAGGGATTACAATCTATATCAAATAAATTGAAAAACAGCTTTTCAACCAAAAGATCACATAAGAAGTAAAATAATATCTCACTTGATCGAAAATTATTAAAATATAATATACTAAAAGAAACATAGCCCATGCAAAAGACCATATTGTTTCATGGTAAAGATCACAAATCAGTGGTTTGACAGATATATGACTTATGGATATTGTGCTGTCATGAGTTGGGGTGAGATTTATCTTATTTTGCATTGTATTGGGATTTATCCTCATTACAAAACTCATGATTGCTTTGTGTCTTTATTTCTTTCATACATCAGCAACTATCTAGATGTTTGGACACCGTCGAAAGATCTAGATGTTTGGACACCGTCGAAAGATCGAGATAGATTTGGCTGAAAGACGTGGCTTGGTAATGCTTTCGTTTCTTTTAAAACTTAAGGGGATAGAGATTTGGAATTTGAACATCAGAAAAATAAAGGTTAACTAGATTTGTGTCTTTTCTTGCAGAAGCGAAAAGAGAGCCAGTGATGTCCTTCGTTGGTTCGGTGATGTGAACAATCAATATTGTGTTTGATGCTTCTTGTGTTTAAGTTCGTTTTATGCTGTGTGAACAAAACAAAAATCATAATCTATTTTACATTGTATATAATGTTATTCATTCGGGGTTTAATGTCTAGTGTTTGTTTGAAGAGTATTTCTATGATTAGGAGAGCATTTTCATGATGTCTGAGAGAAGTTTATCTAGTCAAACTAATCACATTAGCGGTTTTATTAACTAAACGAGTATTAACACATGATGATAGTAAGGACATATAGGAATCGGCAAAAGGGGTATTCGTTTGAACTCTAGTCTAAATAACAACGATCAATATGCTTTCAAGCACAGGAAGTTCTTTCATTATGTCTTTAAGCCCTTGTGATAATTATGTTCTTCGATCGGTACTAATCTTCTCCTTAGATCAGATCACATCCTTTCCAAACTTACACCACTAAGTTGAGACAACATCTTCTTCGCGAAATCAGAAAACATCTTTATTAATTTAGCATAAGATCATATGTCTGAAGAAGACATAAAAAATATCATCTAACCAAAAAAAAAGAATAATAATGGTCTGGCCTGGTAATGTAGCAATTGTCACAATATCAATCAATAGCTTGTTATTTTCTTATTTCGCTTGATAATATATATATATATATATTAAATACTGTGAGTATCGGCCAGTTTGGGTAAAAATTTCACTAAACTTAAATTGATGGAGTCCACCAAGAGTTACTAGAAAATAGTTTCATCTCACCATGAATTTGTATGTATATTATATCATGAACATTTTTCAATTTAACATATTAAAACATATATCAGTGTTTTTCGCTTAATATTCAATAGTAATAATGTTCAAATATTAGTGTAAATTAATATTTTAATA